>OZ025251.1:2962775-3207633 GCA_964019135.1 Arenicola marina
GGCGTGTGAACAGCGTCGGTGGGCCAGGGGCTGTATTGCCCCACCGTCACCATGGGGAGCTGTAACCCACCCCAGTCGTCGTAAACCACCTCGATCACCGACACTGGCAGCTGTCACGGCTCCAAATCCTATTCGTGCTCAAGCTACGAGCAACATCATAGCTATTGCCCACCTCATAGCTATGAACCACCTCCAAGCTATGACCCACCTCCAAGCTATGACCCACCTCCAAGCTATGACCCGCCTCCAAGCAATAACCCACCTCCAATCGTTAACCCACATCAAACGGTATCCCACCTCCAAGCGTTAACCCACCTGCAAGCGTTAACCCACCTCCAAGCGGTAACCCACCTCCAAGCGGTAACACACCTCCAAGCGGTAATCCATCCCTTAACGGTAGCCCACCTCCAAGCTATGACCCGCCTGCCATAATCCACCTCTAAGTTATGACCCACCTCTAAACTATGACCCACCTCCAAGCAATGACCCACCTCCAAGCTAAAAGCCATATCCAAGCGTTAACCCACCTTCAAGCGTTAACCCACGTCTAAGCGGTAACCCACCTGGCTGCCCCGTCGGGCGTGGTCGCCGTAATCTTTTTCTCGCAGTTCGTGCAACTCTCCGATGAGCTGACTAAAAGACCTACAGGAGAAGAAAAGAAACATCAGTGTGCGCCAATCAGTTCTAATCATGAGTAATTCTCCCCCAATACAACGTGAGGAACATTAAACACGTTATGCGACGTTAAATGCCACTAACATTACTACTGGTGCACGCTAATTACCACGTGAATGTCACGTTAATACCACGTTCATGCCGCGTTAATGCCGCGTTAATACCACGTTAATGCCGCGTTAATGCCGCGTTAATGCCACGTTTAATGCCGCGTTAATGCCACGTTAATACCGCGTTAATGCCACGTTAATGCCGCGTTAATGCCGCGTTAATGCCGCGTTAATGCCACGTTAATACCGCGTTAATGCCGCGTTAATGCCACGTTAATGCCGCGTTAATGCCGCGTTAATGCCGCGTTAATGCCGCGTTAATGCCGCGTTAATGCCGCGTTAATGCCACGTTAATACCGCGTTAATGCCACGTTAATGCCGCGTTAATGCCAGGTTGATGCCACGTTAATGCCACGTTAAAGCCGCGTTAATGCCACGTTAATGCCACGTTAATACCGCGTTAATGCCACGTTAATGCCGCGTTAATGCCACGTTAATGCCACGTTAATGCCGCGTTAATGCCACGTTAATACCGCGTTAATGCCGCGTTAATGCCGCCTTAATGCCGCGTTAATGCCGCCTTAATGCCGCGTTAATGCCACGTTAATGCACGTTAATGCCACGTTAATACCGCGTTAATGCCACGGTAATGCCACGTTAATACCACATGAATGTCACGTTAATACCTCGTTGACAGCACGTTAATGCCACGTTAATGCCGCGTTAATGCCGCGTTAATGCCACGTTAATGCCACGTTAATGCCACGTTGATGCCACGTTAAGGCGGCAGAAAACACTACTTGTATGTTAAGTTGGTAGTCTGATCTACAGTCGCTTAGCACGCAGTTATTTCTACGTTCACTCTTTTATATGCAATATGATAATCCAAGTGATGGAAAAAAAATGTCTCACTCTCTATCCACGGTGAGACACTCGACACCAGGGGGCAGTGCAATGACATTGGCGGTGCGTCGGTCCTCGCTGGAAAAATCAAACAGATCTCGATGTTATAATGGAATGCAATAGGCAGTTTTAGATTAGAAAGCATAAATCACGTATTTTATATATGTAAATTGTTTTCCTGGAATTGTGACATCTTACTCCAAATAGGTATGCGTCGGCTGAGTGGGCTGTAGCTCGGTTAGAGTCAGTCGGTTGGTGTTGTTTGCTGCTAGCTTAGCTTACCACTTCGGCCATTATGTAAGATATCACTTTACAGCGAGGACAGATACCCAAAACCATTGTGATTTAACATATTATGTGCATGGCTGTGTCAATAGATTGTAAGAGCCGTAATTGACACTAGTGCGTAATAGCATAGTTGTCTAACTTTGCAGTAATAGTTATTGCCACAATACTGTAAGGTAAGTATGACACCCTATATTTATTGCCACAGTACTATGAGGTAAGAAAATGTGACACCCTATATTTATTGCCACAGTACCATGAGGTAAGAAAATGTGACACCCTATATTTATTGCCACAGTACTATGAGGTAAGAAAATGTGACACCCTATATTTATTGCCACAATACTGTAAGGTAACATAATAATGTGACACCCTATATTTATTGCCACAGTATTGTAAGGTAACATAGTAGTGTGACACCCTATATTTATTGCCACAGTACTGTAAGGTAACATAGTAGTGTGACAGCCTATAGTTATTGCCACAGTACTGTAACATAATAGTGTGACAGCCTATATTTATTGCCACAGTACTGTAAGGTAACATACTAGTGTGACAGACTATATTTACCCCCACAGTCCTATCAAATATGTCAATATGCGCTTGTTTCGCAAGGTTAATTATGGAATATATATCGCCGTTTCTGATTGGTTAATTATGGAATATATATCGCCGTTTCTGATTGGTCGTTTGTCAATAATTTGTCATGCGTTTAAAGCAAAACAACAATTTCAACATAAAACTGCACGGACTAGTTTATCGCGCGCGGACGTGCAAGCGAGCCGCGCCCGACATCACATAGAATACCGAACAGCGAACAAGCGCGCAGGGATATAAAGCCGGCCACCAACTTCTGCTTCGGTGATCAAATGCGCTTCTCTCCGGATAGCCCACTGGCTTTCATGATTTAAATTCAAGACAGAATATACTTATTTGACATGGAGAAGAGATTGGTAATATAAAAATTACAGAACATATTGCTTTACCGGTACAGAAAGAGGGCCAGCACGACTTTATGCAACTACTTCGGTGATACGATAAGACTTAAGTGCCATAACCAATCCCAGAAGTACGAGGTTTCCGGTAAAGGGTACGTACCTGAGCAGGGCCTTCTCTCCGAAATAGTCTCCCCTCTTTAACGTGCGGATCTCCTGCGGCTGCGTCAGCCCCTGGAGCTTCTGTGTGACCTTGACCTTCGGAGTAGAACATGTCGCGCAGACGACAAGTCACCAATCGATATTGTCACAATTGGGTAATGTCAACTTTGTTAATGTACTATTAATATGAGCATCATGAATTTGGGAAGTGGAGGTTATAGTCACGATGTCCTCAATATGATGTTGTTGACATTTGAGTTGGCGCTCACCACGCCTGCGCCTGTGTCACGTGCCCTGTACTCACCTCTCCCTTGATGATGATGAAAAACGTATCTCCTGTTTCACCTTCTCGGGTGATACATTCGCCTTCGTGGAAGAAATCCTGAAGGGAAGAGGGCGAAAACCTAAATCCCATGTAAAAGTTTTTTTTTTTTAAATTATTGCCATACTAGAATAGAGAATCCGACGCCCGTGTGGTGCCGTGAAAGAAGTAACTAGTTTACTTACATAATATGACCCATTATTTGTTTGCCAGCCACTCACCACCTCCAGCACATCGGCAATCTTAGCCAGCTTGGCCGATTGGAGCGTCCGTAATAAAGGCACACTGCAAAAAACCAGATCCAAGCACGTGAGAACATGTAATAAAAATAACAGGTAAACATGACAGGTACATATAGTAGTAAAGATCAAATCTAATGAACTACACATTGATATATTATCTATGTAGGGGCAAACGGCAGAGGGGTAACATGGATAAGGTTAGGTCTTTGCTGAGCGTTGTTACCATTGTGAGGGTAATTGTACTTAAATCCAGAACCTCCGTTGGCCATTAAATAAAACAAGGGGTTAATTCAGATCATGGAAATATGTATTTTACTCGCGATTATATTCAGTCATGTGAATGATGTTTCTTTGGTGATCGAAACATTAATCCAGCAGACACGACCTGCGATGTGCATGCTGATCCGGGCCTGCCAAAGGCATAACCCACGGCTCCAGCATGACCCACGGCTCCAGCCTGACCCACGGCTCCAGCCTGACTCACGGCTCCAGCCTGACCCACGGCTCTAACCTGAACCATTGCTCCAGCCTGACCCACGGCTCCAGTCTGACCCACGGCTCCAGCCTGACCCACGGCTCCAGCCTGACCCACGGCTCCAGCCTGACCCACGGCTCTAACCTGAACCACTGCTTTAGCCTGACCCACTGCTCCAGCCTGACCCACGGCTCCAGCCTGACCCACTGCTCCAGCCTGACCCACGGCTCCAGCCTGACCCACTGCTCCAGCATGACCCACGGCTCCAGCCTGACCCACGGCTCCAGCCTGACCCACGGCTCCAGCCTGACCCACGGCTCCAGCCTGACCCACGGCTCCAGCCTGACCCACGGCTCTAACCTGAACCATTGCTCCAGCCTGACCACGGCTCCAGCCTGACCCACTGCTCTAGCCTGACCCACTGCTCCAGCCTGACCCACGGCTCCAGCCTGACCCACTGCTCCAGCCTGACCCACGGCTCCAGCCTGACCCACTGCTCTAGCCTGACCTACTGCTCCAGCTGACCCACGGCTCAAGCCTGACCCACGGCTCCAGCCTGACCCACTGCTCCAGCCTGACCCACGGCTCCAGCCTGACCCACTGCTCTAGCCTGACCCACGGCTCCAGCATGACCCACGGCTCCAGCCTGACCCACGGCTCCAGCCTGACCCACGGCTCCAGCCTGACCCACGGCTCCAGCCTGACCCACGGCTCCAGCCTGACCCACGGCTCTAACCTGAACCATTGCTCCAGCCTGACCCACGGCTCCAGCCTGACCCACTGCTCTAGCCTGACCCACTGCTCCAGCCTGACCCACGGCTCCAGCCTGACCCACTGCTCCAGCCTGACCCACGGCTCCAGCCAGACCCACTGCTCTAGCCTGACCTACTGCTCCAGCCTGACCCACGGCTCAAGCCTGACCCACGGCTCCAGCCTGACCCACTGCTCCAGCCTGACCCACGGCTCCAGCCTGACCCACTGCTCTAGCCTGACCAACTGCTCCATCCTGTCCCACGGCTCCAGCCTGACCCACGGCTCCAGCCTGACTCACGGCTCTAGCCTGACCTACTGCTCCAGCCTGACCCACGGCTCTAGCCTGAACCATTGCTCCAGCCTGACCCACGGTTTCAGCTTGACCCACGGCTCTAGCCTGACCCATCGCTCCAGCCTGACCCAAGGCTCCAGCCTGTCCCACGGCTCTAGCCTGACCAACGGCTCCAGCCTGACCCATGGCCCCAACCTGACCCACAGCTCCAGCCTGACCCACGGCTCCAGCCTGCCCCACGGCTACAGCTTGACCCACGGCTCCAGCCTGACCCACGGCTCTAGGCTTACCCACGGCTCTAGCCTGACCCACTGCTCCAGCCTGACCCACGGCCCCAGCCTGACCCACGGCTCCAGCCTGACCCACGGCTACAGCTTGACCCACGGCTCCATCCTGACCCACGGCTCTAGCCTTACGCACTGCTCCATCCTGACCCACGGCTCCAGCCTGACCCACGGCTCCAGCCTTATCCACGGCTCCAGCCTGACCCACAGCTCCAGCCTGACCCACGGCTCTAGCCTGACCCACGGCTCCAGCCTGACAAACGGCTCCAGCCTGACCCACGGCTCCAACCTGACCCACGGCTCCAGCCTGACCCACCACTCCAGCCTGACCCAAGGCTCCAGCCTGTCCCACGGCTCTAGTCTGACCAACGGCTCCAGCCTGACCCATGGCCCCAACCTGACCCACGGCTTAAGCCTGACCCACGGCTCCAGCCTGCCCCACGGCTACAGCTTGACCCACGGCTCCAGCCTGACCTACGGCTCTAGGCTTACCCACGGCTCTAGCCTGACCCACTGCTCCAGCCTGACCCACGGTTCTAGCCTAACCCACTGCTCCAGCCTGACCCATCGCTCCAGCCTGACCCAAGGCTCCAGCCCTGTCCTACGGCTCCAGCCTGCCCCACGGCTACAGCTTGACCCACGGCTCCAGCCTGACCCACGGCTCTAGGCTTACCCACGGCTCTAGCCTGACCCACTGCTCCAGCCTGACCCACGGCTCCAGCCTGACCCACTGCTCCAGCCTGACCCACGGCTCCAGCCTGACCCACGGCTCTAGGCTTACCCACGGCTCTAGCCTGACCCACGGCTCCAGCCTGACCCACGGCTCCAGCCTGACCCACGGCTCCAGCCTGTCCCACGGCTCCAGCCTGACCCACGGCTCCAGCCTGACTCACGGCTCTAGCCTGACCTACTGCTCCAGCCTGACCCACGGCTCTAGCCTGAACCATTGCTCCAGCCGGACCCACGGTTTCAGCCTGACCCAAGGCTCCAGCCTGTCCCACGGCTCCAGCCTGCTCCACGGCTACAGCTTGACCCACGGCTCCAGCCTGACCCACGGCTCTAGCCTGAACCATTGCTCCAGCCTGACCCACGGTTTCAGCTTGACCCACGGCTCCAGCCTGACCCATTGCTCCAGCCTGACCCAAGGCTCCAGCCTGTCCCCACGGCTCCAGCCTGCCCCACGGCTACAGCTTGACCCACGGCTCCAGCCTGACCCACGGCTCTAGGCTTACCCACGGCTCTAGCCTGACCCACTGCTCCAGCCTGACCCACGGCTCCAGCCTGACCCACTGCTCCAGCCTGACCCACGGCTCCAGCCTGACCCACGGCTCTAGGCTTACCCACGGCTCTAGCCTGACCCACGGCTCCAGCCTGACCCACGGCTCCAGCCTGTCCCACGGCTCCAGCCTGACCCACGGCTCCAGCCTGACTCACGGCTCTAGCCTGACCTACTGCTCCAGCCTGACCCACGGCTTCAGCCTGACCCACGGTCCCAGCCGACCCACGGCTCCAGCCTGACCCACGGCTCCAGCCTGACCCACGGCTCCAGCCTGCCCCACGGCTCCAGCCTGATCCACGGCTCCAGCCTGACCCACAGCTCCAGCCTGACCCACAGCTCCAGCCTGACCCACGGCTCCAGCCTGACCCACGGCTCTAGCCTGACCCACGACTCTAGCCTGACAAACGGCTCCAGCCTGACCCACGGCTCCAACCTGACCCACGGCTCCAGCCTGACCCACGGCTCCAGCCTGACCCACAGCTAAGGCTTGACCCACGGCTCCATCCTGACCCACGGCTCTAGCCTTACCCACTGCTCCAGCCTGACCCACGGCTCCAGCCGGACCGACGGCTGCAGCCTGACCAACGGCTCTAGCCTGACCTATGGCTTCAGCCTGACCCACGGCTCCAGCCTGACCCAAGGCTACAGCTTGACCCACGGCTCCATCCTGACCCACGGCTCCAGCCTGACCCACGGCTTCAGCCTGACCCAGGGCCCTAGCCTGACCCACGCCTCTAGCCTGACCTATGGCTCCAGCCTGACCCAGGGCTCCAGCCTGTCCCATAGCTCCTACCCCACCCCCCCCCCCCCCCTCATCCCCCCTTTTCCGCCTTGTCTTCAGAGTGTTGCAGCTGCTTGGTTCCCAGCCCCGGGCACACCCCGGGCACACCCAGGGCACACCCCGGACACACCCTGACTCGACCAGAGGACACGGGTCTTCCATTTGAGGCCCAGCTCACGTCAGGCGCTGTAACCAGCATGGCAAGGGAAGCTAATGGCAGAGGGATCCCCCCCCCCCCCCCTCCCCCATCCCCCGCCAGCCCAGGGAAGCTAATGGAGCTTTTACCCCTCCTCTAGCGCCCGTACTAG
This sequence comes from Arenicola marina, assembly GCA_964019135.1. Taxonomy (NCBI): domain Eukaryota; kingdom Metazoa; phylum Annelida; class Polychaeta; family Arenicolidae; genus Arenicola; species Arenicola marina. The sequence goes on from OZ025251.1 coordinate 2,970,522, forward strand.
GGAAAGCAGTTCAGAGGGACTGGCTTCAATCTCCTTACCCCCCCCCCCCACTCCTCCATCCCCCCCCCCTTTCTTCTTCCTTCCCCAGCAATATACCAACATCACAGTGATTCCAAGGCTTCTCCGTCTCCCCAACCCTGACATTCTACCCTTTCCACCCACCAGGCGTCACAGTGTCCTGGTCAGACAAGCCCTTCAAGGAAATGATCGTGTCACCACAGGCGGAAGCCTCTTTCTTCACAGAGCGTCCTGGGCCCCCCGGCCCAATGACTCTTTGCTAAAGAGGCAGGTCGGCAGCTCGGCCGCCTCTTCGTGGCCAGCCACATCCTATCAGTCCACCAGCGTCCCGCCCTGATGACGGCGGGCAAATATCTTTCTTTGCACTTGAGGAGCAGACAATCAGATGCCATAGCCCTGCCCACTGCCGCCAAGCGTTTCTTTTCTCCGCTGCTCTGATTCCGAATTAGTCACCATGCGTGGTTTTTCTCCCGTTTCTCTCTTTGCCGATTGGTATACCCCCCAGCCGAATTTAGCAGAAGATTGCATTAGGTGGCGCCGCTAGGGGGCGATGTCTGCTGAAGCCTTCCCTGGGCCGTTGTCTGCCCCCCCCCCGCCCCCAACCCCACCCCACCCCATCTCCCGACCCACCACCCTCCCACAGACACCCGGCACCCTGCCCCGGGCACACAACACCCACCCACCCCACCTCCCCATCCACCACCCTCCCACAGACACACGGCACCCACCCGCCGCCACCCTGTCCCGGGCACACAACACCTCCCACCCTTCCCCGGACACCCTCCCCCTCCCTGACTTGGGCTCCCCCGACCCCCGCCCACTCACAGAGCCGGCTCGGTTTGTAGCCAGCACTGCACCCTACAGAGCCACTTCCTCTCCACCCAACTACTTCCCATCCGAAAAAGGTAGCGAGATTCAAATTCAGATTACATACAACACCCCCCACCCCCTCCCCAGGGCTGATGAAATGTCCAGGATGTCCTGGAAAGTCATCGGGTATTGCACACAATCTCTTGAAATCAGTAGAACTTTTCACGACGGTCGGTAGACAAGGCAGTGAGCAGACGGTCGGTCGACAAGGCGGTGAGCAGGCGGTCGGTAGACAAGGCGGTGAGCAGACGGTCGGTAGACAAGGCGGTGAGCAGGCGGTCGGTAGACAAGGCGGTGAGCAGACGGTCGCTAGACAAGGCGGTGAGCAGACGGTATGTAGACAAGGCGGTGAGCAGACGGTATGTAGACAAGGCGGTGAGCAGAGGGTCGGTAGACAAGGCGGTGAGCAGACGGTATGTAGACAAGGCGGTGAGCAGACGGTCGGTAGACAAGGCGGTGAGCAGACGGTATGTAGACAAGGTTGTGAGCAGACGGTCGGTAGACAAGGCGGTGAGCGGACGGTCGGTAGACAAGGCGGTGAGCAGACGGTCGGTAGACAAGGCGGTGAGCAGGAGGTCGGTAGACAAGGCGGTGAGCAGACGGTCGGTAAACAAGGCGGTGAGCAGACGGTATGTAGACAAGGCGGTGAGCAGACGGTCGGTAGACAAGGCGGTGAGCAGACGGTATGTAGACAAGGCGGTGAGCAGACGGTATGTAGACAAGGCGGTGAGCAGAGGGTCGGTAGACAAGGCGGTTAGCAGAAGGTCGGTAGACAAGGCGGTGAGCAAACGGTATGTAGACAAGGCGGTGAGCAGACGGTCGGTAGACAAAGCGGTGAGCAGACGGTCGGTAGACAAGGCAGTGAGCAGACGGTCGGTAGACAAGGCGGTGAGCAGACAGTCGGTAGACAAGGCGGTGAGCAGGCGGTCGGTAGACAAGGCGGTGAGCAGACGGTCGGTAGACAAGGCGGTGAGCAGACGGTATGTAGACAAGGCGGTGAGCAGACGGTATGTAGACAAGGCGGTGAGCAGACGGTCGGTTGACAAGGCGGTGAGCAGACGGTCGGTTGACAAGGCGGTGAGCAGACGGTCGGTAGACAAGGCGGTGAGCAGGCGGTCGGTAGACAAGGCGGTGAGCAGACGGTATGTAGACAAGGCGGTGAGCAGACGGTATGTAGACAAGGCGGTGAGCAGACGGTATGTAGACAAGGCGGTGAGCAGACGGTATGTAGACAAGGCGGTGAGCAGACGGTCGGTAGACAAGGCGGTGAGCAGACGGTCGGTAGACAAGGCGGTGAGCAGACGGTCGGTAGACAAGGCGGTGAGCAGACGGTCGGTAGACAAGGCGGTGAGTTGACGGTCGGTTAACGAGAGGATTAGTTGACGGTCGGTTAACGAGAGGATGAGTTGACGGTCGATTAACGAGAGGATGAGCTGACGGTCGGTTAACGAGAGGATGCGTTGACGGTCGGTTAACGAGAGGATGAGTTGACGGTCGATTAAAGAGAGGATGAGTTGACGGTCGGCTAACGAATGGATGAGCTGACGGTCGGTTAACGAGAAGATGCGTTGACGATCTGTTAACGAGAGGATGAGTTGACGGTCGGTTGACGAGAGGATGAGTTGACGGTCCGTTAACGAGAGGATGAGTTGACGGTCGGTTAAGCAGAGGATAAATTGACGGTCGGTTAACGAGAGGATGAGTTGACGGTCGGTTAAGCAGAGGATGAGTTGACGGTCGGTTAACGAGAGGATGCGTTGACGGTCGGTTAAGCAGAGGATGAGTTGACGGTCCTTTAACGAGAGGATGAGTTGACGGTCGGTTAACGAGAGGATGAGTTGACGGTCGGTTAACGAGAGGATGAGTTGACGGTCGGTTAAGCAGAGGATAAGTTGACGGTCGGTTAACGAGAGGATGAGTTGACGGTCGGTTAAGCAGAGGATGAGTTGACGGTCGGTCAACGAGAGGATGAGTTGACGGTCGGTTAAGCAGAGGATAAGTTGACGGTCGGTTAACGAGAGGATGAGTTGACGGTCGGTTAAGCAGAGGATGAGTTGACGGTCGGTTAACGAGAGGATGAGTTGACGGTCGGTTAAGCAGAGGATAAGTTGACGGTCGGTTAACCAGAGGATGAGTTGACGGTCGGTTAAGCAGAGGATGAGTTGACGGTCGGTTAACGAGAGGATGAGTTGACGGTCGGTTAAGCAGAGGATAAGTTGACGGTCGGTTAAGCAGAGGATAAGTTGACGGTCGGTTAACGAACGGATGAGTTGACGGTCGGTTAACGAGAGGATGAGTTGACGGTCGGTTAACGAGAGTATGCGTTGACGGTCGGTTAACGAGAGGATGCGTTGACGGTCGGTTAACGAGAGGATGAGTTGACGGTCGATTAATGAGAGGATGAGCTGACGGTCGGTTAACGAGAGGATGCGTTGACGGTCGGTTAACGAGAGGATGAGTTGACGGTCGGTTAACGAGAGGATGAGTTGACGGTCGGCTAAGCAGAGGATAAGTTGACGGTCGGTTAACGAGAGGATCAGTTGACGGTCGGTTAACGAGAGGATCAGTTGACGGTCGGTTAACGAGAGGATGAGTCGACGGTCGGTTAACGAGAGGAGGAGTTGACGGTCGGTTAACGAGAGGATGAGTTGACGGTCGGCTAACGAGAGGATGAGCTGACGGTCGGTTAACGAGAGGATGAGTTGACGGTCGGTTAGCGAAAGGATGAGTTGACGGTCGGTTAACGAGAGGATGAGCTGACGGTCGGTTAACGAGAGGATGAGTTGACGGTCGGTTAGCGAAAGGATGCGTTGACGGTCGGTTAACGAAAGGATGCGTTGACGGTCGGTTAACGAGAGGATGAGTTGACGGTCGGTTAAGCAGAGGATGAGTTGACGGTCGGTTAAGGAGAGGATGAGTTGACGGTCGGTTAACGAAAGGATGCGTTGACGGTCGGTTAACGAGAGGATGAGTTGACGGTCGGTTAACGAGAGGATGAGTTGACGGTCGGTTAACGAGAGGATGAGTTGACGGTCGGTTAACGAAAGGATGCGTTGACGGTCGGTTAACGAGAGGCTGAGTTGAGGGTCGGTTAACGAAAGGATGCGTTGACGGTCGGTTAACGAGAGGATGAGTTGACAGTCGGTTAAGCAGAGGATGAGCTGACGGTCGATTAACGAGAGGATGAGTTGACGGTCGATTAACGAGAGGATGAGTTGACGGTCGGTTAACGAGAGGATGAGTTGAACGCCGGTTAACGAGAGGATGAGTTGACGGTCGGTTAACGAGAGGATGAGTTGACGGTCGGTTAACGAGAGGATGAGTTGACGGTCGGTTAACGAAAGGATGCGTTGACGGTCGGTTAACGAGAGGATGAGTTGACGGTCGGTTGACGAACGGATGAGTTGACGGTCGGTTAACGAGAGGTCGAGTTGACGGTCGGTTAACGAGGGGATGAGTTGACGGTCGGTTAACGAGAGGATGAGTTGACGGTCGGTTAACGAAAGGATGCGTTGACGGTCGGTTAACGAGAGGATGAGTTGACGGTCGGTTAAGCAGAGGATGAGTTGACGGTCGGTTAACGAGAGGATAAGTTGACGGTCGGTTAACGAACGGATGAGTTGACGGTCGGTTAACGAGAGGATGAGTTGACGGTCGATTAACGAGAGGATGAGTTGACGGTCGGTTAACGAGAGGATGAGTTGACGGTCCGTTAACGAGAGGATGCGTTGACGGTCGGTTAACGAGAGGATAAGTTGACGGTCGGTTAACGAACGGATGAGTTGACGGTCGGTTAACGAGAGGATGAGTTGACGGTCGATTAACGAGAGGATGAGCTGACGGTCGATTAACGAGAGGATGAGTTGACGGTCGATTAACGAGAGGATGAGCTGACAGTCGGTTAACGAGATGATCAGTTGACGGTCGGTTAACGAGAGGATGAGTTGACGGTCCGTTAACGAGAGGATGAGTTGACGGTCGGTTAACGAGGGGATGAGTTGACGGTCGGTTAACGAGAGGATGAGTTGACGGTCGGTTAACGAGAGAATGAGTTGACGGTCGGTTAACGAAAGGATGCGTTGACGGTCGGTTAACGAACGGATGAGTTGACGGTCGGTTAACGAGAGGATGAGTTGACGGTCGATTAACGAGAGGATGAGTTGACGGTCGGTTAACGAGAGGATGAGTTGACGGTCGGTTAAAGAGAGGATGCGTTGACGGTCGGTTAACGAGAGGATGAGTTGACGGTCGGTTAAGCAGAGGATGAGTTGACGGTCGGTTAACGAGAGGATGCGTTGACGGTCGGTTAAGCAGAGGATAAGTTGACGGTCGGTTAACGAGAGGATGAGTTGACGGTCGGTTAAGCAGAGGATGAGTTGACGGTCGGTTAACGAGAGGATGAGTTGACGGTCGGTTAATCAGAGGATAAGTTGACGGTCGGTTAACGAGAGGATGAGTTGACGGTCGGTTAAGCAGAGGATGAGTTGACGGTCGGTTAACGAGAGGATGAGTTGACGGTCGGTTAAGCAGAGGATAAGTTGACGGTCGGTTAACCAGAGGATGAGTTGACGGTCGGTTAAGCAGAGGATGAGTTGACGGTCGGTTAACGAGAGGATGAGTTGACGGTCGGTTAAGCAGAGGATAAGTTGACGGTCGGTTAAGCAGAGGATAAGTTGACGGTCGGTTAACGAACGGATGAGTTGACGGTCGGTTAACGAGAGGATGAGTTGACGGTCGATTAACGAGAGTATGCGTTGACGGTCGGTTAACGAGAGGATGCGTTGACGGTCGGTTAACGAGAGGATGCGTTGACGGTCGGTTAACGAGAGGATGAGTTGACGGTCGATTAATGAGAGGATGAGCTGACGGTCGGTTAGCGAAAGGATGCGTTGACGGTCGGTTAACGAAAGGATGCGTTGACGGTCGGTTAACGAGAGGATGAGTTGACGGTCGATTAACGAGAGGATGAGCTGACGGTCGGTTAACGAGAGGATGAGTTGACGGTCGGTTAACGAGAGGATGAGTTGACGGTCGGTTAACGAGAGAATGAGTTGACGGTCGGTTAACGAAAGGATGCGTTGACGGTCGGTTAACGAACGGATGAGTTGACGGTCGGTTAACGAGAGGATGAGTTGACGGTCGATTAACGAGAGGATGAGTTGACGGTCGGTTAACGAGAGGATGAGTTGACGGTCGGTTAAAGAGAGGATGCGTTGACGGTCGGTTAACGAGAGGATGAGTTGACGGTCGGTTAAGCAGAGGATGAGTTGACGGTCGGTTAACGAGAGGATGCGTTGACGGTCGGTTAAGCAGAGGATAAGTTGACGGTCGGTTAACGAGAGGATGAGTTGACGGTCGGTTAAGCAGAGGATGAGTTGACGGTCGGTTAACGAGAGGATGAGTTGACGGTCGGTTAAGCAGAGGATGAGTTGACGGTCGGTTAACGAGAGGATGAGTTGACGGTCGGTTAAGCAGAGGATAAGTTGACGGTCGGTTAACCAGAGGATGAGTTGACGGTCGGTTAAGCAGAGGATGAGTTGACGGTCGGTTAACGAGAGGATGAGTTGACGGTCGGTTAAGCAGAGGATAAGTTGACGGTCGGTTAAGCAGAGGATAAGTTGACGGTCGGTTAACGAACGGATGAGTTGACGGTCGGTTAACGAGAGGATGAGTTGACGGTCGATTAACGAGAGTATGCGTTGACGGTCGGTTAACGAGAGGATGCGTTGACGGTCGGTTAACGAGAGGATGCGTTGACGGTCGGTTAACGAGAGGATGAGTTGACGGTCGATTAATGAGAGGATGAGCTGACGGTCGGTTAGCGAAAGGATGCGTTGACGGTCGGTTAACGAAAGGATGCGTTGACGGTCGGTTAACGAGAGGATGAGTTGACGGTCGGTTAAGCAGAGGATGAGCTGACGGTCGGTTAACGAGAGGATGAGTTGACGGTCGGTTAACGAAAGGATGCGTTGACGGTCGGTTAACGAGAGGATGAGTTGACGGTCGGTTAACGAGAGGATGAGTTGACGGTCGGTTAACGAGAGGATGAGTTGACGGTCGGTTAACGAAAGGATGCGTTGACGGTCGGTTAACGAGAGGCTGAGTTGAGGGTCGGTTAACGAAAGGATGCGTTGACGGTCGGTTAACGAGAGGATGAGTTGACAGTCGGTTAAGCAGAGGATGAGCTGACGGTCGATTAACGAGAGGATGAGTTGACGGTCGATTAACGAGAGGATGAGTTGACGGTCGGTTAACGAGAGGATGAGTTGAACGTCGGTTAACGAGAGGATGAGTTGACGGTCGGTTAACGAGAGGATGAGTTGACGGTCGGTTAACGAGAGGATGAGTTGACGGTCGGTTAACGAAAGGATGCGTTGACGGTCGGTTAACGAGAGGATGAGTTGACGGTCGGTTGACGAACGGATGAGTTGACGGTCGGTTAACGAGAGGATGAGTTGACGGTCGGTTAACGAGGGGATGAGTTGACGGTCGGTTAACGAGAGGATGAGTTGACGGTCGGTTAACGAAAGGATGCGTTGACGGTCGGTTAACGAGAGGATGAGTTGACGGTCGGTTAAGCAGAGGATGAGTTGACGGTCGGTTAACGAGAGGATAAGTTGACGGTCGGTTAACGAGAGGATGAGTTGACGGTCGGTTAAGCAGAGGATGAGTTGACGGTCGATTAACGAGAGGATGAGTTGACGGTCGGTTAACGAGAGGATGAGTTGACGGTCCGTTAACGAGAGGATGAGTTGACGGTCGGTTAACGAGAGGATAAGTTGACGGTCGGTTAACGAGAGGATGAGTTGACGGTCGGTTAACGAGAGGATGAGTTGACGGTCGATTAACGAGAGGATGAGCTGACGGTCGATTAACGAGAGGATGAGTTGACGGTCGATTAACGAGAGGATGAGCTGACAGTCGGTTAACGAGATGATCAGTTGACGGTCGGTTAACGAGAGGATGAGTTGACGGTCCGTTAACGAGAGGATGAGTTGACGGTCGGTTAACGAGGGGATGAGTTGACGGTCGGTTAACGAGAGGATGAGTTGACGGTCGGTTAACGAGAGAATGAGTTGACGGTCGGTTAACGAAAGGATGCGTTGACGGTCGGTTAACGAACGGATGAGTTGACGGTCGGTTAACGAGAGGATGAGTTGACGGTCGATTAACGAGAGGATGAGTTGACGGTCGGTTAACGAGAGGATGAGTTGACGGTCGGTTAAAGAGAGGATGCGTTGACGGTCGGTTAACGAGAGGATGAGTTAAAGGCGGGCTATGTATGGTCCATACCTGCGGAGTAGCTTGATGTTCTCGTTCGTGCGGTGCAGTCCTGTTCTCATCATGATGGCCTGGAACACCCGCCGATCCAGAACCCAGATCCGGGCATCCACCAGGGCTGGGAGGGGGCGGGGGTAACGTGGGAGGGAGGGAGGGAGGGGGGAGGGAATAGGCCGGTTAACACTGTGTGATGGTTCATGTATGCCAGCCGTGGTATATCGCGATGCGACAACAGCTATGGTATATCGTATTGCTACAACAACTATGGTATCTCGTATTGCTACAACAGCTATGGTATCTCGTATTGCAACAACAGATATGGTATATCGTATTGCTACAACAGCTATGGCATCTCGTATTGCTACAACAGCTATGGTATCTCGTATTGCAACAACTATGGTATCTCGTATTGCTACAATAGCTATGGTATCTCGTATTGCAACAACAGCTATGGTATCTCGTATTGCAACAACTATGGTATCTCGTATCTCTACAAACAGCTATGGTATCTAGTATTGCAACAACTATGGTATCTCGTATTGCTAGAGCAGCTATGGTATTTCGTATTGCTACAACAACTAGGGTATATCGTATTGCAACAGCTATGGTATCTCGTATTGCTACAACAGCTATGGTATCTCGTATTGCAACAACAGCTATGATATCTCGTATTGCTACAGCAGCTCTGGTATCTCGTATCGCTACAGCAGCTATGATATCTCGTATTGCTACAGCAGCTATGGTATCTCGTATCGCTACAGCAGCTATGGTATCTCGTATCGCTACAGCAGCTATGATATCTCGTATTGCTACATCAGCTATGGTATCTCGTATCGCTACAGCAGCTATGGTATCTCGTATTGCTACAGCAGCTATGGTATCTCGTATTGCTATAACAGCTATGGTATCTCGTATTCCCGGGATATCTCAGACACACATGGTTGCTCTCACCTTTGACGGAGGCAGTGCGAGTACAGTTGTAGAGTATGGCCAGCTCCCCAAATGCCACGCCTGCCCCCATAGTGCCCAGTACTTTGTTCTCCTTGGACACCTCCAAGTCTCCATCTGCAGCAACAAGTCTCGCGTATACAGATTACTACGAGAATAACAAATAAACTAATATTACATATCATATCCTGCTTTTAAATGTTAACCAATGCTATATGTCAAAACATTTAACATAACGTCATACTTGACCGGTTAATTCATTGGCAGCGATCGATTATTGCATGATTAACGTCTGTCATTTATTCGGCTACACTATTTATGCCATCGCATAGGGCGAAACTTAGGGAAAATTGGGAAAAACATAGGGGAAATAAGAAAACACATACAAAACCCCCATCCATCTGTATATATATATATCCACATGGTTACCGGAGCTGTCAAACTCGGTATTGATAACATCGGGCCGACCTACTTTGCAATCGCTGCCAGCGCCACATAGCGGCAAGTCTGGTATCGTTTAGAGGAGAAAGATGGCGGGGACTTCTTACCGGCGGAGACATACAGGTGTTGTCCGGCCTCGCCCTCCTTAATGATGTGTTGTCCTTGCCGGACCTTCTTTTCGTACATACTGTCGACAATCTCCCGGACCTGCACGGAGTCCAGGTTCTTTAAGAAGTCGTTGTGCAGCAAGGCTTCCTTCATGAGTTGCTTGGACCTGCACGACAAGAAAGTTCAACACATTTTGTTAGTTATATATATATATATATTTATACAGGCAAAAATATATGTCATATACGTGTATATAGATATAGGCCAAAATATATAACGTATAGTCAGTGGCGTACCCCACCTCACAACAAAGTGAATGCAGACTAAAGCGGCCGCGAGGCCCGGGAGTGGCTGGGGTCTAGAGGAAGGGAGGGGGGGGGGGAAGTGGCGGCAGTTTGACGAAGTTCGACGTTTTCAGACACGAAAATGGTCCCTGAAAAGAGGACGCGCCGCGTATTCTGCGTAATCAATGGTAGTTTGGAACGTATTAGGCAATTTGTTAACTTAAGTCCTGTTTAAAGTTCCTCGTACACTCACAATGTGAATGGAAATGATTTAGGTTCTCAGTGTATAAGAACATACTGCAGGCGATAAATCGTTGTATGTGGCTAACTCTGGGTGCATCTGGTGTGGGTAAGTGTGACTTTCTTGCGTACGACGTCATCGAAATTCGGGCATCGCTGCCGTTTTTGTCTTTTTAAACATCATAATATCTCTATTTCATACAGAATTGATATCCACATAGTCGGATCCTATGTCCCGGATATTTATCAAACAAGTTTTCTTGAAGAAACATAATATAGGTTAACAATTACTATATGCGCAATTTAAGGTTAAAAAAAAATGCCCCGTGCAATATATTCCTGGGTCTGAGCGATTCCTGGGTCTGACCCATTCCTGGGTCTGAGCGATTCCTGGGTCTGAGTGATTCTTGGGTCTGAGCGATTCCTGGGTCTGAGCGATTCCTGGGTCTGAGCGATTCCTGGGTCTGAGCGATTCCTGGGTCTGAGCGTTTCCTGGGTCGGAGTGATTCCTGGGTCTGAGCGATTACTCGGCCAAATGACGCGGGCCGGCCAAAACGAGGCTCATTTCGTCGTCTGCGTCGCACAGGAAGACAATTTCCTGCGTAATTCGACGTCTCTCAATTAACCACAAGCGGCACAGTTAGGCAGTCGGTGTCCCGCTGCCTACACAGTGTGGCCTCCACATCCCGGCCTCCACACCCCGGCCTCCCCACCCCGGCCTCCACACCCCGGCCTCTACACGCCGGCCTCGTCACCCCGGCCTCCACACCCCGGCCTCCACACCCCGGCCTCCACACCCCGGCCTCCCCACCCCGGCCTCCACACCCCGGCCTCCACACCCCGGCCTCCACACCCCGGCCTCCACACCCCGGCCTCCCCACCCCGGCCTCTACACGCCGGCCTCGTCACCCCGGCCTCCACACCCCGGCCTCCACACCCCGGCCTCCACACCCCGGCCTCCACACCCCGGCCTCCCCACCCCGGCCTTCACACCCCGGCCTCCACACCCCGGCCTTCACACCCCGGCCTCCACACCCCGGCCTCCACACCCCGGCCTCCACACCCCGGTCTCTACACCCCGGCCTCCACACCCCGGCCTCCACACCCCGGCCTCCACACCCCGGCCTCCACACCCCGGCCTCCACACCCCGGCCTCCACACCCCGGCCTCAACACCCCGGCCTCCACACCCCGGCCTCCACACCCCGGCCTCCACACCCCGGCCTCCACACCCCGGCCTCCACACCCCGGCCTCCCCACCCCGGCCTCTACACGCCGGCCTCGTCACCCCGGCCTCCACACCCCGGCCTCCACACCCCGGCCTCCACACCCCGGCCTCCACACCCCGGCCTCCCCACCCCGGCCTTCACACCCCGGCCTCCACACCCCGGCCTTCACACCCCGGCCTCCACACCCCGGCCTCCACACCCCGGCCTCCACACCCCGGTCTCTACACCCCGGCCTCCACACCCCGGCCTCCACACCCCGGCCTCCACACCCCGGCCTCCACACCCCGGCCTCCACACCCCGGCCTCCACACCCCGGCCTCAACACCCCGGCCTCCACACCCCGGCCTCCACACCCCGGCCTCCACACCCCGGCCTCCACACCCCGGCCTCCACACCCCGGCCTCCACACCCCGGCCTCAACACCCCGGCCTCCACACCCCGGCCTCCACACCCCGGCCTCCACACCCCGGCCTCCACACCCCGGCCTCCACACCCCGGCCTCAACACCCCGGCCTCCACACCCCGGCCTCCACACCCCGGCCTCCCCACCCCGGCCTCCACAACCCGGCCTCCACACCCAGGGCTCCCCACCCCGGCCTCCACAGTGTGGAGTCCACACCCACCCCCGGCGGGAAATGGCCGGACCCTGGCCACGCTGGGGTCACGTGATTACTCCTTTCCTGGTGATTTCCCCGTTTTTAATACAATTTTAGGGGACAATACGGGGGAGGATCGGGGGAGATGGGGGGGAGGGTGTGGGAGGGGGGGAGATAGTGTGGGGAGGGTGTGGGAGGGGGGGGGAGATATGGTGGGTAGGGGGGGGGGGGGGGTCGGGGAGCGCGGTCGCCGGCTCAAACTGGTCGGGGACTCTCTACTTGGCCGATGGCGAAGGTTGATGTCAACCTCATGGGAGTCTGCTACGTCATAAACATGATGCCTTCCAGCGTCTTAAGGTAAACCACCCATAATAGCAAGGTAAAAGAACTCTGTATTTGTGATTATTTTATGAAAGTATACCCAATTACACACTTTCTGGTGAATTTTTAGGATACTTTACCGTCCCGTTAAAAAAGTATTCTCCATTTTCCAAGTATACCCCCATATCACAAAATGACCAAAACTTGACACCTACCACGAATACGTAATTTTGCTACAATTCAGCTCAATATTAAGTCATTATCATCAGTAATAGCTCTTTGGAAAGCTTAAACTTAGTGCAATACAGGAATGATATTCAACAATGTAAATAGTAGCCACAAAAAAAAACAGAATGGCAATAACCGCCTTCACAAAATGGGCTATAATTTCATCAAAAATAAAAATCTTGACACCAAACCACGTTTGGAAACTTCTAAAAACATAGTTCTTGTAATAAAAATAAAGAAAAATATAGGTAGCCGTGCAAATTTCCAGAGAAACACGTCCTGAAACTTGAAAATGTTATTTCAGAAATATTTTTTGGAGCAGCTTATGTCACACCAATTATTAGTAATTTACGCCTTGTGCTCAGATTTTAATAAATCTGGTTATATATAATGGTCTCCGATATAATTATGATCTACACGATCTACACGAATTTTTTCTGAACTATTTACACGTTTTCTACATGTTTTTTTCTTGAATATTCGGAATTTATCACGAAGAGCCATTCTCGGGGAAATACCCTGTGAATGACGTCAAAGATTGGGGATTCCCTGTGAATGACGTAACGAGTTAGCGCCGATGTTTGTCGATGTTTACCGAGGTCTTCTCTAAATCGTCGAAGCTTATTATACGATGTTCTATTTACTTTACCTATGTCACCACTTCTTTTGCTGTGTTTTATTCGTGCTTTGTTTCATTAAGACTGCTTAAAAAATCAGGGCTGCAGCCCGCCGATGTTTGCCGATGTTTACCGAGGTCTGCTCAAAATCGCCGAGGTTCATTATGGGTGGCTCACCTTAATGTATTTCGCACCGCCCCCCCCCCTCCCCCCCTCCACTCTGCCAGACCAATCAGTGCTGTAACTCAACAAGGCGATACACCCCCCCCCACCCCACCCAAACCCCGGGGTTGTAATTGGCCATCGGTCAAACTCACCCCCCCCCACCCCCCCTCCTGTGCTGTAACTCATCAAGCCAATTAGGCCTATCCCTCCTCCACCTCAAATGTTGTACACTGGCCAACCCCACCCCTCCCCTTCCCTCCCCCTCCCCCAGCGTTGCCGTCACCGACCAGGACAGATTATGTACACACCCCCCCCCACACACACACACACACTTACACCCCCGCCCCCTAACACGCACTAACAAGTGCTATTTATACTGACAGTGTTATAACTGACCCAGCTAACTTCCCCCCCCCCCCCGCTCGGCAACGCCTCCCAGTGTAACTGACCAGATTATACCACCTTGATCTCCGGCATGCTGACCCCTCACCATTGCCACATAGGGTGGCGGGTGTTTGTCAGAGAAACGTGACACGGCCTTATTCTTGCATTGTTCGCCTTGGCCTTGGCTTCAACAGCTTTGGTCAAAGGGTAACCCGATCACGTCGCCATACAGCGGTGTGGGACAGGGCGAACGCTCGTCACGAACTCTCGGCGGTATGACGGCGAGCGCCTGTCACGAACTCTCGGCGGTATGACGGCGAGCGCCTGTCACGAACTCTCAGCGGTATGACGGCGAGCGCTCGTCACGAACTCTCAGCGGTATGACGGCGAGCGCTCGTCACGGACTCTCGGCGGTATGACGGCGGGCGCTCGTCACGAACTCTCGGCGGTATGACGGCGAACGCCTGTCACGAACTCTCGGCGGTATGACGGCGAGGGCTCGTCACGAACTCTCGGCGGTATGACGGCGAGCGCTCGTCACGAACTCTCGGCGGTATGACGGCGAGCGCTCGTCACGAACTCTCGGCGGTATGACAGCGAACGCCTGTCACGAACTCTCGGCGGTATGACGGCGAGCGCCAGTCACGAACTCTCGGCGGTATGACGGCGAGCGCTCGTGACGAACTCTCGGCGGCATGACGGCGAGCGCTCGTCACGAACTCTCGGCGGTATGACGGCGAGCGCTCGTCACGAACTCTCGGCGGTATGACGGCGAGCGCTCGTCACGAACTCTCGGCGGTATGACGGCGAGCGCTCGTCACGAACTCTCGGCGGTATGACGGCGAGCGCTCGTCACAAACTCTCGGCGGCATGACGGCGAGCTCTCGTCACGAACTCTCGGCGGTATGACGGCGAGCGCTCGTCACGAACTCTCGGCGGTATGACGGCGAGCGCTCGTCACGAACTCTCGGCGGTATGACGGCGAGCGCCTGTCACGAACTCTCGGCGGTATGACGGCGAACGCTCGTCACGAACTCTCGGCGGTATGACGGCGAGCGCTCGTCACGAACTCTCGGCGGTATGACGGCGAGCGCTCGTCACGAACTCTCGGCGGTATGACGGCGAGCGCTCGTCACGAACTCTCGGCGGTATGACGGCGAGCGCTCGTCACGAACTCTCGGCGGTATGACGGCGAGCGCTCGTCACGAACTCTCGGCGGTATGACGGCGAACGCCTGTCACGAACTCTCGGCGGTATGACGGCGAGCGCCTGTCACGAACTCTCGGCGGTATGACGGCGAACGCTCGTCACGAACTCTCGGCGGTATGACGGCGAGCGCTCGTCACGAACTCTCGGCGGTATGACGGCGAGCGCTCGTCACGAACTCTCGGCGGTATGACGGCGAGCGCTCGTCACGAACTCTCGGCGGTATGACAGCGAACGCCTGTCACGAACTCTCGGCGGTATGACGGCGAGCGCCTGTCACGAACTCTCGGCGGTATGACGGCGAACGCTCGTCACGAACTCTCGGCGGTATGACGGCGAGCGCCTGTCACGAACTCTCGGCGGTATGACGGCGAACGCTCGTCACGAACTCTCGGCGGTATGACGGCGAGCGCTCGTCACGAACTCTCGGCGGTATGACGGCGAGCGCTCGTCACGAACTCTCGGCGGTATGACGGCGAGCGCTCGTCACGAACTCTCGGCGGTATGACAGCGAACGCCTGTCACGAACTCTCGGCGGTATGACGGCGAGCGCCTGTCACGAACTCTCGGCGGTATGACGGCGAACGCTCGTCACGAACTCTCGGCGGTATGACGGCGAGCGCTCGTCACGAACTCTCGGCGGTATGACGGCGAGCGCTCGTCACGAACTCTCGGCGGTATGACGGCGAACGCCTGTCACGAACTCTCGGCGGTATGACGGCGAGCGCCTGTCACGAACTCTCGGCGGTATGACGGCGAACGCTCGTCACGAACTCTCGGCGGTATGACGGCGAGCGCTCGTCACGAACTCTCGGCGGTATGACGGCGAGCGCTCGTCACGATCATCGCACATCGCCTGGTGTGGCCTGAAGAGGCGTGGAGATGGGGGGGGAGGTGTCAGCTATCAGGGCGGGACGGCCCCTGGCAGGCCCCCCCCCCAACCCAGGAGTCGACCCTCCCCCCACCCCTGACCGGAACCAGTCCCTCACCCACACCCACCCACTCATCCGTCTAACCACCGGGCTAGCTAATAACCCCCTCCCATCAAGCTCCACCCCCGAATTAACCACACCTGGCACCCACCAAGTCCGGTCCAGGTGGGTCGGGCAGTCTGGCACCTGATTGGCCCGCTCTGTGACAGAACCCTCATGCGTCAGATTGTATGGAAGTATGAGGTATGAGGGAGTTATGGAAGTATGGAGATATGGTGGTAATAATTGGGGTGTATATATTTCCCCGGTAGACGACAAAATTGCCCACACTACCACCTGGTACCACCCCGCCCCCCAACACGCCCGACCCCAGCAGCCCCTAGGCTAGCTATATATAGCAGGAACTTGTGGCATGACCAGATGACATATATATAGCGTGTTTCGTTATCCCAGCAAAGCGCAAGTCTCTTGTAGTCTATATAAGTCTATATCTATAGTCGTCTTCTATATTAACGTCGGTGAAGGGGGGGGGGCAAAATAGAGGTAGGCGACCGTGGGGAATAGACACCAGGGCGACAGGGTGACAGGGTGGTGACAGGTGGTGACAGGGAAGAGATCAACTCATAAAGCAGCATGTCCGCGGTTCCCATATTGGGTGTATTAAATGTCACATCAAAACAACTGTGCTATGGAATTTGATTTATTATTTGATATTTCCGTATCTCCGTCGCAATATACATGGGGGGGGGAACCATCAGGCAAACGAGATTCTTCCAATTAAATGCAGGATACAATATGGCGTCTTCACTCTGTATCACGGTATGGAGGTGTTCTAGTCAGTACTGTGTATGACGTCTTCACTCTGCATCACGGTATGGAGGTGTTCTAGTCAGTACTGTGTATGAGGTCTTCACTCTGTATCACGGTATGGAGGTGTTCTAGTCAGTACTGTGTATGACGTCTTCACTCTGCATCACGGTATGGAGGTGTTCTAGTCAGTACTGTGTATGACGTCTTCACTCTCTATCACGGTATGGAGGTGTTCTAGTCAGTACTGTGTATGACGTCTTCACTCTGCATCACGGTATGGAGGTGTTCTAGTCAGTACTGTGTATGACGTCTTCACTCTGTATCACGGTATGGAGATGTTCTAGTCAGTACTGTGTATGACGTCTTCACTCTGCATCACGGTATGGAGGTGTTCTAGTCAGTACTGTGTATGACGTCTTCACTCTGTATCACGGTATGGAGGTGTTCTAGCCAGTACTGTGTATGACGTCTTCACTCTGTATCACGGTATGGAGGTGTTCTAGCCAGTACTGTGTATGACGTCTTCACTCTGTATCACGGTATGGAGGTGTTCTAGTCAGTACTGTGTATGGCGTCTTCACTCTGTATCACGGTATGGAGGTGTTCTAGCCATGGAGGTGTTCTAGTCAGTACTGTGTATGGCGTCTTCACTCTGCATCACGGTATGGAGGTGTTCTAGCCAGTACTGTGTATGGCGTCTTCACTCTGTATCACGGTATGGAGGTGTTCTAGCCAGTACTGTGTATGACGTCTTCACTCTGTATCACGGTATGGAGGTGTTCTAGCCAGTACTGTGTATGGCGTCTTCACTCTGTATCACGGTATGGAGGTGTTCTAGCCAGTACTGTGTATGGCGTCTTCACTCTATATCACGGTATGGAGGTGTTCTGGCCAGTACTGTGTATGGCGTCTTCACTCTGTATCACGGTATGGAGGTGTTCTAGTCAGTACTGTGTATGGCGTCTTCACTCTGTATCAAGGTATGGAGGTGTTCTAGCCAGTACTGTGTATGACGTCTTCACTCTGTATCACGGTATGGAGGTGTTCTAGCCAGTACTGTGTATGACGTCTTCACTCTGTATCACGGTATGGAGGTGTTCTAGCCAGTACTGTGTATGGCGTCTTCACTCTGTATCACGGTATGGAGGTGTTCTAGCCAGTACTGCGTATGGCGTCTTCACTCTGTATCACGGTATGGAGGTGTTCTAGCCAGTACTGTGTATGACGTCTTCACTCTGTATCACGGTATGGAGGTGTTCTAGTCAGTACTGTGTATGGCGTCTTCACTCTGTATCACGGTATGAAGGTGTTCTAGCCAGTACTGTGTATGACGTCTTCACTCTGTATCACGGTATGGAGGTGTTCTAGCCAGTACTGTGTATGACGTCTTCACTCTGTATCACGGTATGGAGGTGTTCTAGTCAGTACTGTGTATGGCGTCTTCACTCTGTATCACGGTATGGAGGTGTTCTAGCCAGTACTTTGTATGACGTCTTCACTCTGTATCACGGTATGGAGGTGTTCTAGTCAGTACTGTGTATGACGTCTTCACTCTGTATCACGGTATGGAGGTGTTCTAGCCAGTACTGTGTATGACGTCTTCACTCTGTATCACGGTATGGAGGTGTTCTAGCCAGTACTGTGTATGGCGTCTTCACTCTGTATCACGGTATGGAGGTGTTCTAGTCAGTACTGTGTATGGCGTCTTCACTCTGTATCACGGTATGGAGGTGTTCTAGCCATGGAGGTGTTCTAGTCAGTACTGTGTATGGCGTCTTCACTCTGTATCACGGTATGGAGGTGTTCTAGCCAGTACTGTGTATGGCGTCTTCACTCTGTATCACGGTATGGAGGTGTTCTAGTCAGTACTGTGTATGGCGTCTTCACTCTGTATCACGGTATGGAGGTGTTCTAGTCAGTACTGTGTATGGCGTCTTCACTCTGTATCACGGTATGGAGGTGTTCTAGTCAGTACTGTGTATGGCGTCTTCACTCTGTATCACGGTATGGAGGTGTTCTAGCCATGGAGGTGTTCTAGTCAGTACTGTGTATGGCGTCTTCACTCTGCATCACGGTATGGAGGTGTTCTAGCCAGTACTGTGTATGGCGTCTTCACTCTGTATCACGGTATGGAGGTGTTCTAGCCAGTACTGTGTATGACGTCTTCACTCTGTATCACGGTACGGAGGTGTTCTAGCCAGTACTGTGTATGGCGTCTTCACTCTGTATCACGGTATGGAGGTGTTCTAGCCAGTACTGTGCATGGCGTCTTCACTCTGTATCACGGTATGGAGGTGTTCTAGCCAGTACTGTGTATGGCGTCTTCACTCTGTATCACGGTATGGAGGTGTTCTAGTCAGTACTGTGTATGGCGTCTTCACTCTGTATCAAGGTATGGAGGTGTTCTAGCCAGTACTGTGTATGACGTCTTCACTCTGTATCACGGTATGGAGGTGTTCTAGCCAGTACTGTGTATGACGTCTTCACTCTGTATCACGGTATGGAGGTGTTCTAGCCAGTACTGTGTATGGCGTCTTCACTCTGTATCACGGTATGGAGGTGTTCTAGCCAGTACTGTGTATGGCGTCTTCATTCTGTATCACGGTATGGAGGTGTTCTAGCCATTACTGTGTATGACGTCTTCACTCTGTATCACGGTATGGAGGTGTTCTAGTCAGTACTGTGTATGGCGTCTTCACTCTGTATCACGGTATGGAGGTGTTCTAGCCAGTACTGTGTATGACGTCTTCACTCTGTATCACGGTATGGAGGTGTTCTAGTCAGTACTGTGTATGGCGTCTTCACTCTGTATCACGGTATGGAGGTGTTCTAGCCAGTACTGTGTATGACGTCTTCACTCTGTATCACGGTATGGAGGTGTTCTAGTCAGTACTGTGTATGACGTCTTCACTCTGTATCACGGTATGGAGGTGTTCTAGCCAGTACTGTGTATGACGTCTTCACTCTGTATCACGGTATGGAGGTGTTCTAGCCAGTACTGTGTATGGCGTCTTCACTCTGTATCACGGCATGGAGGTGTTCTAAGCAGTACTGTGTATGGCGTCTTCACTCTGTATCACGGTATGGAGGTGTTCTAGCCATGGAGGTGTTCTAGTCAGTACTGTGTATGGCGTCTTCACTCTGTATCACGGTATGGAGGTGTTCTAGCCAGTACTGTGTATGGCGTCTTCACTCTGTATCACGGTATGGAGGTGTTCTAGTCAGTACTGTGTATGGCGTCTTCACTCTGTATCACGGTATGGAGGTGTTCTAGTCAGTACTGTGTATGGCGTCTTCACTCTGTATCACGGTATGGAGGTGTTCTAGTCAGTACTGTGTATGGCGTCTTCACTCTGTATCATGGTATGGAGGTGTTCTAGCCAGTACTGTGTATGGCGTCTTCACTCTGTATCACGGTATGGAGGTGTTCTAGCCAGTACTGTGTATGACGTCTTCACTCTGTATCACGGTATGGAGGTGTTCTAGTCAGTACTGTGTATGACGTCTTCACTCTGTATCACGGTATGGAGGTGTTCTAGCCAGTACTGTGTATGACGTCTTCACTCTGTATCACGGTATGGAGGTGTTCTAGCCAGTACTGTGTATGACGTCTTCACTCTGTATCACGGTATGGAGGTGTTCTAGTCAGTACTGTGTATGGCGTCTTCACTCTGTATCACGGTATGGAGGTGTTCTAGTCAGTACTGTGTATGGCGTCTTCACTCTGTATCACGGTATGGAGGTGTTCTAGTCAGTACTGTGTATGGCGTCTTCACTCTGTATCACGGTATGGAGGTGTTCTAGTCAGTACTGTGTATGGCGTCTTCACTCTGTATCACGGTATGGAGGTGTTCTAGTCAGTACTGTGTATGGCGTCTTCACTCTGTATCATGGTATGGAGGTGTTCTAGCCAGTACTGTGTATGGCGTCTTCACTCTGTATCACGGTATGGAGGTGTTCTAGCCAGTACTGTGTATGACGTCTTCACTCTGTATCACGGTATGGAGGTGTTCTAGTCAGTACTGTGTATGGCGTCTTCACTCTGTATCACGGTATGGAGGTGTTCTAGCCAGTACTGTGTATGACGTCTTCACTCTGTATCACGGTATGGAGGTGTTCTAGTCAGTACTGTGTATGGCGTCTTCACTCTGTATCACGGTATGGAGGTGTTCTAGCCAGTACTGTGTATGACGTCTTCACTCTGTATCACGGTATGGAGGTGTTCTAGTCAGTACTGTGTATGACGTCTTCACTCTGTATCACGGTATGGAGGTGTTCTAGCCAGTACTGTGTATGACGTCTTCACTCTGTATCACGGTATGGAGGTGTTCTAGCCAGTACTGTGTATGGCGTCTTCACTCTGTATCACGGTATGGAGGTGTTCTAGTCAGTACTGTGTATGGCGTCTTCACTCTGTATCACGGTATGGAGGTGTTCTAGCCATGGAGGTGTTCTAGTCAGTACTGTGTATGGCGTCTTCACTCTGTATCACGGTATGGAGGTGTTCTAGCCAGTACTGTGTATGGCGTCTTCACTCTGTATCACGGTATGGAGGTGTTCTAGTCAGTACTGTGTATGGCGTCTTCACTCTGTATCACGGTATGGAGGTGTTCTAGTCAGTACTGTGTATGGCGTCTTCACTCTGTATCACGGTATGGAGGTGTTCTAGTCAGTACTGTGTATGGCGTCTTCACTCTGTATCATGGTATGGAGGTGTTCTAGCCAGTACTGTGTATGGCGTCTTCACTCTGTATCACGGTATGGAGGTGTTCTAGCCAGTACTGTGTATGACGTCTTCACTCTGTATCACGGTATGGAGGTGTTCTAGTCAGTACTGTGTATGACGTCTTCACTCTGTATCACGGTATGGAGGTGTTCTAGCCAGTACTGTGTATGACGTCTTCACTCTGTATCACGGTATGGAGGTGTTCTAGCCAGTACTGTGTATGACGTCTTCACTCTGTATCACGGTATGGAGGTGTTCTAGTCAGTACTGTGTATGGCGTCTTCACTCTGTATCACGGTATGGAGGTGTTCTAGTCAGTACTGTGTATGGCGTCTTCACTCTGTATCACGGTATGGAGGTGTTCTAGTCAGTACTGTGTATGGCGTCTTCACTCTGTATCACGGTATGGAGGTGTTCTAGTCAGTACTGTGTATGGCGTCTTCACTCTGTATCACGGTATGGAGGTGTTCTAGTCAGTACTGTGTATGGCGTCTTCACTCTGTATCATGGTATGGAGGTGTTCTAGCCAGTACTGTGTATGGCGTCTTCACTCTGTATCACGGTATGGAGGTGTTCTAGCCAGTACTGTGTAAGACGTCTTCACTCTGTATCACGGTATGGAGGTGTTCTAGCCAGTACTGTGTATGACGTCTTCACTCTGTATCACGGTATGGAGGTGTTCTAGCCAGTACTGTGTATGACGTCTTCACTCTGTATCACGGTATGGAGGTGTTCTAGCCAGTACTGTGTATGACGTCTTCACTCTGTATCACGGTATGGAGGTGTTCTAGTCAGTACTGTGTATGGCGTCTTCACTCTGTATCACGGTATGGAGGTGTTCTAGTCAGTACTGTGTATGGCGTCTTCACTCTGTATCACGTTATGGAGGTGTTCTAGTCAGTACTGTGTATGGCGTCTTCACTCTGTATCACGGTATGGAGGTGTTCTAGCCAGTACTGTGTATGGCGTCTTCACTCTGTATCACGGTATGGAGGTGTTCTAGCCAGTACTGTGTATGACGTCTTCACTCTGTATCACGGTATGGAGGTGTTCTAGCCAGTACTGTGTATGACGTCTTCACTCTGTATCACGGTATGAAGGTGTTCTAGCCAGTACTGTGTATGACGTCTTCACTCTGTATCACGGTATGGAGGTGTTCTAGTCAGTACTGTGTATGGCGTCTTCACTCTGTATCACGGTATGGAGGTGTTCTAGTCAGTACTGTGTATGGCGTCTTCACTCTGTATCACGGTATGGAGGTGTTCTAGTCAGTACTGTGTATGGCGTCTTCACTCTGTATCACGGTATGGAGGTGTTCTAGCCATGGAGGTGTTCTAGCCAGTACTGTGTATGACGTCTTCACTCTGTATCACGGTATGGAGGTGTTCTAGTCAGTACTGTGTATGGCGTCTTCACTCTGTATCACGGTATGGAGGTGTTCTAGTCAGTACTGTGTATGACGTCTTCACTCTGTATCACGGTATGGAGGTGTTCTAGCCATGGAGGTGTTCTAGCCAGTACTGTGTATGACGTCGTCACTCTGTATCACGGTATGGAGGTGTTCTAGCCAGTACTGTGTATGAGGTCTTCACTCTGTATCACGGTATGGAGGTGTTCTAGTCAGTACTGTGTATGACGTCTTCACTCTGTATCACGGTATGGAGGTGTTCTAGTCAGTACTGTGTATGACGTCTTCACTCTGTATCACGGTATGGAGATGTTCTAGCCAGTACTGTGTATGACGTCTTCACTCTGTATCACGGTATGGAGGTGTTCTAGCCATGGAGGTGTTCTAGTCAGTACTGTGTATGGCGTCTTCACTCTGTATCACGGTATGGAGGTGTTCTAGTCAGTACTGTGTATGGCGTCTTCACTCTGTATCACGGTATGGAGGTGTTCTAGCCAGTACTGTGTATGACGTCTTCACTCTGTATCACGGTATGGAGGTGTTCTAGCCATGGAGGTGTTCTAGTCAGTACTGTGTATGGCGTCTTCACTCTGTATCACGGTATGGAGGTGTTCTAGTCAGTACTGTGTATGGCGTCTTCACTCTGTATCACGGTATGGAGGTGTTCTAGTCAGTACTGTGTATGACGTCTTCACTCTGTATCACGGTATGGAGGTGTTCTAGCCAGTACTGTGTATGACGTCTTCACTCTGTATCACGGTATGGAGGTGTTCTAGCCAGTACTGTGTATGACGTCTTCACTCTGTATCACGGTATGGAGGTGTTCTAGCCAGTACTGTGTTTGACGTCTTCACTCTGTATCACGGAATGGAGGTGTTCTGGCCAGTACTGTGTATGACGTCTTCACTCTGTATCACGGTATGGAGGTGTTCTAGCCATGGAGGTGTTCTAGTCAGTACTGTGTATGACGTCTTCACTCTGTATCACGGTATGGAGGTGTTCTAGCCATGGAGGTGTTCTAGTCAGTACTGTGTATGACGTTTTTACACTGTATCACGGTATGGAGGTGTATACTATACTATAGATATAGACTAATATAGACTACAAGAGACTTGCGCTTTGCTGGGATAATGAGACACACTATATATATGTCATCTGGTCATGCCACAAGTTCCTGCTATATATAGACGGAAAGCTAGCCTAGGGGCTTCTGGGGTCGGGCGTGTTGGGGTGGGGGGCGGGTGGTACCAGGTGGTAGTGTGGGCAATTTTTTCGTCGTCTACCGGGGAAATATACCCCAATTATTACCACCATATCTCCATATGGAGGGGGGGGGGAGGCGGTGGCGGGTGGGGGGGAGGGTAAGCGAAGGGCTGTGTTGTTGGCACTGGGGCGTGGCTCAGACGCCATTTCCTATAAACCCCAGCGTGGTCTCCTCGGCTCGATAGACACACTGGCCTTTTGACCGAGGGTGAGTGTGCTTGTGTGCAGGAAGTCAAATGAGTCTTTTGTCCCTGTCGTGTTGTGATTGGTACTTCGCTGTGGCGTGGTGTCTGTCTGTCTGTCTGTCACCCATGACCAGAGCAAGCGGGGGGGGGGGGGGGGCGGGGGGGGGGAGGAGTGGGGGAGGCAAACAAACAAACATGGGGGTGGTGACGGGATAATATGCGCGTGCACTGGGTGATCGGATTAGAGCAGATCTATATCATACAACAGCTTGTCCAACGAGAGGTAAATAAACAACTTGCTTGGTATGAGGGGGGGGGGGTGATGGTGGAGGTGTTGTAGGGCCGGGGGGTGGATACCACGTGACCCACGTGGTATTCACCGTCACGCGGCATGATAAACAAGCAGCGCCACCTGCCCTGAGATTGTCCCGGCGTGGACGGACGGGTTACCTTCGCGGAAGACACGTGTGCAGCCCATCGAGGTCACGGGGACCGTCCGTCCGTCCGTCCGGTTGCCATGGCACCTGCCGCACTGGACCCTGGACGGTTGTCCGCCAGTCCTTCGTGACACAGCAGCAGCAACACCTGTTGTAAGCTGTGCTAGGTCGTGCCGGGACACAGAGACCGTGCCCCCCCACCCCCCACCTCCGTTTCACCCCGCCCCCGCAACACCTCTCCGGCGGACATCAGCGTCAAGTCAGATTCGTTGGATTATAAAACTCGATCAAGTAAATTTACATCATATAAATTGGCGTCATTCTCTCTGTCCGCGCCGCGGGGCACCCGAGGACCACAACCAGATGTAACGCTTAGCTATTTATCGGCATTGCATCAAAGATAATGTATCATAAAAAATGATGACAAGGAGTTATTGCGCAACGTTTTGGGCGATTGAACGTATCCGTAAACGTAACCCGAGCATTACGTCATCAAAACAGACCTACATAGCTGTGTTTGTGGAACAGCGTATACTTGGCCTTTCTACCGTTTTGGCTGTAAGTATCTCAGCCCAACTATTAACGTAATATCCTCGTTTTTCTCCGAATGCATGTCTCATTTTTTTGCAGTTATCGGGAGAGGAAATTCACAGATGCATTATACATTGTATTGACTGTCTTTGGCCTGGGAAGCGCGACAGAATTTGTCGCATATAGCCTACTTGCAAAACCCGTCTGTCCTCCGCTGTCGCCGTCTCTTTGTCCGAAGTTATATACGCTATTCGGTTTCCATTGCGATCGCATTTTTTAATTGTGAAAAACACGGCGTCGTGGTAAGTGGTAAGTGTGGAAGACTTACCACTGTCCACTGACAGCTCACGATCAGCATTTCCAACTCTCGGTCAGCATTCAATTCCTATTCGGCTATATTTATAATTACATTTACAGCAAGTGTCACATTCCTGTTACATGTGAATGCTAAAGTGTCATTGTTGCATTTTTTTTTAAATGGCGGGGAAGGTCTGTATAAATTTTCTTTTTAGATGCAAGTTCAGACAGCATGGGAGATCACACTCTCAGACAATTGCAAGAGTGGGGGATCGAGGGGAGGGGGGGGGTGGACTCTTTGTATCCTAACCACCGGTGTAGCCACTATCATCAACCAACCCACACGTAACGGCAAAAATGCGTGGTACCATTGCTGAAAGCTCTCAGTCTGAGATCCATGTCTCACAATGGTAACCGGTCATTACATGGCAAAGCAGCTACCACGTGGCAGTGTATCTCCTTACTCTGGCGCGGGGTCCACATTTATCCCTGGCACGGCGACTTCCTTCTTTAGATTCCTGTCCGGGAGCGACAGCGGTGAACCCTTACGGCTATTGACGAGGCAGTTGTTTCCTATAACAGCCGCACGGAGCGCCAGGGGTAAAACTCCCGGAGATGCTTCCGGGAAACTCATTTGCCACCACCACAAATCTTAGGATCCACTCTCGACTAGGCAAAACTTTAACCTGGTGGTTTGAAATTGCTGTGGTGGCCACGTTGTGACAGGACCCGCCTGGCGTTTAGTATCAGCGTTAGTCATCGACCGGCTGTTCACACCCCCCCCCCCCACCACCACTCATCTACCATTCCCCTGCCCTTTTCCTGGCGGTCCATGGTCCCATGGACCCATGATCCCATGGTCCCATGGCCCCAAGCTGCAGTCCGGAACTTTTATCCAGCGGTTGGTTCAGTGAAAGCAACAATAAAATGGTACTCGTATGTGACGTAATGTTTGCCTGGAGGAGTATGCTTGGGGGAGGATGGCGATGGGGGGGGGGTGGAGGGAAGGGGGCGTCGGGATGGGCGTACAGGCAGGGGTTATGGGGGTGGAGGCGGTGGGGAAGGGGATGGGAGGGGCATACATATGGCGTTATTTGCGGACGATAATATATTTGAGCCATAACTGTGCTCTCATTAAAATAATATTGATCGACAGCATTGGAATTGTGAGGAGAATGTACAGATTTGAACTTGTATTAAAATATTGGAAAAAAGAGGCGTTTAATTGCGAATTAAATACCTCGACAAATCTATAATAACACTTTATACAGACAGCCTGATGTCACTCAGACTATACGACTACAGTCTGTAGAATGTCACTCAGACTGCACGCCTACAGTCTGTAGACTGTCACTTACTGTACGCCTACAGTTTGTAGAATATCATTTAGACTGTGCCTACAGACTAGAATATCATTTAGACTGTGCCTACAGACTTTAGAATGTCACTTAGACTGTACGCCTACAGACTTTAGAATGTCACTTAGACTATACGCCTATAGAGTGTAAACTGTCACTTAGGCTGTGCCTACAGACTGTAGAATGTCACTTAGAATGTGTGTACAGTCTGTAGAATGTTACATAGACTTTGTGCCTACAGACTGTAAATGTCACCTAGACTGTACGCCTATAGACTGTAGAATGTCACCTAGACTGTACGCCTATAGACTGTAGAATGTCACCTAGACTGTACGCCTATAGACTGTAGAATGTCACCTAGACTGTACGCCTATAGACTGTAGAATGTCACCTAGACTGTACGCCTATACACTGTAGAATGTCACCTAGACTGTACGCCTATAGACTGTAGAATGTCACCTAGACTGTACGCCTATAGACTGTAGAATGTCACTTAAACTGTGCCTACAGACTGTAGAATGTCACCTAGACTGTACGCCTATAGACTGTTGAATGTCACTTAGACTGTACGCCTACAGACTGTAGAATGTCACTTAGACTGTACGCCTATAGACTGTAGAATGTCACTCAGACTGTACGCCTGCAGATTGTAAAATGTTAGACTGTACGCCTACAGCCCGGTGTCGTATGTAAAACTATACATAAGCTAATATAGTATATTTGTTATTAATTGACGTTTACAATAACACCGATGGTTTTCACTGGACGGACAGTGACAGGCAGTAACATGGCTGGTGCCTCCATAGGGCATTTAATTGCCAGTGAATGGGGCAATATTAATTTCCAGTGAATGGGGCAATATAAATTTCCACGAGCCAACTACAGCAGGGGGCGGAGGTGGGAGGAGGGTGGCTGGAAGGTGGGAGGGCGCCTTGCCGCGTCCAATAAGCTGGCTGGCTGAACCCGAGCAACGGTTGCACACACCCTATTACCCTGAGCCAGATGACAAGGGGTAAGCCGGGGCATTAACAGGACGTGAGGCATGAGGTCTCATTAAACCGCGAGGCCTGATAGCGCTCAGCTATAACCAAAGACATTTACGTCCAAGCTATATAACACAGAGATGAAGACATCACACCCACTGTCTCCTTCCTCTGATTCCTTTCATTGGCCGGAGATATCACACTCACTGACCCCTTCCTCTGTCCGCTGAGTGCTTTCATTGGCCGGAGATATCACACTCACTGACCCCTTCCTCTGTCCTCTGATTGCTTTCATTGGCCGGAGATATCCCACCTACTGACCCCTTCCTCTGTCCTCTGATTGCTTTCATTGGCCGGAGATATCCCACCTACTGACCCCTTCCTCTGTCCTCTGATTGCTTTCATTGGCCGGAGATATCCCACCCACTGACCCCTTCCTCTGTCCTCTGATTGCTTTCATTGGCCGCAGATATCCCACCCACTGACCCCTTCCTCTGTTCTCTGATTGCTTTCATTGGCCGGAGATATCACACCGACTAACCCCTTCCTCTGTCCTCTGATTGCTTTCATTGGCCGGAGATATCACACTCACTGACCCCTTTCTCTGTCCTCTGATTGCTTTCATTGGCTGGAGATATCCCACCCACTGACCCCGTCCTCTGTCCTCTGATTGCTTTCATTGACCGGAGATATCCCACCCACTGACCCCTTCCTCTGTCTTGATTGCTTTCATTGACCAGAGATATCACACCCACTGACCCCTTCCTCTGTCCTCTGATTGCTTTCATTGGCCGGAGATATCACACTTACTGACCCCGTTCCTCTGTCCTCTGATTGCTTTCATTGGCCGGAGATATCACACCCACTGACCCTGTCCTCTGATTGCCTTCATTGGCCGGAGATATCACACTCACTGACCCCTTCCTCCGTCCGCTGATTGCTTTCATTGGCCGGAGATATCACACCCACTGACCCCTTCCTCTGTCCTCTGATTGCTTTCATTGACCGGAGATATCACACCCACTTACCCCTTCCTCTGTCCGCTGATTGCTTTCATTGGCCGGAGATATCACACTCACTGACCCCTTCCTCTGTCCTCTGATTGCTTTCATTGACCGGAGATATCACACCCACTGACCTCTTCCTCTGTCCTCTGATTGCTTTCATTGACCGGAGATATCACACCCACTGACCCCTTCCTCTGTCCTCTGATTGCCTTCATTGGCCGGAGATATCACACCCACTGACCCCTTCCTCTGTCCTCTGATTGCTTTCATTGGCCGGAGATATCACACCCACTGACCCCTTCCTCTGTCCTCTGATTGCTTTCATTGACCGGAGATATCACACCCACTAACCCCTTCCTCTGTCCTCTGATTGCTTTCATTGGCCGGAGATATCACACCCACTGACCCCTTCCTCTGTCCTCTGATTGCTTTCATTGACCGGAGATATCACACCCACTAACCCCTTCCTCTGTCCTCTGATTGCTTTCATTGGCCGGAGATATCACACCCACTGACCCCTTCCTCTGTCCTCTGATTGCTTTCATTGGCCGGAGATATCCCACCCACTGACCCCTTCCTATGTCCTCTGATTGCTTTCATTGGCCGGAGATATCACACCCACTGACCCCTTCCTCTGTCCTCTGATTGCTTTCATTGGCCGGAGATATCCCACCCACTGACCCCTTCCTCTGTCCACTGATTGCTTTCATTGACCGGAGATATCACACCCACTGACCCCTTCCTCTGTCCTCTGATTGCTTTCATTGGCCGGAGATATCCCACCTACTGACCCCTTCCTCTGTCCTCTGATTGCTTTCATTGGCCGGAGATATCACACCCACTGACCCCTTCCTCTGTCCTCTGATTGCTTTCATTGGCCGGAGATATCACACCCACTGACCCCTTCCTGTGTCCTCTGATTGCTTTCATTGGCCGGAGATATCCCACCCACTGACCCCTTCCTGTGTCCTCTGATTGCTTTTATTGGCCGGAGATATCCCACCCACTGACCCCTTCCTCTGTTCTCTGATTGCTTTCATTGACCGGAGATATCACACCCACTGACCCCTTCCTCTGTCCTCTGATTGCCTTCATTGGCCGGAGATATCACACCCACTGACCCCGTCCTCTGTCCTCTGATTGCTTTCATTGGCCGGAGATATCACACCCACTGACCCCTTCCTCTGTCCTCTGATTGCTTTCATTGGCCGGAGATATCCCACCCACTGACCCCTTCCTCTGTCCTCTGATTGCTTTCATTGGCCGGAGATATCCCACCCACTGACCCCTTCCTCTGTCCTCTGATTGCTTTCATTGGACGGAGATATCACACCCACTGACCCCTTCCTCTGTCATCTGATTGCTTTCATTGGCCGGAGATATCACACTCACTGACCCCTTCCTGTGTCCGCTGATTGCTTTCATTGGACGGAGATATGATATAGCAAGAGGAATGATATAGCAATCCTCAGGCAATGATGAATGATATAACAATCCTCAGGCAATGAGAGGAATGATATAGCAATCCTCAGGCAATGAGAGGAATGATATAGCAATCCTCAGTCAATGAGAGGAATGATATAGCAATCCTCAGGCAATGAGAGGAATGATATATGAGAGGATTGTCACATCATTCCTCTCATTCCCTGGGGATTACTATATCATTCCTCTCATAGCCTCTAATCCCTCCTCTCGGTTCAGCCGGTGTACAAACAGGATGTCGTTAAGCCCAATCTAACCAGTCATATACACGATATAATATAAACAAAAGAAAGCGTTCTGATCAATCTGAGGAAAGTTTTTCCGATGTTTTAAGAGACCGGGTTTGGCGAGGTAGCGCGATACGTGGCTACTGCTTGCCTAACACAGGCTGATCCCAATTGGCTAATCTAATCAGCGCACAGCTAATTATGTGACGTGGATTCAATCTTATCACGGGCGGGGATGAAGAATGTGAAGTGGAGAGGGGGGGGGGGGGGGGGTACATCAAAATAGGCGTATTTTGCAATTATGCAATTGGCTTACAATCGACATGCAATAAGGCTGTTCGTACTACATCAACGGTTTCGGTTTTGTAGGGTAATAACCGGAGATTGCCATTAACTGACTTTGCCAGAAGGTGGCGCGCAGGCAATGCACAGGTAGATAATAATTGGTAGCCTTAGAAGGTTGGAATCAAATGTTACATATCCTACACCCGCTCTCCCCTCCCCCCATATACAAAGACAATCTCTCTCTCTTTAGTTGTGTGTACGAGACAGTATGCTCCATGCGGGGTCTGCCAACAGGTCTGCCTACAGGGTGTTCTGCGCCCATGACAATAATTTCCGGTTTAGGAGGAATGCCATGGAAATATTGTCAATCACAAATAACCTTTTTCCATTCCAAAGGAATTTATTTTTTACCAATCTTCCTGCTGCTATTGAAAGGCTTCTATTCGCAGAATGCACTGATACTGCCTTCTCATCAACGGTTGTACTGAAGGCAAGGGACACCGTCGACCGCCAGGGTCGACAGATCCTAGCCCAGTGCTGGCAGATCCTAGCCCAGTGCGGGCAGATCCTAGCCCAGTATGGGCAGATCCTAGCCCTGTGTGAGCAGATCCTAGCCCAGTGTGGGCAGATGCTATCCCAGTGCGGGCAGAACCTAGCCCAGTAAGGGCAGATCCTAGCCCAGTGTGGGAAGATCCTAGCACAGTGAGCGCAGATCCTAGCCCAGTGCGGGCAGATCCTAGCCCAGTATGGGCAGATCCTAGCCCTGTGTGAGCAGATCCTAGCCCAGTGTGGGCAGATGCTATCCCAGTGCGGGCAGATCCTAGCCCAGTATGGGCAGATCCTAGCCCAGTGTGGGAAGATCCTAGCACAGTGAGCGCAGATCCTAGCCCAGTATGGGCAGATCCTAGCCCTGTGTGAGCAGATCCTAGCCCAGTGTGGGCAGATGCTATCCCAGTGCGGGCAGATCCTAGCCCAGTATGGGCAGATCCTAGCCCAGTGTGGGAAGATCCTAGCACAGTGTCGACAGATCCTAGCCCAGTGCGGGCAGATCCTAGCCCAGTGCGGGCAAATCCTAGCCCAGTATGGGCAGATTCTAGCCCAGTGTGGGCAGATCCTAGCCCAGTGTCGGAAGATCCTAGCCCAGCGTGGGCAGATCCTAGCCCAGGGCGGGCAGATCCTAGCACAGCGTGGGCAGATCCTAGCACAGCGTGGGCAGATCCTAGCACAGTGTGGGCAGATCCTAGCCCAGTGTGGGCAGATCCTAGCCCAGTGTGGGCAGATCCTAGCCCAGTGTGGGTAGATCCTAGCCCAGCGTGGGCAGGCCCTAGCCCAGTGTAGGCAGATCCTAACCCAGTGAGGGCAGATCCTAGCCCAGTGTGGGCAGATCCTAGCCCAGTGCGGGAAGATCCTAGCCCAGTGCGGGAAGATCCTAGCCTAGCTTAATGTGGGAAAATCTCAGCCCAGCGTGGGCAGATCCTAGCACAATGTGGGCAGATCCTAGCACAGTGTGGGCAGATCCTAGCCCCGTGTAAGCAGATCCTAGCACAGTGTGGGCAGATCCTAGCCCAGTGTAGGCAGATCCTAGCCCAGTGTGGGCAGAACCCAGCCCAGCGTAGGCAGATCCTAGCCCAGTGTGGGCAGATCCTAGCCCAGTGTAGGCAGATCCTAGCCCAGTGTGGGCAGATCCTAGCCCAGTGCGGGCAGATCCTAGCACAGTGTGGGTAGATCCTAGCCCAGTGCGGGCAGATCCTGGCCCAAAGTGAGCAGATCCTAGCCCAGTGCGAGCAGATCCTAGCCCAATGCGAGCAGATCCTAGCCCAGTGTGAGCATATCCTAGCCCAGTGCGGGCAGATCCTAGCTCAATGTGCGCTGATCTCAGCCCACGACGCCCCCCCGGGTGGGGATTAAACCCACAACCTGTTGGTCTAGTGCGCTACCACGGCGGTTTCCCTCCACATCCGGTGTTAGAGTGGAACTAACAGCGCCCGTTGTTTGCCGCTGTTTCAGCCTCTGTCTCTGCCCTCGTGCTGTTCATAGCTCTCAAGGCGAAGTCAAAGAGTTATATATATTACACGCGAGGTGGCGGAGAGCTGGTGAAGTGGGAGTCGACTCGCCGAATCTTGCCCGCTAAGACGGAGCTGCGCAAATTCATAGGACAAATGCGCCGCGCATTTCTACAAATCAGTGCCGGGGACCCAGGCTATGCCAAATCACGCACGAGATCAGGCGAACAAAGGAAAGAGTTCGCACCAAGTTATCGCTATTTCAAACAGATACACTGAGCAATCACTGAGTAAGGTTCGTTATTTTATCTTTGATTCTTGAACATGATCATATTGCTAGACATTTTAACTTTTTTTTCCAGAATGGTTGGAAATTTCCAACCGGACGACATCGGCGTTAGGGGCAATGGCCGCTGTGTGCACAGCCACTCTACATTCATACTTCCGTGACAGAGTCGGAGTGGATGGGGGGGGGGGCGATGTCACTTACCGTGGGCGCATTTCTTTGGTACCCCGGGTGTATCCCTACGGTGGACCGAATACGCACATTACGCATCGGTTCACCGCCCGACACTTCTTTCACCCGGGTATGGATGCGCGCGCATGCATTCGGTATGCCGATGTGCCCCGTTCTAAACAGCAGGGGCATTCGGGAAAAGGATGGCGGCTGATTGAAAGGTGATGAGACTAGGTTGGTTCCATTGCCTTAATGTGCACCGGATGTGAACGGTGTGTGCATTTCGTTGGAATAGGCATATCCCTATCGGCATACTCGGAAGTTCCCTGTCCCGTGTTGCGGGCCCGGGGCGGGATACCGAAACCTGGCCCAAAGAAATGCGCCCACTGAGGCTTCTGATCAATAGACCGATCCACACTCCGCCACTAAGCCCCGCCCACGCTAGAGTCCCTTTTCCTATGTGGTGAGTGTGATTGGTTGTATATTCAGGACGCTTTGACCACTTTCGGTCATATCGCGTCAATGAGAGAAGGAAGGGAGAGGAGCCATGTCCCTGGGGATAACCCCCTACTCTTTGCGAAGAAGGACATGGGTTCATTATTCTGCGACTACAAAGACATGGCGACAGCGGGGCTCGAAGCGCCGATTCACGTGCCGTTAGGCTCTCAGGCGGTCTCGTGAGTATGTAATTGACAATCGTAGCTGATGGTACAAGTGAGAAGTACTCATCTTTGAAACTGACAACAAAGTGACATGCTGCTTTGATTGTCCGACTTGTTTGTCCGACCCTACCAGCACGTGGAAACCTCTTTTAGCTACATGATTGGTTAAAAGCAACAGTGACGTCAGCGAATGATTGACAGCCTGTATCAGTCTATTGGACCAAGGAACCGCTGGGACAATGACATAACCGGATGACGCGGCCCGCAGACACACGTGGAGTTCCAACCTGCCACAGTTTCTCTGTATTAGAGACAGCCGGATACCGATCTCTTGATAATTATAACGAATATATTTATGAATAAATGATTAATATATCATATTCCCTTAGATTGAAGCTTCCTTTGAAGTTACAAATTAATAAGGAATCAAGGTATCTGATTTAATGCTATTCGTACGTTAACATTTTCCCGGAGAAGTTGTTTAAACCTTTTTTAAGGGAAATGATATACTTAGGTTTGTTAATGTATAAGAGCACTTACTGTCCGCAATAAATAACAGGGCATGGTGTTAAAGCAATATGTTTTGTAATTTATATATTACCAATCTCTTCTCCATGTCCAAGAATTAAATTCTGTCTTGAATTTAATAACCTGAAAGCCTGTGGGCTATCCGGAGAGAAGCACATTTGTTCACCGGAGCAGAAGTTGGTGGCCGGCTTTATACCCCTACGCGCCTGTTCGCTGTTTGGTATTCTCTGCGATGTCGACCGCGACTCGCTAAGACGTCCTCGCGCGATAAACTAGTCCGCGCAGTTTATGTTGAAGTTGTTGTTTTACAGATTCAACGAGATATAAAATATATATGCATCATAATTTTGAGATATTTTTAGTCTTGATTCTAAAATGTAAAAAATCTAAGATGGCGCATGCAAGTAGGCTGCTTTAAGGCCCTGTTTTGACCAAACTGGTGCGTTGCGTGTGCAAAAATGTCGCTCTCTTGCGCCCTACGTCATCCAAATTCAGGCATTGACGCCTTTTTTCGCTTTAAAAAAAAAATATGATCACATTTGTCAGAATCTGTAGGTGGCGAATATGACTGAAACAACGTAGAATATATCAGTTATTTTATAGTTATTTTATATTATATGATATAATTGCACATTTTACATTTCGTCCAGCCGACGCCTGCCGTGCCTAGCAGTGGCGGAGGGACATCTTTTCAGAGCGGGATGGGGTGGTGTGAGCAATATGCCGAGGGCAATACGTCGTATCGTTCTCACCCCCCAGGTAACATATTCTTGCACGATACAGATCCCATATCCGTGTTAGAAAGAGGCAGGACTCACCAATACCCTTCATGTCTGCCACTGAGGAGGTATGACTAATGGGTTAAGTGGCCTTCTCAAGCCAGCCGATCGTTCAGGGGCAGCAGCGGGTGGGGTGAGGTTGGGAGGCAGGGGAGGAGGGGGGGGGGGGATTGGGGGCGGGGGTGAGAGGGGGGGAGGGGGGGGGGGTATGTCCAAGAGCGACATTGTCCGTCAACCACGGACGCAAGATAGAGCCTGTGACGTCGGTTTCGTCACCACAGTAAGTGATTGAACCGACAACATCTATATCAATGGTTTTGGGGTCACGAACGTTTTTCGATAGAGATTTCGATAGAGCTACTTTAACAATGTTACACATTCCGTTGTCATATAACCACACCTGATGCGCCTAAAAGAAAATGTTGTCCAAATAAGGTGGGGCAAATGTTATCGATTAAAACATGTAAATCGACAAGAACATGACTCTAAATTAATCAAACACGTTGAAATCTATCTATTAATCTTCCAGCATGTGTCAAATTGATGTTGTGTCACAGGGGCGGATCCAGAAAATCTGGATAGGGTGGGGGGGGGGCGGTTTCAGGGTCGGATCCAGATAGGCTGGATATAGGGGGGGGGTTTGGGTTTTCACACGGTAAATGGTATAAATTATATAAATTTCGGCCCTAAAAGGGGGGGGGGCCGGGGCCGGTTCGCCCCCATCCCCTCCTGGATCCGCCCCTGCTGTCATGTCAATTTACGAATATTTAATCGGACGGACCAATTTTAAATTTTAATGGTTAAATTTAAGTATTAAGTTTTACATCGGGCTATGGGATTATAGCGTTAGAGGTGGGCATCAAGGAGTTCGGTAGCGGCCTGATCAGCCATTGCTCAGTCCACTCGCAGGGGGTGGCTTCACCTGCGCCTCACCTTTGGACATCCCCACAGACAGCGACGCAGCCAGTGGCGTCGCCTGTTGTAGACAGATACCTGCAACCCCACGTCAAGAAAAAACATAAAAACGAGGGGAAAGCTGATCTGGTTAGCCTCATATGATTGAGGAATCCCATGTATATTGGGTACCGTGCAAAGAGTACATTGACTGTTTTGAGACGGGGCCACCCTGAGTGATCAGGTGGTCTGGCGTTGCCTCTCGCTGTCGAGCTGTCGAGCTCTGCCAGGCCAGCCAGTTCGGGGGTTCGCGCCCCAGCTGTGCGAATGTCTATGACTTCTGGCTCCGCTCTACCCTTGGTCCTTCACATTGAAGCGATTGGACTTTCATAGGTTGAAGTAATATGCTTACATGCGCCCTCTTAGATTTTTTACATTTTAAAATCAAGACTAAAAGTATCTCAAAATTTAGGATACAAATGTTTTTATATCTCTTTGTGAAACAAACATTTCAACATAAAACTGCGCGGTTTATTTATATCGCGCGCGGACGTGATAGCGAGCCGCGGTCGACATCACACACAAAATAGCGAACTGCGAACAGGCGCGCAGGGATATAAAGCCGGCCACCAACCTCTGCTTCGTTGACCAAAATGCTTCTCTCCGGATAGCCCGCAGGCTTTCAGGATTTAAATTCAAGACAGAATGTATTTATTTGGCATGGAGAAGAGGTTGGTAATACAAAAAATTACGGAATATATTGCTTTAAAGGGTCTTTGACCGGTTTTCCCCTGTGGGACATCCCACTCCGTGTCAGGAATAAGATTCTACGCATTGGCACAAATAACAAAAACAAAAATCATTACCGCCATTAACGCCTACATATATAGATACATACATATAAATATATATATAATATATGCATATTTGGCGCGGCACCACGTACTAACCGGAAGTCCTTCTCAAAGTGCCGGACGTCCACCATGGCGCCGAGGGCCCCCGTCGTTCCGGAGCTCTCCCCGGACACACCCTGTTTCTTGTTGCGGGCCTCCTGCCCGGCCATGACGGCCTCCTCGTGGATGGTGGCCAGGATGTCCGGCTGGCCGTCCTTATGCACCGTGACCTGGAGCACGGACTTCAGCTTGTGTACCTCGGCCTTCAGGCGCGCCAGCTCGTCCTCCCGGTCCGCCAGGAGGCGCCGTAGGTCGTCGGACTCCCGCCGCGCCTGATCCAAGTCGGCGCCACCCTGAGAGAGTTCCTTATTCAGGCTCGGCAGCAAGCTCTGTGCCTTGGCTAGGTCGAAGCATTCCTGCTGGCCCTCCCGCAGGAAAGCTGATCCCGAAGCGCTCGCCCCATTGCCCATGGTGTTTGTGTTTGTGTAGCTGGTTCAGGATCAGTACGGAGATATTATCGGTAAAAGCGGCGTCATTTTAAGTTTTACGACTGAGTAGTGGGGATCCCTGTGGGATCTCGTCGAGTCCTCATCCGGGTCCCCTCCCCCCGCCCTCTCCGAACCCTCTCTCGGGGTATGGGGGTCACAAGGGGTCCTCCCCCTCTCCACCCCGCTCGGCGGTCACGGAGGTCCAGCCCCCGGCTCAGCGGCAAGGGGGTCACCGTGGTCTCCCCGCTCTCGGCGGCCGTCGGTCGACCACACGCCGCCTGGCAGTAGCCTTTTGCAGCCTGGGAAATAGCCGAGCTAGGAACAATCCCCGCGCTCTCCCCCCTGGAGATCGATCTGAAAGACGTATTATCCCCTTATAACAGCGCACATAACTGTGTCCAGATTGGCCGCATTCTCCAGCTGACACCACACACCAGCGTCTGCGAGGGGGACAACGAACAGCAGCTCAGGGTTCAGAGGTCAGTGGCGTCTACATCCCACGGCCGGGTCCTCGGTGACACCGTTCCTTGTACCTCTCCCCACTATGTGTTCCTCTGTTGCCATCGTGTATTCCACTGACAGACCCGCTGTGTCAACTGATCGTTTGGGTCCTGCCTGCCTGAATACACGGAGATAGCGCAGCGAACGGCAAGCGCCAGCCAGCTTAAAGTCAACCCCAGCCAGCCCAAGTCAGTGACGACCACTCAGCCCGCCTGCCTGCCAGCCCCGCCAGCCTGTTGGAGAGCCCGCCTGCCAGCCAGCACCGACACGCCGCGCCACCGCCGCGGGGACAACCCCTCGTGACGTCATTCCCAGGTGGACGCTGATTGGTCGCCGTGTGGGCGTTTGATGGCTTTACCTGTGTGGTGGTGAACTGACGCTGGCCGTGGCACTGTGTCGTTGGCACCTACCCCAGCGACAGCCAGTGGCACTTCACACACGCGCCTAACAGCAAACAACTGACGGGGCGAGGTCACACATGTCAAATTATCACTGACTGCAAATTCAATTAGCGACGACCTCACAAATTATCGGTTGTTAGCGGCTACACAAGTATATATCGCTGTGACGTGAACTGTTTCTTTGACTTGGTGTGGAGATTTTGGGCAGGTGGCAAAGGAAGCTCGGGGGTAGGGGGGGGGGGTTATCTATGAAGGGACGTTTGTTGCGTTTTTGTTTCACCGGCAAGTTTATTGATGAAGAACATTTGTACATGAAACATCTGTCGTTGTAAATAAAAAATCATTATCACATTTAAACAAATTATAAGGATCAATGGCGATTGTGGCTTTGTGGAGGCACGTTGGGGCGGGAAGTGACCACGTACTGACCTCCTGGAGGGTGCTAAAGACCTGGGTGGGTGGGTAGGGGTAGGGGGAGGGGGTGTAATGGCGGGGAGGATGACCACCAATACGCGTAACATAAAACATACTCGTGCCACCCCCACCCTCCCTCTTCCTAGTGTGTGTAGTTGAATCATATGAACACATAATTAACCCATATGAACACATAATTAACCCATATGAACACATAATTAACCCATATGAACACATAATTAACCCAAATGAACACAATTAACAAATATGAACACAATTAACAAATATGAACACATAATTAACACATATGAACACATATTTAACACATGATGCACATAATTTAGGACCTTGGACCATTGGACCTGTGTTGCGATCATCTGCAATAGATTTCACAGCTGCAGCTGTTTTTCAGTCCATACAAATGCGGGCTTCCTGCTGCTTGTTTCTTTGACCGCATCGGTCACCACTGTAGACATCGCAGAACTGGTGTGATCACGGTAAGCTGTCAGAGACATCCATATACCCACTTCTCAGTCTTCGTACTTTACATTGATTCCAATCCCAAACCGTGACCTGCCATTGGGATCCCGTGCCTACAACTAATGCTAACACGTTATCAGTTTATTATTCCTCACATTTCGACCCCATGGCCTTCGTTGGCAAAAACGGTAATTTCACATTTCACATTTCAATATTTCATTTCGACCTGTGCCTGTGGTAATCTGGGCTCGTGGGGGGGGGGGGCGGCGGTCACTACATATAGTTTGGTATATACATTTGTGCCCTGTATAGTGTCCACAACTCTTGGAAAACTGTGGAAGGAAAATGTAATCGAAACCCTTGTGTCATTTCGCTGCCATAAAGAGTTTGTATAGCAACCATCTTGAATCCATTTCCTTCGTGCTACAAGTGGTACAGGTACATACATGACTGTGTCTGTGTACCGTTGTTATAGGGGCTACGTCAAACAGATATTGGAGCCGTCTACCAATCTGAAATATACCATTTATACTCATGACAAGTAAACCTGCGGCGGCATCAGACAGCATTGTTGAAGAAGTGGACAAGAATATCAAAGATCGTTTCGTGACCCAGCAAAAAAACATACGTTATAAGGGGTCTCGAAGGGGTAAATGGCGACACGCTTTCACACAGTCTACGGCCATCTGACTGGCTTCCACACAGTCTATAACCATCTGACTGGCTTCCACACAGTCTATGGCCATCTGACTGGCTTTCACACGGTCTATAATCTTCTGACTGGCTTCCACACAGTCTATGGCCATCTGACTGGCTTTCACACGGTCTATAACCATCTGACTGGCTTTCACACAGTCTATGGCCATCTGACTGGCTTCCACACAGTCTATGGCCATTTGACTGGCTTCCACACACTCTATGGCTATCTGACTGGCTTCCACACAGTCTACGGCCATCTGACTGTCTTCCACACAGTCTATGGCCATCTGACTGGCTTCCACACGGTCTATGGCCATCTGACTGGCTTCCACACAGTCTATGTCCATCTGACTGGCTTCCACACACTCTATGGCTTTCTGACTGGCTTCCACACAGTCTATGGCCATCTGACTGGCTTGCACACAGTCAATGGCCATGTGACTGGCTTCCACACCGTCTATGGCCATCTGACCAGCTTCCATACAGTCTATGGCCATCTGATTGACTTTCACCCAGTCTATGGCCATCTGGCTGGCTTCCATACAGTCAGTGGCCATCTGATTGACTTCCACACAGTCTATGGCCATCTGATTGGCTTCCATAGTCTATGGCCATCTGACTGGCTTCCATACAGTCAATGCCCATCTGATTGACTTCCACACAGTCTATGGCCATCTGACTGGCTTCCACAGTCTATGGCCGTCTGACTGGCTTCCACACAGTCAATGGCCATCTGACTGGCTTCCATACAGTCAATGGCCATCTGATTGACTTCTACACAGTCTATGGCCATCTGACTGGCTTCCACACAGTCTATGGCCATCTAACTGGCATCCACACAGTCTATGGCCATCTGACTGGCTTCCACACAGTCTATGGCCATCTGACCAGCTTCCATACAGTCTATGGCCATCTGATTGACTTTCACCCAGCCTATGGCCATCTGGCTGGCTTCCATACAGTCAATGGCCGTCTGACTGGCTTCCATACAGTCAATGGCCATCTGATTGACTTCCACACAGTCTATGGTCATCTGATTGGCTTCCATAGTCTATGGCCATCTGACTGGCTTCCACAGTCTATGGCCGTCTGACTGGCTTCCACACAGTCAATGGCCATCTGACTGGCTTCCATACAGTCAATGGCCATCTGATTGACTTCCACACAGTCTATGGCCATCTGACTGGCTTCCGCACAGTCTATGGCCATCTGACTGGCTTCCACACAGTCAATGGCCATCTGACTAGCTTCCACACAGTCAATGGCCATCTGACTGGCTTCCATACAGTCAATGGCCATCTGACTGGCTTCCATCCATCAATGGCCATCTGATTGACTTCCACACAGTCTATGGCCATCTGATTGGCTTCCACAGTCAATGGCCATCTGACTGGCTTCCATCCATCAATGGCCATCTGATTGACTTCCACACAGTGTATGGCCATCTGACTGGCTTTCACAGTCTATGGCCGTCTGACTGGCTTCCACACAGTCAATGGCCATCTGACTGGCTTCCACACAGTCTATGGCCATCTGACTGGCTTCCACACAGTCTATGGCCGTCTGATTGGCTTCCATACAGTCAATGGCCATCTGACTGGCTTCCATACAGTCAATGGCCATCTGATTGACTTCCACACAGTTTACGGCCATCTGATTGACTTTCACCCAGCCTATGGCCATCTGGCTGGCTTCCATACAGTCAATGGCCGTCTGACTGGCTTCCATACAGTCAATGGCCATCTGATTGACTTCCACACAGTCTATGGCCATCTGACTGGCTTCCACACAGTTTATGTCCATCTGACTGGCTTCCACACAGTCTATGGTCATCTGACTGGCTTCCACACAGTCTATGGCCATCTGACTGGCTTCCACACAGTCTATGGCCATCTGATTGGCTTCCTCACAGTCTATGGCCATCTGACTGGCTTCCTCACAGTCTATGGCCATCTGACTGGCTTTCACAGTCTATGGCCATCTGACTGGCTTCCACACAGTCTATGGCCATCTGATTGGCTTTCACAGTCTATGGCCATCTGACTGGCTTCCACACAGTCTATGGCCATCTGACTGGCTTTCACAGTCTATGGCCATCTGACTGGCTTCCACACAGTCTATGGCCATCTGACTGGCTTCCTCACAGTCTATGGCCATCTGACTGGCTTTCACAGTCTATGGCCATCTGACTGGCTTCCACACAGTCTATGGCCATCTGACTGGCTTCCACACAGTCTATGGCTATCTGACTGGCTTCCACACAGTCTATGGCCATCTGACTGGCTTCCACACAGTCTATAGCCATCTGACTGGCTTCCACACAGTCTATGGCCATCTGACTGGCTTCCACACAGTCTATGGCCATCTGACTGGCTTGCACACAGTCTATGGCCATCTGACTGGCTTGCACACAGTCTATGGCCATCTGACTGGCTTGCACACAGTCTATGGCCATCTGACTGGCTTTCACACAGTCTATGGCCATCTGACTGGCTTCCACACAGTCTATGGCCATCTGACTGGCTTGCACACAGTCTATGGCTATCTGACTGGCTTTCACAGTCTATGGCCATCTGACTGGCTTTCACAGTCTATGGCCATCTGACTGGCTTCCACACAGTCTATGGCCATCTGACTGGCTTTCACAGTCTATGGCCATCTGACTGGCTTCCACACAGTCTATGGCCATCTGACTGGCTTCCTCACAGTCTATGGCCATCTGACTGGCTTCCACACAGTCTATGGCTATCTGACTGGCTTCCACACAGTCTATGGCCATCTGACTGGCTTCCACACAGTCTATGGCTATCTGACTGGCTTTCACAGTCTATGGCCATCTGACTGGCTTTCACAGTCTATGGCCATCTGACTGGCTTCCACACAGTCTATGGCTATCTGCCTGGCTTTCACAGTCTATGGCTATCTGACTGGCTTTCACAGTCTATGGCCATCTGACTGGCTTCCACACAGTCTATGGCCATCTGACTGGCTTCCACACAGTCTATGGCTATCTGACTGGCTTTCACAGTCTATGGCCATCTGACTGGCTTCCACACAGTCTATGGCCATCTGACTGGCTTCCACACAGTCTATGGCTATCTGACTGGCTTTCACAGTCTATGGCCATCTGACTGGCTTTCACAGTCTATGGCCATCTGACTGGCTTCCACACAGTCTATGGCCATCTGACTGGCTTTCACAGTCTATGGCCATCTGACTGGCTTCCACACAGTCTATGGCCATCTGACTGGCTTCCTCACAGTCTATGGCCATCTGACTGGCTTTCACAGTCTATGGCCATCTGACTGGCTTCCACACAGTCTATGGCCATCTGACTGGCTTCCACGCAGTCTATGGCTATCTGACTGGCTTCCACACAGTCTATGGCCATCTAACTGGCTTCCACACAGTCTATAGCCATCTGACTGGCTTCCACACAGTCTATGGCCATCTGACTGGCTTCCACACAGTCTATGGCTATCTGACTGGCTTGCACACAGTCTATGGCCATCTGACTGGCTTGCACACAGTCTATGGCCATCTGACTGGCTTGCACACAGTCTATGGCCATCTGACTGGCTTGCACACAGTCTATGGCCATCTGAATGGCTTCCATATATTCTCCAACAGTGGCTGCCTTATATTATTCAACAGTGACGTTTTTTTCTCGTCGCACCCAATGAACTCGTTGCCTGGGTGATAGACTGAAAGTAATTAGGACGCTTTTAAATGCGTATCCGAGGAAAAAATAGCTGTCCTGTGCTTACTGCATGGCCTATTGTGTGTGATTGTGTGCGTCTGATATGGGGAGGAGTCGCCAACGACAGATGATTAATTACCTCTCCGAGAATACGATCATATGCGGGGTGTAAATAGCAATGTATTGAACAAGACGTACTGACAGAAGTGACAGAAGTGACGTCATCTTTGACACACACGTCAGTGGCGTCATTAATGCGACGAAACTATGGTACAGACGATGAAATGCAGAAACACATATACTAAAATCTTCCCTTGCCTCATGCTGGCCACACGAGGCCTTCATTTATCAGATGAGGTTTAAACAGTTCCTTCAACGAACAATTTGGGCTCAAACCGCAA
This sequence comes from Arenicola marina, assembly GCA_964019135.1. Classification (NCBI taxonomy): domain Eukaryota; kingdom Metazoa; phylum Annelida; class Polychaeta; family Arenicolidae; genus Arenicola; species Arenicola marina. Next base: position 3,014,688 of record OZ025251.1, read on the forward strand.
TTTAGCCCAAATTGGACGGATAGGATCCGGATGCTGGATGAGCACAATCTAACGGCTGCTGTTCAATGCGAGCAATTCTATCGAGATTTTCGCTGGTCAACCTTACATTTGCCTCTCGCTTCATGCCAAATCTGGGCTCCCTAGATCAAATATTAACCGAGTTATGGCCCTACGAATTTCAATACGCCGTTTAACGCGATGTGGACGTCAGTTTTAACGCACACGTTTCGGTACGTTCGCGAAAATGCTCAAATGGCTTCTATTTCTTTAATATACCTACTTATCAACTCGGGTTATGACAGCTATTGCCAAAGTGGCTGAAAATAAAGCAAACCCAACTTTTCTTAGGAGCACGTTAGCTATGACGTCATTCTTGACGCACACGTTTCAGTACCGCAAAAAAAGTTACGCATCGCAGCAGTTGTCCCTTGATATATAGTATAGCGTCAAATCAACCGGTAGTCGCTATGAAGTATAATAGTCGAGTAATAGAGGTTATAAAATTATGACGTCATCACGTCATGGTGACGTCATGGCGTGACGCACGGAAATGTCCAAATATCTGGACACAAACATTGGTGCCCTCTATTCAAAACGTTGATTAGAACGGCGGTAGGACTCTCAGTCCTTCAGATATAGCTTCACCTAATTACCGAAAATTGCTATTGTTCACTATTGCGGATAAATGAAAAACGAGCAGACGAACAAAGGACTCTGCAGCCAAGATAAGAAGGATAATAATGCTTTACTGCCAATAGTAATCTGGAGACATATCTTCCCTACCATTATACGCAAAGATCGAAAGTCTAGCTAGTTTTTCCGATTTTTGACGAATTTTCTAAGTTAGAGGGAATGTGTATACTTTATCATTGGGCAAATCTTCGGTTGCCGTGGAAACGAAACTGAACCACACGTTTGCCGTCAGCCTACCCTGAGTCTCTTGTACTCGTCCACATATCGCACCGTGGTAAAGCAAAGTGAGACCGCTCCAACGAAAGTAGGTCACATTGAAGGAAGTTTGACTATCTCCATTGGGTCCTATGTTAAACGCGTTCGACTATATACCGAAAAGTTACCGGGCTATGTCGCCGTGTTTATACTTATTGGCTCATTCTACTAGTATCCATCTACAACTGCAAGCATAGAGCGATGGCTTCAATAGGACGCCCGTGAAAGCCCCTGCAAGCACCAAAGATCCCAATCTTTCACAATGGAGCAAATTTCAAAAAAATCCTGTGACGTCATTTCGTATCCGAATTCCATCTAGTAAGGACCATGGCTACCGGGTACCATGTTTATCAAAAGAAAAAATCCCGAAACTGTTTAATCCAGGCACCTATGAAATACGGGGCAAACAAATTTCCCCAGCCTGAGAGATTGAGGGCTTTAACATTGGAGGTCCCATAGGGAATTGCCGTCACCCCTGGAACCGGAAGTAAGATAGGAACATACTATTTTTATGCTGCGGACAGGCATCGGATCCCATTTCCTACAAAATGACGCCACTCTCGATTTTTTTTAATTTTTTGCCGATTTTTGACGATTTTTTCAATGTACCAAAAGTGACGTCATCGTGACGTCAAATGACGTATCCGAAACATCTCAGATTTCACAAAGGCTATTGCCATTCATATTTCTATGAGAGCCCGTACTACCAAAGCGATACCTTCAACCTAAGTAGGTCAAACCGAAGAAACACTGTTCAAGGTCATCTTTTGCGTTTCTCTGAAAACATAAAACGTCATGTAGCTCGAAAATGAGTATGACGCATCAAATACCCGAAAGATGCGCCATAAAGGGTAACATATTCTGAAACTTGTCCGAAATCTCTAGGTTTAATATTAACGTTCTAAGATTTTTCTTCAAAAAATCGCTGTGACCTTGACCTTTGACCTATATATGCCAATAACAAACTTAGCCGAGCTATTCCATATATCTATCGCTAGGTTAAGTCTGACAACCGTAACTGTTACCATGCGCCCTCTATGTCATGCGCCCAACTGACAAACATACAAAAAAAGAAAAAAAGAAATTTACAAACCGAACATAGCACTATACTGACAGAAGTCTTTAGACTTCTGTCAGTAATAACAGGTGGGTTTCCAGCTTGACGACTTCCACTTGGACGACACCCCATGCTTGTACTTTCATTGGGACGACTTCTGGAAGTACCAAAACGTGGCGGCGTCCCAGTGGAAATCTCGCAACTGGAAGTGCTGATGTCGCTAGGCTTCTCTAATTTCCTTCGCTAAAATCAAATAAGCACCTGTTTTTGTTTCGGTGCTCGAAATACGTAATGAACGCGCGGGCGCTTGATCGCGTCAATACGGTAGCTTGTTTATTATCACAGCTCATATAGTTAATCAACGCTATAATCGAGGCACATGCTCCCCCCCCCCCTCCCCCCCTTCACCCCCGCCCCCTCTGACCCGCCCCTCCCCCCCCCCCCGTCTGTTGTTAGCGCCACCTGTGTACCCAGCCTAGGTACGCGCAGAGTCGGGGGATGTATGTATATACACGACCATCTACACTCAATTGGTACTTTGGGGGTTACACTTTTGTTCTGTCTCCCCGATAGGGCCGCCCCGATAGCTCAGTGCATTCTGTTCTGTTTCCCCCATTGTTGTTTTTCACCTGGACATCGCCACGTTTTGGAGGGCCGCCCCGATAGCTCAGTGCATTTGAGCGCTCGCATTGAGTGCTCTGGTCACCTGAGAGCCTAACGGCACGTGGCTCGGTGGTTCGAGGTCCGCTGTGGCCATGTCTGTGCGGTCCCAGGATAAAGATGTCAGGTCTTTCTTCGCAGTTACCCCGGGGGACATGGCTCCGCTCTTCCCTTCTTTCCTTTCCATTGACGCGATATGACCAGAATGAGTCCTAAAGGGTCCTAAATACACAACCAACCCCCGTTGTTGTCCAACTTCTATGTTAACAACCACTTGTTAAATCCGGGAGGTGCTGTTGTTGGGTCATGTTTACGACAGGAGTTGTATTTTGATTCCATTGATTGTCTCACATCGAGGCTGGCAGACCTCCGAACCACCGAACCCCGTCTCTCATACATGTCTCTGCAATCCTCGATGTAAAAAGCCATTTAATCGTCATTTTATGGCCTGGCTGGTGGAGGAATTATCTATTCTCATCACTGTTCATTTTCTGAAGCCTGCTCAGCATCCCTAAAATGATGCAATAAACCAAAGAGAAAATCAGACCAGTCCATGACGCATCATCCCTAAAATGGTGCAAAAAAACCAAAGAGAAAATCAAACAAGTATGTGACGCATCATCCTTAAAATGGCGCAAAATTTTTTTCTTTTGCCATTGTATGTTTTTGTTAATGCTGCATATTACTTCTCAATGTGAATCTCTCATTTCAGTATATTTTGTATCTTTCTCAGTTTAATGCATAAATAGCTTTGCGGTGTGTATATAAACGACATATTGTCTGTCTGGATCTTCTTGTGGCATCCTGCATTAGTATGTCAGGTACTCTGTCTATAAAGGGGTGGATGGGGTGGGGGGGGGGCGTGTTCCCAGATCACGAAGAATAAATTTCTTTAATCCCAGGTCACGATGAATTTAAAGCAAAACTCTCCGCATGTAAGAGAAGGGCGGATAAGCGAAGTCAAAGCGAGGTCTCACAGACTCTACTGACAGCGGCCATGTTAACTCGCTATAGCCAAAGCCCGGTCTCACAGACTCTACTGACAGCGGCCATGGTAACTCTATATAGTCAAAGCCTCACAGACTCTACTGACAGCGGCCATGGTAACTCGATATAGTCAAAGCCCGGCCTCACATACTCTACTGACAGCGGCCATGTTAACTCGATATAGTCAAAGCCTCACAGACTCTATTGACAGCGGCCATGTTAACTCCATATAGTCAAAGCGAGGTCTCACAGACTCTACTGACAGCGGCCATGTTAACTCGCTGCATTCAAAGCCCGGCCTCATAGACTCTACTGACAGCGGCCATGTGAACTCGTTATAGTCAAAGCCCGGCCTCACAGACTCTACTGACAGCAGCCATGTTAACTCGCTATAGTCAAAGCCCGGCCTCACAGACTCTACTGACAGCAGCCATGTTAACTCGCTATAGTCAAAGCCCGGCCTCACAGACTCTACTGACAGCGGCCATGTTAACTCGATATAGTCAAAGCCCGGCCTCACAGACTCTACTGACAGCGGCCATGTTAACTCGATATAGTCAAAGCCCGGCCTCACAGACTCTACTGACAGCGGCCATGTTAACTAGCTATAGCCAAAGCCCGGCCTCACAGACTCTACTGACAGCGGCCATGTTAACTCGCTATAGTCAAAGCCCGGCCTCACAGACTCTACTGACAGCGGCCATGTTAACTCGATATAGTCAAAGCCTCACAGACTCTATTGACAGCGGCCATGTTAACTAGCTATAGTCAAAGCCCGGCCTCACAGACTCTACTGACAGCGGCCATGTTAACTCGCTATAGCCAAAGCCCGACCTCACAGACTCTACTGACAGCGGCCATGTTAACTCGCTATAGCCAAAGCCCGGCCTCACAGACTCTACTGACAGCGGCCATGTTAACTCGCTATAGCCAAAGCCCGGCCTCACAGACTCTACTGACAGCGGCCATGTTAACTCGCTATAGCCAAAGCCCGGTCTCACAGACTCTACTGACAGCGGCCATGTTAACTCGATATAGTCAAAGCCCGGTCTCACAGACTCTACTGACAGCGGCCATGTTAACTAGCTATAGTCAAAGCCCGGCCTCACAGACTCTACTGACAGCGGCCATGTTAACTCGCTATAGCCAAAGCCTGGCCTCACAGACTCTACTGACAGCGGCCATGTTAACTCGCTATAGCCAAAGCCCGGTCTCACAGACTCTACTGACAGCGGCCATGTTAACTCGATATAGTCAAAGCCCGGTCTCACAGACTCTACTGACAGCGGCCATGTTAACTAGCTATAGTCAAAGCCCGGCCTCACAGACTCTACTGACAGCGGCCATGTTAACTCGCTATAGTCAAAGCCCGGCCTCACAGACTCTACTGACAGCGGCCATGTTAACTCGATATAGTCAAAGCCTCACAGACTCTATTGACAGCGGCCATGTTAACTAGCTATAGTCAAAGCCCGGCCTCACAGACTCTACTGACAGCGGCCATGTTAACTCGATATAGTCAAAGCCTCACAGACTCTATTGACAGCGGCCATGTTAACTAGCTATAGTCAAAGCCCGGCCTCACAGACTCTACTGACAGCGGCCATGTTAACTCGCTATAGCCAAAGCCCGGCCTCACAGAATCTACTGACAGCGGCCATGTTAACTCGCTATAGCCAAAGCCCGGCCTCACAGACTCTACTGACAGCGGCCATGTTAACTAGCTATAGTCAAAGCCCGGCCTCACAGACTCTACTGACAGCGGCCATGTTAACTCGCTATAGCCAAAGCCCGGCCTCACAGACTCTACTGACAGCGGCCATGTTAACTCGATATAGTCAAAGCCCGGTCTCACAGACTCTACTGACAGCGGCCATGTTAACTAGCTATAGTCAAAGCCCGGCCTCACAGACTCTACTGACAGCGGCCATGTTAACTCGCTATAGCCAAAGCCCGGTCTCACAGACTCTACTGACAGCGGCCATGTTAACTCGATATAGTCAAAGCCCGGTCTCACAGACTCTACTGACAGCGGCCATGTTAACTAGCTATAGTCAAAGCCCGGCCTCACAGACTCTACTGACAGCGGCCATGTTAACTCGCTATAGTCAAAGCCCGGCCTCACAGACTCTACTGACAGCGGCCATGTTAACTCGATATAGTCAAAGCCTCACAGACTCTACTGACAGCGGCCATGTTAACTCGATATAGTCAAAGCCTCACAGACTCTATTGACAGCGGCCATGTTAACTAGCTATAGTCAAAGCCCGGCCTCACAGACTCTACTGACAGCGGCCATGTTAACTCGCTATAGCCAAAGCCCGGCCTCACAGACTCTACTGACAGCGGCCATGTTAACTCGCTATAGCCAAAGCCCGGCCTCACAGACTCTACTGACAGCGGCCATGTTAACTAGCTATAGTCAAAGCCCGGCCTCACAGACTCTACTGACAGCGGCCATGTTAACTCGCTATAGCCAAAGCCCGGCCTCACAGACTCTACTGACAGCGGCCATGTTAACTCGATATAGTCAAAGCCCGGTCTCACAGACTCTACTGACAGCGGCCATGTTAACTAGCTATAGTCAAAGCCCGGCCTCACAGACTCTACTGACAGCGGCCATGTTAAATCTATTCAAGCTGGAGAATGGCGGCGTGTTTCTTTGTCACATGACACCGCACTCGACTAACAACAAAAGACGTTGTTCGGCTTGGGATCGTATCACTCTAAAGTCACGAACAGTTCTCAAATTATACATTTCCACATTATAAATAAGTATGAACATCCCATCATTTGTGTGCCCCCCCCCCCCCCCCACGCGCATCCATCCCCTCCCCCACACGCCTAAATCCTTCCTTCCATGGAATAAACAAGAACGGCGTCATGAATAGCCCAGGCGAATCCATTTTAATTTTCCGAGAACGAGCGGATGTACTTTATATTGTCTGTAAAGCAGGTCCGCAGATAATGAAGGTGTTTTGCTGGCCACACCCAATGCCTCACCGCGTGCCGCGATGGCCACACTCCACAGACAAGGTGTGCCTCACGCGGCGATGGTCACACTCCACAGACAAGGTATGTCTCAGCCGGCGATGGCCACACTCCGCAGACAAGGTGTGCCTCACGCGGCGATGGCCACACCCCACAGACAAGGTGTGCCTCACGCGGCGATGGCCACACTCCACAGAGAAGGTGTGCCTCACGCGGCGATGGCCACACTCCACAGACAAGGTATGTCTCACCCGGCAATGGCCACACTCCACAGACAAGGTATGCCTCACCCGGCGATGGCCACACTCCACAGACAAGGTATGCCTCACCCGGCGATGGCCAAACTCCACAGAGAAGGTGTGCCTCACGCGGCGATGGCCACACCCCACAGACAAGGTGTGTCTCACGCCGCGATGGCCACACTCCACAGACAAGGTGTGTCTCACCCGGCGATGGCCACACTCCACAGACAAGGTGTGCCTCACGCGGCGATGGCCACACTCCACAGACAAGGTGTGTCTCACCCGGCGATGGCCGCACTCCACAGACAAGGTGTGTCTCACCCGGCGATGGCCACACTCCACAGACAAGGTGTGTCTCACGCCGCGATGGCCACACTCCACAGACAAGGTGTGTCTCACCCGGCGATGGCCACACTTCGCAGACAAGGTGTGCCTCACCCGGCGATGGCCACACTCCACAGACAAGGTATGTCTCACCCGGCGATGGCCACACTCCACAGACAAGGTGTGTCTCACGCCGCGATGGCCACACTCCACAGACAAGGTGTGTCTCACCCGGCGATGGCCACACTCCACAGACAAGGTGTGTCTCACGCCGCGATGGCCACACTCCACAGACAAGGTGTGTCTCACCCGGCGATGGCCACACTCCGCAGACAAGGTGTGCCTTACCCGGCGATGGCCACACTCCACAGACAAGGTGTGTCTCACCCGGCGATGGCCACACTCCACAGACAAGGTGTGCCTCACGCGGCGATGGCCACACTCCACAGACAAGGTGTGTCTCACCCGGCGATGGCCACACTCCACAGACAAGGTGTGTCTCACGCCGCGATGGCCACACTCCACAGACAAGGTGTACCTCACGCGGCGATGGCCACACTCCACAGACAAGGTGTGCCTCACGCGGCGATGGCCACACTCCACAGACAAGGTGTGCCTCACCCGGCGATGGCCACACCCCACAGACAAGGTATGCCTCACCCGGCGATGGCCACACCCCACAGACAAGGTGTGCCTCACGCCGCGATGGCCACACTCCACAGACAAGGTATGCCTCACCCGGCGATGGCCACACTCCACAGACAAGGTGTGCCTCACGCGGCGATGGCCACACTCCGCAGACAAGGTATGCCTCACCCGGCGATGGCCACACTCCGCAGACAAGGTGTGCCTCACCCGGCGATGGCCGCACTCCGCAGACAAGGTGTGCCTCACGCCGCGATGGCCACACTTCGCAGCATCAAATGGCTAGATAGTTATTTTAGGCAACCTCTGTGCACTCATGGGCCGCCGCGGGCTAATGAAAACATGGGTCCTTAAAATGAAGAGTGGTCAAATGTCCCGAGACATGACACAAGTGGGAAGTGTGGGCTGAATTCTGGACTTGAGGTTCGTCTGGAGTTTAGAACCTCTCGACCGCCCCCCTCCCCCCCTCTCCGGCTCCTTCCTCCCACTCCGTAATCTGGGACATGGTTCATCCTTTCATCCTCTCGACCACGCCCCCCCCACCCCCACCCAACCCCCCTGCCACCTCCCTAATCTGGGACATGGTTCATCATTTCATACTCTCGACCAAGCCCTCCCCCCCCCCCAACCTCCCTAATCTGGGACATGGTTTATCATTTCATACTCTCGACCACGCCCCCCCCACCTCCCTAATCTGGGACATGCTTTATCATTTCATACTCTCGACCACGCCCCCCCCCCACCTCCCTAATCTGGGACATGGTTCATCCTTTCATCCTCTCGACCACGCCCCCCCCCCACCCCCACCCCAACCCCCCTGCCACCTCCCTTATCTGGGACATGGTTCATCATTTCATACTCTCGACCAAGCCCTCCCCCCCCCAACCTCCCTAATCTGGGACATGGTTTATCATTTCATACTCTCGACCACGCCCCCCCCCACCTCCCTAATCTGGGACATGGTTTATCATTTCATACTCTCGACTACGCCCCCCCCCCACCTCCCTAATCTGGGACATGGTTTATCATTTCATACTCTCGACCAAGCCCCCCCCCCACCTCCCTAATCTGGGACATGGTTCATCATTTCATACTCTCGACCAAGCCCCCCCCCCCCACCTCCCTAATCTGGGACATGGTTCATCATTTTATACTCTCGACCACGTCCACCCCCCTACCTCCCTAATCTGGGACATGGTTCATCATTTCATACTCTCGACCACGCCCCCCCCCCCACCTCCCTAATCTGGGACATGGTTCATCATTTCATACTCTCGACCACGCCCCCCCCTACCTCCCTAATCTGTGACGTGGTTCATCATTTCATACTCTCGACCACGCCCCCCCCCCACCTCCCTAATCTGGGACATGGTTCATCATTTCATACTCTCGACCACGCCCCCCCCACCTCCCTAATCTAGGACATGGTTCATCATTTCATACTCTCGACCAAGCCCCCCCCCCCACCTCCCTAATCTGGGACATGGTTCATCATTTCATACTCTCGACCAAGCCCCCCCCCCCACCTCCCTAATCTAGGACATGGTTCATCATTTCATACTCTCGACCAAGCCCCCCCACCTCCCTAATCTGGGACATGGTTCATCATTTCATACTCTCGACCAAGCCCCCCCCCCCCACCTCCCTAATCTGGGACATGGTTTATCATTTCATACTCTCGACCAAGCCCCCGCCCCACCTCCCTAATCTGGGACATGGTTCATCATTTCATACTCTCGACCAAGCCCCCCCCCCACCTCCCTAATCTAGGACATGGTTCATCATTTCATACTCTCGACCAAGCCCCCCCACCTCCCTAATCTGGGACATGGTTCATCATTTCATACTCTCGACCAAGCCCCCCCCCACCTCCCTAATCTGGGACATGGTTTATCATTTCATACTCTCGACCAAGCCCCCGCCCCACCTCCCTAATCTGGGACATGGTTCATCATTTCATACTCTCGACCAAGCCCCCCCACCTCCCTAATCTGGGACATGGTTCATCATTTCATACTCTCGACCAAGCCCCCCCCCCACCTCCCTAATCTAGGACATGGTTCATCATTTCATACTCTCGACCAAGCCCCCCCACCTCCCTAATCTGGGACATGGTTTATCATTTCATACTCTCGACCAAGCCCCCCCCCCACCTCCCTAATCTGGGACATGGTTCATCATTTCATACTCTCGACCAAGCCCCCCCCCCACCTCCCTAATCTGGGACATGGTTCATCATTTTATACTCTCGACCACGTCCACCCCCCTACCTCCCTAATCTGGGACATGGTTCATCATTTCATACTCTCGACCACGCCCCCCCCCCCACCTCCCTAATCTGGGACATGGTTCATCATTTCATACTCTCGACCACGCCCCCCCCCTACCTCCCTAATCTGTGACATGGTTCATCATTTCATACTCTCGACCACGCCCCCCCCCACCTCCCTAATCTGGGACATGGTTCATCATTTCATACTCTCGACCACGCCCCCCCCCCCACCTCCCTAATCTAGGACATGGTTCATCATTTCATACTCTCGACCAAGCCCCCCCCACCTCCCTAATCTGGGACATGGTTCATCATTTCATACTCTCGACCAAGCCCCCCCCCCACCTCCCTAATCTAGGACATGGTTCATCATTTCATACTCTCGACCAAGCCCCCCCACCTCCCTAATCTGGGACATGGTTCATCATTTCATACTCTCGACCAAGCCCCCCCCCCACCTCCCTAATCTGGGACATGGTTTATCATTTCATACTCTCGACCAAGCCCCCGCCCCACCTCCCTAATCTGGGACATGGTTCATCATTTCATACTCTCGACCAAGCCCCCCCACCTCCCTAATCTGGGACATGGTTCATCATTTCATACTCTCGACCAAGCCCCCCCCCACCTCCCTAATCTAGGACATGGTTCATCATTTCATACTCTCGACCAAGCCCCTCCACCTCCCTAATCTGGGACATGGTTCATCATTTCATACTCTCGACCAAGCCCCCCACCCACCTCCCTAATCTGGGACATGGTTTATCATTTCATACTCTCGACCAAGCCCCCCCCCACCCACCTCCCTAATCTGGGACATGGTTCATCATTTCATACTCTCGACCACGCCCCCCCCCACCTCCCTAATCTGGGACATGGTTCATCATGTCATACTCTCGACCAAGCCCCCCCCCCAACCTCCCTAATCTGGGACATGGTTCATCATTTTATACTCTCGACCACGTCCACCCCCCTACCTCCCTAATCTGGGACATGGTTCATCATATTGTCCTGTTGCCGCATTGTGACGCCCCGCCCCTACAGTGCGGCTGGCGGAGCAAAATATTTTTACAAATCTAGAAAAAAAATTGTAATATTTTAATGAAGTCATAGCATATGTTATTGATAATTACCTTATCCGACCCAAATCAGTTTATAGTCTTTAGAAAGCCTGCATATATTTCGGAATGTCACATAACTAAGATGGCGTCCCCTGCTCTAGTGCGTCTTTAGTGTCCTAGCGTTACGTAGCAGACGCCCATGGCGACCCTCGCAGCCAAACCCTCTCGGACCCAATATTGATGGGAACATTGATCTGTTTGATGAACCTGGTTCCTGGCCAACGGCTCCGTGTACATTGCGCCAATAGAGCGGCGGAACCAGCTTATCGATCGGCTCGCGCTCTCATAATGAGGATGATCCATCCAGGATTTGGCAAAAAGACGACCGAGGGAAGGGGGGGGGGGGTCCAGTGCCAAAAAGAGGAGAGAGGTGGAGAGGGGGGTGTACACTAAATATGGCGAGCAGTTTATATTATTGAACAACTGTTATGGCATCATGCTTTGGTTTAAACTGTCCACTATTTTTCAAGAATTTTGTATAGCGAGCTCAGAAATGATACTCAAAGAGAGCCAGTTGAACAATGTATCCTATGGTGCCGGTTACGAAATGGACCATCGCAGTCAATGTTAATCGTGATCAAATAGGAGCTAACTGATAATTTTATAACAATATCAGATTCTTCAGACCCCCAAGATTAAAGACCCGACCCCATCTGGTCGTAAACAATAATTGGGTCAAGAAATCAATGACGTCATACAAACGGCTGGTGAAATATACTTTATTCTTGGTTTCCTTTTTACAGCGATTCGCACGTACGATTAGTAAGATATTCGTAAAATAATAAAGAGGGTACACACCTTAATTACAATCACTATATACACCGTCAATAATTGTTTACACACGAACGCACAAATGACACAACGAATGCGATATGGAAATTGACATATATATATGCATATATATATAAGACATAATGTGTAACTTTTTATATATTATAGAATATATAATATCTTTAATCATCTACATCAGACACACGGAGTCTTTGCCGTATCACCTCATGAACGTATATATCACAATAAATAGCAGCTATGAATTGGGATTGGGCAGGGGTGATATGAATCAAGGACCACGTGCAAGACGTGGGCGATAACGGGGGTGCGATCAAGCGTATGTACCTGATGCTTTGCATTTGAGCTTTAACATCCTGGAAAGGCGAACCAGGAGATTAAATACAAACCCGGCTACGGATCCGATACCCAGACGGGAACTGATATACCATTCAGCCACCTAAACTGAAGAGAACGTGCATATATGCGTCAATATATACTCGCCGCAACTAATAATGAACGGGTTCTCGCCGTCACTAATAATGAACGGGTGCTCGTCGTCACTCAAAATGAACGGGTTCTCGCCGTCACTGTTAATGAACGGGTTCTTGTCGTCACTAATAATGAACGGGTTCTCGCCGTCACTAATAATGAACGGGTTCTCGCCGTCACTGTTAATGAACGGGTTCTTGTCGTCACTAATAATGAACGGGTTCTCGCCGTCACTGTTAATGAACGGGTTCTTGTCGTCACTAATAATGAACGGGTTCTCGCCGTCACTCATAATGAACGGGTTCTCGCAGTCATTATAATGAACGGGTTCTCGCCGTCAATTATAATGAACGGCTTCTCGCCGTCACTCATAATGAACGGGTTCTCGCAGTCATTATAATGAACGGGTTCTCGCCGTCAATTATAATGAACGGCTTCTCGCCGTCACTCATAATGAACGGGTTCTCGCCGTCAATTATAATGAACGGCTTCTCGCAGTCACTCAGAATGAACGGGTTCTCGCCGTCACTTATAATGAACGGGTTCTCCCAGTCACTCAATATGAACGGGTTCTCGTCGTCACTCATAATGAACGGGTTATCGTCGTCACTTATAATAAACGGGTTCTCGTCTCACTATTAATTAACGGGTTCTCGTCGTCACTCAGAATGAACGGGTTCTCGCCGTCACTAATAATGAACGGGTGCTCGTCGTCACTCAAAATGAACGGGTTCTCGCCGTGAGTTATAATGAAACGGTTCTCGTCGTGACTCAAAATGAACGGGTTTTCGCCGTCACTTATAATGAACGAATTCTCGCCGTCACTAATAATGAACGGGTTCTCGCCGTCACTAATAATGAACGGGTTCTCGCCGTCACTGTTAATGAACGGGTTCTTGTCGTCACTAATAATGAACGGGTTCTAAACGTCACTCATTATGAACGGGTTCTCGACGTCACTAATAATGAACGGGTTCTGGCCGTCACTGATAATCAACGGGTTCTCGACGTCACTAATAATGAACGGGTTTTCGCCGTCACTCATAATGAACGGGTTCTCGCAGTCATTATAATGAACGGGTTCTCGCCGTCACTCATAATGAACGGGTTCTCGCAGTCATTATAATGAACGGGTTCTCGCCGTCAATTATAATGAACGGCTTCTCGCCGTCACTCATAATGAACGGCTTCTCGCCGTCACTCATAATGAACGGGTTCTCGCCGTCAATTATAATGAACGGGTTCTCGCAGTCACTCAGAATGAACCGGTTCTCGCCGTCACTTATAATGAACGGGTTCTCCCAGTCACTCAATATGAACGGGTTCTCGTCGTCACTCATAATGAACGGGTTATCGTCGTCACTTATAATGAACGGGTTCTCGTCTCACTATTAATTAACGGGTTCTCGTCGTCACTGAAAATGAACGGGTTCTCGCCGTCACTAATAATGAACGGGTTCTAAACGTCACTCATTATGAACGGGTTCTCGACGTCACTAATAATGAACGGGTTCTGGCCGTCACTGATAATCAACGGGTTCTCGCAGTCACTAATAACCCCTATTTACTAAAGGTACATACCACCAATGTTAATTTATGGGTGTACAACATACACCATCAAACTATTCAACAATGGGTTTACACAGCTACTATTAACCAATGATGATTAAGAACAACATGAAGAGCGCACAGGAGCGTGCGAGCCCTGACCACGTGGTCACCAGGTGCGTGCGAGCCCTGACCATGTGGTCACCAGGTGCGTGCGAGCCCTGACCACGTGGGCTCCAGGTGCGTGCGAGCCCTGACCACGTGGTCACCAGGTGCGTGCGAGCCCTGACCACGTGGGCACCAGGTGCGTGCGAGCCCTGACGACGTGGTCACCAGGTGCGTGCGAGCCCTGACCACGTGGTCACCAGGTGCGTGCGAGCCCTGACCACGTTGGCACCAGGTGCGTGCAAGCCCTGACGACGTGGGTACTAGGTGCCTGCGAGCCCTGACCACGTGGGTACCAGGTGCGTGCAAGCCCTGGCCACGTGCGTGCGAGCCCTGACCACGTGCGTGCGAGCCCTGACCACGTGCATGCTAGCCCTGACCACGTTGTCGCCCGCTTTCGGGAGATCTGTACCCAACTGTTTCCATAAAATAGCCTAACCTCTGAATCAAAAGACAAGCTCAGGGAGGCTGAAAAGTAGTTGAAAAGGGGGAGTGTTTATCGACAGTACACGTAAGTTGATCCCTCCTCCTATTCTAAACACAGTCATTTCATTTTCAAAACGGGCTTTTTCGTTTTCACTCCAAAACCCTTAAATGGACACCCCCAGATGAGAAAAAGAGATCCTCATGATTTCAATCCTCGAAAGTGGGGCGCCTCCCCGCCCTGAAGCTATATATATATATGTATGTATATGTGTGGGACAAGAGACCCCGCGTGTGCCCGGCACGCTGAGGACAGTATGAGACGACAGATAACGGTGTCCATAAGTAACGCTGTCACAGAATGTAGAAGGATCAGAATGTCTCGGAAGCACGCTGGTCAACCCGCAATTATTTATAATAATAATAATGATAATAATAATAACAATAACATTGCCCAGCGTAGCGACACACACCCGCCAGACGGCAGCGCCGCTCGCTCCAATCACTGCTGGCGTCCAATAATTTATAGGATAACTTTGAGAATTGTTGTCACACGTACGAGACACACAGTTGACACACAGACAGACAGAAGATGACTTAGAACAAAACCCCAGTGACTGCAGACTCGACGAACCTCGGTCTGTCACATCACGGCGCACACTGGCAGATCTGACAGATCCGTCAGGTCTGACAGACCAGACAGACCAGTCAGACTTGACAGACCTGTCAAACCCGACAGACCCGTCAGACCAGTCAGACCGGACAGACCTGTCAGACCTGACAGACCCGTCAGACCTGACAGACCCGTCAGACCTGACAGACCTGTCAGACCCGACAGACCAGTGCAGACGCGCGCCTCTAACGATTAAGCTAACTAGTCACACCAAATGAAGACTAAAATACGCACCCAATAGCTACCTGAAACCCTCGAGCCCAGCGTTCTATCTACTCCACTGCCTGTTGCGACTCCAAAGCAGTCTAACCGACGGGATCTGGATCACATTGAGAGCCAGGGGTGAGGAGGCCGTAGCGAGGGGATGGGGAGTAGGACAGGCCAGGACAGCCATCGCCACTAGTTGACCGGTATATCAGAGAGAGGGAGGGGGCAGGGGGTGGGATTTGTAACTACGTTTGGGGTGTGGGGGCTGTGTAGCACAAGTCACTATGTTGACTGTGATAACGGGGGGCGGGGTGGGGTGGCGTGGGGTGGGGTGGGATGTTAGCGTAACACTTTACTTCTGTGACTTCGATGAGGTTTTGGATAAAGGGTGGGGGGGGATGTAGGGGAGGGGGATTAAATAATAACACGGGCTGTTATATCGGGGGGGGGGGGATTCATGCCCCGCTGTTATATCAGAGGGGGGGGGGGTGTCGAATTCAGTGCTCGGCTGTTACTTCAGCCTGTCTCTCAGGCGTTCCCTGTTGACAGAAAAAAGAAGCAATATGTATATGTGAAACATGTATACTGGATATATGAGACTAGCATAATGCAATAACGGGTTGCCGTAGCGGCAAGTTGGGGAGTACGATGCCATCTTATCCGTCGACCCAAGGGACAAAACGGTGGAAAAGTGGGCCTGTATGGCAATCGGAAACCCATTGACTATCAGTCTTTGGTGCCACGTACTGAAATTGATATTGTGCCACTAAACTTTACAAAAGTTTACACTGGTTTACTGAAATTGATATTGTGCCACTAAACTTTGCAAAAGTTGAACTGGTTTTTCAATACTAATCGCTGTAAACTTGAGGCCTTCGGACTAGCACCCTTCTCTCCCCCGCCCCCCCTCCCCCCGCTCACCGCCCTGACCCGGCACTGACCTGGGGTGTGAGGATGGGCATGTGGGTGCCCTGCATCAGGTTGGGGCTCAGTACCCCCTCCCCTCCTTCCCTCCCCCCCTCCCCCCTCGGACTAGCTGTGGTGCACCCTTCCCCCCCCCCCGCTCACCGCCCTGACCCGGCACTGACCTGTGGGGTAAGGATGGGCATGTGGGTGCCCTACATCAGGTTGGGGCTCAGTACCCCCTCCCCTCCTTCCCTCCCCCCCTCCCCCCCTCGGACTAGCTGTGTTGCACCCTTCTCCCCCCCCCCGCTCACCGCCCTGACCCGGCACTGACATGTGGGGTAAGGATGGGCATGTGGGTGCCCTACATCAGGTTGGGGCTCAGTACCCCCTCCCCTCCTTCCCTCCCCCCCCTCCCCCCCTCGGACTAGCTGTGTTGCACCCTTCTCCCCCCCCACCCAGCTCACCGCCCTGACCCGGCACTGACCTGGGGTGTGAGGATGGGCATGTGGGTGCCCTGCATCAGGTTGGGGCTCAGTCCCCCTCCCCTCCTTCCCTCCCCCCCCTCCCCGCCCTGACCCGGCACTGACCTGGGGGGTGAGGATGGGGATGTGGGTACCCTACATCAGGTCGGGGCTCAGTCCCCCCTCCCCTCCTCCCCCCCCTCTCCCCCCCTCCCTGCCCTGACCCCGGCACTGACCTGGGGGGTGAGGATGGGGATGTGGGTACCCTACATCAGGTTGGGGCTCAGTCCCCCCCCCCTCCCCGCCCTGACTCGGCACTGACCTGGGGGGTGAGGATGGGGATGTGGGTACCCTACATCAGGTTGGGGCTCAGTCCCCCCCCCCCTCCCCGCCCTGACTCGGCACTGACTTGGGGGGTGAGGATGGGGATGTGGGTACCCTACATCAGGTTGGGGCTCAGTGCCCCCCCCCCTCCCCGCCCTGACTCGGCACTGACCTGGGGGGTGAGGATGGGGATGTGGGTACCCTGCATCAGGTTGGGGCTCAGCAGGATGGGCACGGTGGTGGCGGGGGGTCGCTGGAGGCCGCCCTGCCGCCCGGGGGAGGACACGGCGGGTAGTGGGGGGTGCAGCACGTACTGCCCGTGGGGGGAGGCCGATCCGCCAGGCCCCGCCCGGCACCCAGCGTCCTCTCCGCCATCTACCGGTGACAAACAACAACATGTACCGGTCACTTCACGAAGCAGGGTCACCAAAGTGTGTTTCCTGTTTTCGGTCTGTCATCTCACAAACTCCCAAATAATATTAATCCCATTGCCTTGAAGTAAGAGAGAAATCACATAATTATGATGTGAAAAGATAACCCTTTACCATTAACGGAATGAGTAACAAACAAAAATATTTATGCAAAAAGATAACTCTTTACCATTAACCGAATGAGTAACAAACAGAAATATTGATGCAAAAAGATAACTCTTCAGCATTAACGGAATGAGTAACAAACAAAAATATTTATGCAAAAAGATAACTCTTTACCTTTAACGGAATGAGTAACAAACAAAAATATTGATGCAAAAAGATAACTTGATCATTAACGGACTGAGTAACGAACAAAAATATTGATTCAAAAAGATAACTCTTTACCATTAACGGAATGAAATTGAGCTCTAAGGGGACAGTGTTACTTGCGTAACAAGGACACCAATAATATAACAGGAGACGGCCAACTGTACAGGTGTCAACAATACCACCACTGTGACCACCGGGTGGCGCCACTGGCGTGCTGGGGCGGTCGGCGTGAGAAGCAGGAGAGAAGCCAATGTTACCTTTGTCATGAACGGCGTTGTCACGTGCAACCTCGTTGCTATGTCGGGCCTGTGAGGCGGCGTCCGTTGCCAAGGGCGGCTGCTCTGCCCTGGCGTCTCTGCCCGGTTTGGTCTGGTCGGGGGGTGAGGGTGGGCCGTGGTGGGGGCCGTGGTGGGGGCCGTGGTGGTCATCGACCGGGGGGAGTCGTTCTGCAATGCCAGAGAAATACACACACCTTGATTCAACACTTCAGATTGTTTATTCCCACCATACCAAGAGGCTTGGTCTGTCAGGTCACGAAAAGACCTCTAAAACCATGGTATTGGACGTCCATCGTTAGACATAGAACACAGCAGGTCATCCTAATAATAAGTCTAAAACCATGGCGGAGGTTGGGGAGGGGTGTGTCGATGTGACACCAGGCGGCGCCACTTACCGGACTCGTGGGGCTTGAAGACGTCGCGGCGGAGGTTGGGGAGGGGTGTGTCGATGTGACACCAGGCGGCGCCACTTACCGGTCTCGTGGGGCTTGAAGACGTCGCGGCGGAGGTTGGGGAGGGGTGTGTCGATGTGACACCAGGCGGCGCCACTTACCGGTCTCGTGGGGCTTGAAGACGGCGCGGCGGAGGTTGGGGAGGGGTGTGTCGATGTGACACCAGGCGGCGCCACTTACCGGTCTCGTGGGGCTTGAAGACGTCGCGGCGGAGGTTGGGGAGGGGTGTGTCGATGTGACACCAGGCGGCGCCAAATACCGGTCTCTTGGGGCTTGAAGACGTCGCGGCGGAGGTTGGGGAGGGGTGTGTCGATGTGACACCAGGCGGCGCCACTTACCGGTCTCGTGGGGCTTGAAGACGTCGCGGCGGAGGTTGGGGAGGAATGTGTCGATGTGACACCAGGCGGCGCCACTTACCGGTCTCGTGGGGCTTGAAGACGTCGCGGAGGAGGTTGGGGAGGGGTGTGTCGATGTGACACCAGGCGGCGCCACTTACCGGTCTCGTGGGGCTTGAAGACGTCGCGGCGAAGGTTGGGGAGGGGTGTGTCGATGTGACACCAGGCGGCGCCACTTACCGGTCTCGTGGGGCTTGAAGACGTCGCGGCGGAGGTTGGGGAGGGGTGTGTCGATGTGACACCAGGCGGCGCCACTTACCGGTCTCGTGGGGCTTGAAGACGTCGCGGAGGAGGTTGGGGAGGGGTGTGTCGATGTGACACCAGGCGGCGCCACTTACCGGTCTCGTGGGGCTTGAAAACGTCGCGGCGGAGGTTGGGGAGGAATGTGTCGATGTGACACCAGGCGGCGCCACTTACCGGTCTCGTGGGGCTTGAAAACGTCGCGGCGGAGGTTGGGGAGGGGTGTGTCGATGTGACACCAGGCGGCGCCACTTACCGGTCTCGTGGGGCTTGAAGACGTCGCGGAGGAGGTTGGGGAGGGGTGTGTCGATGTGACACCAGGCGGCGCCACTTACCGGTCTCGTGGGGCTTGAAAACGTCGCGGCGGAGGTTGGGGAGGAATGTGTCGATGTGACACCAGGCGGCGCCACTTACCGGTCTCGTGGGGCTTGAAGACGTCGCGGCGGAGGTTGGGGAGGAATGTGTCGATGCGGTCCCAGGTGAGGCGCCAGAGCTGCGACTCGTGTGGCTCCCCGCTCTGCAGGATCCCTGCCGTGTGCATCACCAGCAACATGTTCTTCAGGGACTCCGGGATGGCCTCGCACTGCGGCCAAACACACACCATACAGTCACACCATCAAACGAACAGAAATCATCTAGGATATAATACACAGCTGAAGAAATGTGAGTCTTTGAGTATAAAGGATAAATTGGGCTAAGATTCTGCCAGGACAAGGCAATATGATAGAGACAAATACACATGTCAGTCCCAAGCTGCTGGGCGTATCTATGATATATCCTCATTGTACTTGATGGTGAGTTCCCATTTATGAACTGTCGGCCTCGATAGCGAGGTATTTCTCATGATATCTTCGTGGTGCCCCCCCCCCCCGGCGTTCTCACGAGCAGGTTGATGCCCCACCCCGCCCACGAGTACTCACGAGCAGGTCGCTGCCCCCCCCCCCCGGTACTCACGAGTAGGTCGCTGCGGTCGGCGTGCATGTACTTGTCCATGAACTCGAGAATGGTGAGCCACAGGGCGGTGAACGTGGACAGCGACAGGAGCGGCGACAGGTGCTGCAGGAACACCTACAACACAGACATTCACATGAGACATCGGACGAGATATCGGACGGGACATCGCACGAGACATCGCGCGAGAAATCGGACGAGACTTTGTACGAGACATCACGCAAAAAATCAGATGAGACATCACGAGACATCGGACGAGTCATCACGAGATATCCGACGAGACATCGTTCGATACATCGTACGAGACCGCGTGATACATCGTACGAGACACGAAGCTATGAAACCATAACTTGGTTGTGTTCCTTGCACAGTCTTAACCAGACCCCGGTGTACCTTGCAGAGCAGTGTTGACGCCCTCATCCGGGTCTCTTCTATCCCGGTCGGGTCCAGAGCGTTGATCGTGTTCAGCAGTTTGGATAACAGCGGAAACAACACCTGTCAATACAATATAGAACCCCAGTCAAATTTGCAATTTGTGTACAGGTGACCATATACATGTGTAAGCGGTTGTTGGAAATCTCATGAAACAAATGTTTTATTTTTTAAATATGACAATTAAATACTTAGTCGTAGACGGAGGGGACGTCACAAAGCTATCGACGGATGTGACGTCACAAACGTAGGGATTTGAAGGAGGTGACGTCACAAAGGTTGTTAAGGAGACAGGGTTTGGTGTGACGTCACAAAAAGAAGGTGACGTCACAAAAAGGAGGTGACGTCACAAAGGTTGTTTGTTAAGGAGACAGGGTTAGGTGTGACGTCACAAAAAGAAGCTGATGACACAAACTTAGGGAGGGAGGTGCAGCTGCTGTCAGCCTCACATCGACACGCGGTTGGACCGCATGGTCACTGACCTTGTTGAAGCAATTCTCCCACTCCACCGGCTGCAGAGTCTGAAGGTCATGGACCAACAGCGCCCTCTGTAGGTAGGTCAGGGCTTGACTGCGCACCTGGCGGCGAGCATCACAGCACAGTCTGGCGATACCTGAAGGCACAAGTACGGCTAGAATCACAGCACAGTCTGGCGATACCTGAAGGCACAAGTACGGTTAGAATCACAGCACAGTCTGGCGATACCTGAAGGCACAAGTACGGCTAGAATCACAGCACAGTCTGGCAATACCTGAAGGCACAAGTACGGCTAGAATCACAGCACAGTCTGGCGAGACCTGAAGGCACAAGTACGGCTAGAATCACAGTACAGTCTGGCGATACCTGAAGGCACAAGTACGGCTAGAATCACAGCACAGTCTGGCGATACCTGAAGGCACAAGTACGTCTAGACTCACAGCCCAGCCTGGCGATACCTGAAGCCACAAGTACAGCTAGAATCACAGCACAGTCTGGCGATACCTGAAGGCACAAGTACAGCTAGAATCACAGCACAGTCTGGCGATACCTGAAGGCACAAGTACAGCTAGAATCACAGCACAGTCTGGCGATACCTGAAGGCACAAGTACGTCTAGACTCACAGCCCAGCCTGGCGATACCTGAAGCCACAAGTACGGCTAGAATCACAGCACAGTCTGGCGATACCTGAAGCCACAAGTACAGCTAGAATCACAGCACAGTCTGGCGATACCTGAAGGCACAAGTACGGATAAAATCACAGCACAGTCTGGCGATACCTTAAGGCACAAGTACGGCTAGAATCACAGCACAGTCTGGCGATACCTGTAGGCACAAGTACGGCTAGAATCACAGCACAGTCTGGCGATACCTGAAGGCACAAGTACGGCTAGAATCACAGCACAGTCTGGCGATACCTGAAGGCACAAGTACGGCTAGAATCACAGCACAGTCTGGCGATACCTGAAGACACAAGTACGGCTAGAATCACAGCACAGTCTGGCAATACCTGAAGGCACAAGTACGGCTAGAATCACAGCACAGTCTGGCAATACCTGGAGGTACAAGAACGGCTAGAATCACAGCACTGTCTGGCGATAGCTGAAGGCACATGTACGGCTAGAATCACAGCACAGTCTGGCAATACCTGAAGGCACAAATACGGCTAGAATCACAGCACAGTCTGGCAATACCTGAAGGCACAAGTAAGGCTAGAATCACAGCACAGTCTGGCAATACCTGAAGGCACAAGTACGGCTAGAATCACAGCACAGTCTGGCGATACCTAAAGGCACAAGTACGGCTAGAATCACAGCATAGTCTGGCGATACCTGAAGGCACAAGTACGGCTAGAATCACAGCACAGTCTGGCGATACCTGAAGGCACATGTACGGCTAGAATCACAGCACAGTCTGGCGATACCTGAAGACACAAGTACGGCTAGAATCACAGCACAGTCTGGCGATACCTGAAGGCACAAGTACGGTTAGAATCACAGCACAGTCTGGCGATACCTGAAGGCACAAGTACAGCTAGAATCACAGCACAGTCTGGCGATAGCTGAAGGCACATGTACGGCTAGAATCACAGCACAGTCTGGCAATACCTGAAGGCACAAATACGGCTAGAATCACAGCACAGTCTGGCAATACCTGAAGGCACAAGTAAGGCTAGAATCACAGCACAGTCTGGCAATACCTGAAGGCACAAGTACGGCTAGAATCACAGCACAGTCTGGCGATACCTAAAGGCACAAGTACGGCTAGAATCACAGCATAGTCTGGCGATACCTGAAGGCACAAGTACGGCTAGAATCACAGCACAGTCTGGCGATACCTGAAGGCACATGTACGGCTAGAATCACAGCACAGTCTGGCGATACCTGAAGACACAAGTACGGCTAGAATCACAGCACAGTCTGGCGTTACCTGAAGGCACAAGTACGACTAGAATCACAGCAGTCTGGCGATACCTGAAGGCACAAGTACGGTTAGAATCACAGCACAGTCTGGCGATACCTGAAGGCACAAGTACAGCTAGAATCACAGCACAGTCTGGCGATACCTAAAGGCACAAGTACGACTAGAATCACAGCACAGTCTGGAGTAGACTAACTAACCCATAGCAATCGCCGCTTTTGTCTCTTGATTGCATAACGCCACATAAAAACCTAACATTTGAAACTGTTGCGCAACCGAGCGATAATTGGGGAGTCAACATGACGAAGTGTAGGACTTTTATGGGTGAATCGCTTGGTACGGGCCCAGGCAGAGCGCTCACCTTGCAGCAAGGGACACCAGCACTTGGTCCACAGGCAGCTCGTCCCAGCAGCAATCTCGACCGCCCCCGTCGTCTCCAGGGGGCGCTCCGACGAGCCAGGCTTCCGGTGTCTCTCCTCCTCCGCCCAGGAGCTGAAGATGGTCGCGGCTCGTGTGTGGAGCGTGTGCATAAGATCCAACAGCTGGATGGGGGGGGGGGGGAGAGACAACAGATCGTCAGGGTGGAGAACAGGCTGTCATGGTAACGCCATCATAACGACAGACATGCATGGACACGATCTCCCGGCAGAGGGCGATCCGCTTAAGCTCTACTTCCTCGTCAAATTTAACCATCAAAATTATCCTTCATACACGAACATTTTAAATTGATTATAATCGAAGATATATTCGCAGTTTGGCAATAGCGCAATAAGGGTAACAATTACAGGGATATTGGTAACGTTCCGGACGAGTTCATTCCATTTTGATTAATTAAGAGGCCACTTTTCTTTCAAACCATGTTATTTCGAGGTTAAAGGCGTGAAGCGCTCTCAAATTTTACCTCGTGTTATTTTGAAATGTTTGTTCGCGTAACCCTTCCCTTGTACGACATACGACAAGGGAATGTCTATATTTTGTCAAATTCTGCATCGAAAATATAAAATTTAACCTAAACAATCATCCAAAACCTTTCGTGTCCCCAGCACCGTTGAGGTCAACCGTGAGGTTGGCTGTTACGGGGGGCAGAGGTGATGTGCGGAACGAGCTCTCTCTGCCGGGAGAGTGGCATGGGCTGTGAGTGGTGACTGTCGCTCTAACCTGTATGGACAGTGAGTGGTGACTGTCGCTCTAACCTGTATGGACAGTCAGTGGTGACTGTCGCTCTAACCTGTATGGACAGTGAGTGGTGACTGTCGCTCTAACCTGTATGGACAGTGAGTGGTGACTGTCGCTCTAACCTGTATGGACAGTCAGTGGTGACTGTCGCTCTAACCTGTATGGACAGTGAGTGGTGACTGTCGCTCTAACCTGTATGGACAGTGAGTGGTGACTGTCGCTCTAACCTGTATGGACAGTGAGTGGTGACTGTCGCTCTAACCTGTATGGACAGTGAGTGGTGACTGTCGCTCTAACCTCTATGGACAGTGAGTGGTGACTGTCGCTCTAACCTGTATGGACAGTGAGTGGTGACTGTCACTCTAACCTGTATGGACAGTGAGTGGTGACTGTCGCTCTAACCTGTATGGACAGTGAGTGGTAACTGTCGTTTTCTTTCTCATCGTCCGAGTCGTTCATATTCTGCAGGTGACTGGGACTAGATCGGGATTTGCGCATGCGCGACTCTTCTTTCTTCTGCCTTCGGTGAGCCTTCTTGTCTTTGTGAGGCGCCGGCTTGGGCTGCAGTCTCAGGTGCTGGCCTATACAAACAATGGAAACATGGTAGGTTTATAACGATTTTTGTTTCAATTAAGCGTTTGTGCAACAGGGGGTGAAGGCGTATTTATTAAGAGCAATAATACAAAGTAAGATACAGGGTAGCTGAAGACACCCCCCTACTCCTCAACCACCCCTGCCCTCAACCACCCCCCACCCCTCCACCCACCGCCGTTGATGCTGGCCTCCACGAAGTTGACCCTCGCCCCCCTCTCCCTCTCCCACCCCCCTCCCCTCTTCCACCCCTTCCCCTGCCCCTCCCCTCCCCCCCTTGCCCCTCCCCCTCCCTTCCCACCCCCTCCACCCACCTCCGTTGAGGCTGGCCTCCACGAAGGTGACCCTCCCGCCGCTCTCCCCCTGCCCCTCCCCTCCCCCACCCTTTCCACCCCCTCCACCCACCTCCGTTGAGGCTGGCCTCCACGAAGGTGACCCTCCCCCCCTGCCCCTCCCCTGCCCCTCCGCCCCTCCCTTCCCACCCCCTCCACCCACCTCCGTTGAGGCTGGCCTCCACGAAGGTGCGGATGGCGTGGACGCAGCTCTCGAAGTTGTGGGGCGTCACGTGGACGGCGTCGCGCACGAGGAACGCCAGCGTCTCGCAGCACTTGGTGAGGGCGCGCGAGTCGTGCGGGCCCAGGTCGTCGTTCAGCACGATGCTGTACTGGTTGACCGGTGGCTGAGGGCGGCCGCCAGGGCCAGGCGGTCGGCCCCCTCCCGGCCCACCCCCGCGGACGGCGGCGGCGGCGGCGGGGCCGAGGGATCGCCGGGCTTGTTGTACACCTGCGTGGGGGGAGGACAGGGTGAGAGGGTTGTAGGGTATGTGTCAGACTGGAGGCAGGGGGGGGGGGGGGGGGAGGTCATGGCGTCACCTCCGCCCGCGGTGGCAAAACTACAAAACTGTTTATTGGCTTACCCGTTAAACAAAATCTGTAAACAAAATCTGGTTATGTACATGGGTTACACAAAGTTACATACAGCACTGAGGCGGGAGGACAAAACGAATCCCAACACAAAATCTTTATGATAATATACAACGGGTGGTGAGTGCAGTGAAAAGACATAAAGGGGTATTTATATACACGAGGATTGTCACCCTGAACTACCGAGGGTGGCACAGTGAGGGGGCGAGCCACAGCCCCCGCCCCCCCGCCCGTATCGTAACATCCAGCTATGTCAGGCCTCAGACATACTTGAGACCAGCCATCCCTTGACGGGGGTGGTTGCTACCAAGGCTCACAGCTATGCGAGTCACGTATAGCCAATGGCGCATAGAAGGTGTTAAGAGAATAAACGAAGGATTTTTAACTTATGGGGCGGTGCGGCGAGTTAGAGCGGTATAGGGAAGGGGGGTAATTCAGAAAGATGCTTTCACCTGTGTATAGCGGGCCGCGGTCTGAGTCGAGGGCTGAAAGACGAAGGCTTCAATCAGCATACTGCGTGTAGGTCAAAGGTCAAAGGTCATAGGTTGGCCAATATCAGTCACGTGTTAACGGTCTGGATTGGGGGGAGGTGGTGGGTGTAGGAGGGTGGTGGTCGTGGTGGCGGGGGGGTTGTGTGGGAGGGGGGGGGGACGGTGGTTGTGCGGGGGGCCGGGGGGTTATGGGGGGGTGGGGGGTCGCACCCTCGTGGCCCACGTGGGTGGGGCTGGCCGTTACCAGACGGTTGCTAAGCGATCGGTTACTCTAACAAATAGTGAGGGCAGACTTACGTCAAGATGTTATATCAAAACAAGCCGTCAGAAACCGCCTCACCTCTCTTTATCATCAGGAGGACCGAGTAATTGACATATTAAACAAAGGTATAGTACATCCAGGGTATGTAGAGGGAAGGGGGGGGGGTGAGGTGATGCTCCCCGAAACAGAAGCTGAACGACATCTAAAGCCAGGAGACAGAGGCAAGGCGACTGAGAAAGCTCTCATTGACTGGGTGAGAGGAGGAGGGTGGAGGGGAGGGCAGGGGGGGGGGGGTTCCATGGCGGAGGGGTCAATGTTTGATGGGTGGGGGGAGGGCTATACAGACACTAGAGTCACAGACCAACGACAGACGGGAGGCCACAGACAAGATAAAGATGACATAAGCAACTCGGCAACTCAAGGCCAAGGTCAAGGTCAAGGTCCCGTGCATATAGAGGAGAAGAAGTCAAGGTCACAATGCCAAAACAGTGAACCATCCACCACAGGGGTCAGTGTAAGTTCTAGTCCCGTGGGGTAAGGACGCCAAACAGCTTCAAAGATGCAACAACACTGATGCAGGTGTGGAAAAAAAAAGTCAAAGTAGACTTGGAAATCTCTTGTTAAGCAAAATCTTCTTCTGTTACTAGATGTGCAACACCCGTCAACAAGATTACTGAGAACATCTATCAAGTGGACATGGAGATTATCTATAAATCAAAGCGGATATTAGAGAATATCTATAAGTTAAGTTTGATCGTAGAGCATATCTATAAATTAAGTTGGATATTAGAGAATATCTATAAATTAAGTTGGATATTACAGAATATGTATAAATTAAAGTTGATATTGAAAATAACTATACAAATAGATAACGACAAGCAGTGATTAAAAACAAATCTAAAGTAATAATGAAAAAAAGAAGTACGGTAGCGGTAAATAAGAACTGAAGCGTGGTGACTGCATGAGGACCAGTTACACCTATCTATCCGTGCAGTGAGTGGTAGCTCGTCACTGCTCTAGGGGGTAAACGAGGTCAGGGGGTCACGGCAAACAGGTAAGCACAAGCGACATTACAGTGAGCGGGTGGTGGGGGTGTGGGGGTGGGGGGTAACTAACCAGGACCCAGCTGCCATGGCTGGCCGGCAGGGCCTGTAGGGCCACATCCCCGTCACCGGGCTCCATCCCCTGGTCGCCGGGCAGCGGGGGGCGGTTGCTATAGCGATTGGGGGCCTCGTAGAGCTCGCTGTCGGAGGTGTATCCCCGCTCCCCGGCCTCGGCGGGGGGCTGGGTGTGGGTGGCCGTCACCTCGCTGTCACTTTGCGCCCCTGCGAACCCCAAACACAGGGATCAGACTCTTATATATACACAAGTCATGAACAAACACAAGTGTCAAACACCAAAGGCTATTTTATTACAGTAATGTACTCAGACCACTGTTTTGCGTCTTTTTATGACAGCACTCTCATATAGAATTACAGCACTATTTTATTACTGAAAAAAAATAAAAATAATAATAAAAAAACAGCACTATTGATTACTAAATTATCTTATTACAGCACTGTTCTATTACAGAATTAGTCGTATTTTATTACAGAATTACAGCACTATTTTAATACAGAATTACAGCACTATTTTAATACAGATTTACAGCACTATTTCAATACAGATTTTAATCACTATTTTATTACAGCACTAATTTATTACGGCATAATCTTATTAATACACCAATCTATTACAACACTATTTTATTACTATTTTATTCATATTATATTGCGGCACCGCGGCAGCAAGCAGCGTGAGGTGGCCGACCTCGCAGCCGACTGACCTGCGTCCATCATGCTCTCGGGCACATCGACCCCTGCGCCGACCTGGAGGAGGGGGGGCGGGTTGGTGCCGGCGCCCGCCACCTCGAGCAGCGTGAACAGGGTGAACCAGTCCTGGGTCGAGTGGATGTTGGCGGCGTTCGTCTTCAGCAGGTCGTGGAGGCCGAAGGCCACGTGACGACACACGGCGTGGATCACCGCCGGCTTCATCATCAGGAGCATGCGCAGTGAGCACAGCACCTGCGGGAGGACGGGGGTGGTGGGAAGGGGGGGTGGTGGTTGGGGGGGGGGGTGTAAAGGTTAGTCCGCAATGCATGCCATGTTACAATAGGTACTAGAACTAATAGTTATTGACGATTGATCAAAACAGATTTAAAGGCCCCACGAGAACTGTTTATACTACTGGACATATCTACATGACAGATACGACAGACGCTATTATATGTCGCATTGTGACAACTAATAACAATAATTTTGAGCATTTGCGCCAAATATTCCTTTGGGGCCCCATCTCAAGATACGAACGGCGTTTGGTGGCGCCACCTGGTCCTACCTGGGGCGCAATCTCCTCGCGGCGCAGCAGTCTGACGGCGAGCCTGAGGAGGCCGACCACCGCCCGCTCGACCAGGAACGTGTGCTCGGCCGCGTTCACCACCAGGCTGTACAGGTGGTCCCTGATCGTGTGCCAGAACGGGCTGATGCGGTCCCTGCAGACACGGGTAAGGCATACGGGTCAGCGGTGGTGTCCAAGGGTGGCGGGAGGGGGGGGGGTCTAACTAACGCAGAGATCCTCAGCACTGCCTTAATAATTAATAAATAGGTAATACCTCTGATAAGGCCCACGCACTCACTACATAAGTCCAATCCATTATTACAGAATCTGGCCTTGTCATACATAAGTCTCACCCACGCCCACAGAAACCCGGCCGCCTCCCACAGAAGCTCCGCCCACTCTACCAAGGCCACGCCCACTCGTACAAAAGCCCCGCCAATTACCACAAAAGACGTACAGAACCTCGCTCACTCCCACATAAGCCCCGCCCCTGACTTACAAATGCCTGGGCCACCTCCACAGAAGCTCAGCCCATTCCCACAGTAAAGTCCGCCCATTCCCACCGAAGCCTCGCCCACTCCACCAAACGCCCCGCCCACTCCCACAGAAGCCCCGACCACTCCCACAGTAAAGCCCGCCCATTCCCACAGAAGCCCCACCCACTCGCACAGAAGCCCCGCCCACTCCTACAAAAGATTCGCCCACTCCACACAGAAGCACTGACCACTCACAGAGGCCTCGCCCACTCCCACAAAAGCCCCGCCCACTCCGCCAAACACCCCGCTCACTCCCACAGTAGCCCCGCCCCCGCTGACCTGTTTTGCAGGACGACCTTGATGAGGAGTTCGAGGAAGAAGACGGCTGAGTCCTCGTCGCAGTGGCCGAGTCCGTTCATGGAGTCCCGCGGGTCGGGGCAGCGAGAAGCGAAGATCAGCGCCTGCAGCACACCACACATCCCTTACACTATAACGGGCCATCCCTTACACTATAGCAGGACTCCAGCAATATTATAGGGCATTACATTAACTTCTAATGTAAGTGGAGGGCAAATTTTACTTGCCCTGACCAAAAATACACTTGCCGCGTTTTCTTATTAGAACACGAGCGCCAGATACCACGAAAGGAAATATTTCGGCTGGGTTAAGCAAGCGCCCTCTGCCGGGAGATTAAAAATCGCGCTGTCTGATTCGTCATTTGAAACCCCTTTTTATTTAATCAGCGGTGCCGAGACATAGATAGTTTGGCCCTTGGACAACAAGAATCGTTTTCTTCAAACAGATGCAAGAATATTAGCCCGATTGGGCATATTGTCCATCTATACCATTACACAAAGACCGGGAAAAAGGCATCTGCAAGAATATTTCACTGAGCTCACCGGACGACCAGGCAGCGCTTACCTTCAGCAGCTCCTGCAGGGAGTCGACGCGCAGGAATTTGCTCTCGGTGATGAGTTGGTCCACGTGGCAGTCCTGGATACACTTGTGGGCTTTCTTGGAGGCCTCCTGCTCCTCCGGGGTGGGACCCCGCTGGGGGGCGGACTCTGCCAGCGTGAAGTACGAGTAAAAGCTGCTCAGCATGCCACTTTCAGACCTGAAACATGTCACGTGGTTATACCTTCAGATCGGAAACACATCGTGTGGTTATACCATCAGATCGGAAACACGTCACGTGGTTATACCTTCAGATCGGAAACAAGTCACGTGGTTATACAATCAGGTCGGAAACACGCCACGTGGTTATACCATTAGATCGGAATCACGTCGTCACGTGGTTATACAATCAGGTCGGAAACACGCCACCTGGTTATACCATTAGATCGGAATCACGTCACGTGGTTATACCATTAGATCGGAATCACGTCACGTGGTTATACTATTAGATCGGAAACACGTCACGTGGTTATACCACCAGATCCGAAACAAGCCAAGTGATTATACCATCTGATCGGATACAAGTCACGTGGTTATACCATCAGATCGGAAACACGTATCGCGGTTATACCATCAGATTGTTCAACATGTTCCCGTCTTCAAAACCTAAAATCGCCCATAATATTTAAAGTTAATGGTTGATTCTCTGATACATACTCGTTCCGCGTGCGAAACAGTAACCAAATAGAACAGCGTAGCGCACAACCGCACAAACGAAATGCAAGCTGGCGTCCCAGAAGAGGCTTCAGCTAGTGTACGGCGTGACGCCTGACCCTGACCTCTGTGGGTTTGCCGATTCCTCCCTCACGAGTGATATCCGGCCAGACGGGTCGATGAAGTCCTCCACCTGGCGGGAAAAACACACTACTGTTAACCTATGGTCCACAGTCTTCCAGACGAATTTGACGTAATCACCGTGATAACAAAATGTACTTACGTAACATAAATTACTGAATTAATTACTCTAAACTATACATGAATTAACATTGTAAGAACTACACATTATTCTTGTTTGGTATGTTCAAAACATGGTATCTTACAGGTGACTTCAATACATAAATCAACTAGGAATTGTCTTCCGCACTTTAGGCAGAGCCTCTGGTAAATACACAAAATAAATGATAGCGAACAATAAATAATAGATCCACTATACAGGGATTACTCCTGTAATAAATTATACCCCTACTTCGTATAACGTTAATGTGCTATCTACTGCACACAGGACGCAGCCCTGACCTTGGTGAGTTGCTCGGGGAGCATCTTGGCCCTGAAGAGCTGCAGCATACAGTCGAGGATGTTCTTCCATCCCTCCCGGAGGATGTCGCCATGGCGATGGGCCAGGCCGAACACCGTCCGCGCCGCCAGCTGGGCCTTGCTGTTCTGGCCGAACAGGAACGGAATCGTCTCCGCCGCCTGGTGGACACAACCGGCCAAGGTCAGTCAATGTCAGTCAAGGTCACTCAGTGTTTTTAGGTCTGCACACGCCACACTAAAGCTAACACTAATCTGGTACACTGTGTACTAGCATGGCGATTGCTTCACACGTAAATCGGGTTCTGGAGTCCGACTTCTGAATTCACGAGATCTCGGAATTCAGTTCCCGGATCCAAGATGGCGACGACAGAAGGTTAGCGGTTATTCTGTGATAAAACTGGTATTTATCTCGATGACTAATGACACGTTAAATATTATTTCGATTTAGAATCAAACATGGGAGACACGTTTACAACAGAATGGGCGCCACTGTATGGTTTGATTCATGTCTATTAGCACGAATAGTGATTTATGATATACGATTACAGATAGTATATAGAAAAAAAGAAAGCAATTTACTAATTAAAATCATCCAACAAAAGAAAAACAGGAAACTTTCGAACGGTAAACACCACCACAATCCAAATTTTAATCTAAATATATAACCAACGTTGGTTATCTATAGCAACCAACCTGCTGCCGAGGCGGGTCTAGGTACCAATCTCCATGGATCTTGTAATAAGACCAACAGCACCACAGGCCACATATATACTATATACATATTAAACGACCGTCAACCTCAACGCGTCCACTCCAACAATCCTAGCTAAAAGTTCGGGGTCGGGTTTAAGGAATCCCAGAAAACTAAAAGCCACTAAAACACCTGATAAAAACAATTCCAAGCCCCTTAGATTTGGTCCAAGGGAGGCATTAAATAAAAATAAGTAATAATTTATGCCAATAAAATGTTGCGGCTATCGATGTGTGTCCGGCAGCCAGTACCGCAGTCACCCAACCCAGGCCCGGTGTAGCCCTGTACACAGACCGCAGTCACCCGACCCAGGCCCGGTGTAGCCCTGTACACAGACCGCAGTCACCCGACCCAGGCCCGGTGTAGCCCTGTACACAGACCGCAGTCACCCGACCCAGGCCCGGTGTAGCCCTGTACACAGACCGCAGTCACCCGACCCAGGCCCCGTGTAGCCCTGTACACAGACCGCAGTCACCCGACGCAGGCCCGGTGTAGCCCTGTACACAGACCGCAGTCACCCGACCCAGGCCCGGTGTAGCCCTGTACACAGACCGCAGTCACCCGACGCAGGCCCGGTGTAGCCCTGTACACAGACCGCAGTCACCCGACCAAGGCCCGGTGTAGCCCTGTACACAGACCGCAGTCACCCGACCCAGGCCCCGTGTAGCCCTGTACACAGACCGCAGTCACCCGACCCAGGCCCGGTGTAGCCCTGTACACAGACCGCAGTCACCCGACCCAGGCCCGGTGTAGCCCTGTACACAGACCGCAGTCACCCGACCCAGGCCCGATGTAGCCCTGTACACAGACCGCAGTCACCCGACCCAGGCCCGGTGTAGCCCTGTACACAGACCGCAGTCACCCGACCCAGGCCCGGTGTAGCCCTGTACACAGACCGCAGTCACCCGACCCAGGCCCGGTGTAGCCCTGTACACAGACCGCAGTCGCCCGACCCAGGCCCGATGTAGCCCTGTACACAGACCGCAGTCACCCGACCCAGGCCCGGTGTAGCCTTGTACACAGACCGCAGTCACCCGACCCAGGCCCGGTGTTGCCCTGTACACAGACCCCAGTCACCCGACCCAGGCCCGGTGTTGCCCTGTACACAGACCCCAGTCACCCGACCCAGGCCCGGTGTAGCCCTGTACACAGACCCCAGTCACCCGACCCAGGCCCGGTGTAGCCTGTACACAGACCGCAGTCACCCGACCCAGGCCCGGTGTAGCCCTGTACACAGACCCCAGTCACCCGACCCAGGCCCGGTGTAGCCCTGTACACAGACCCCAGTCACCCGACCCAGGCCCGGTGTAGCCCTGTACACAGACCCCAGTCACCCGACCCAGGCCCGGTGTAGCCCTGTACACAGACCGCAGTCACCCGACCCAGGGGCCAGTTTCACGAAACCTTCGTACCGTACGTTACACGTAGCCCATATACGAAGGTTCGTACGAGAACTGTACGTGCGTTTCACGAAGCCTTCGTACCTCCTTCGTATTTTGTATGGCTAAAGCCCATCGTACGAACTTTCGTACCATATTTTTTAACGCCGGAAGTGAAAGAAGTACCAATGCGCATGTGATAAATGCATGAAATTTTCCATGAAAACATTTAATCGAATCGAAGAAGGGCCTTTGACGTAAGCTTTTGCATAAATCTAGTGTTTCTGCCGTTGCCAACAATATTAATTCGCGTCATTTTTGTATATAATTTGTGCAGTTTCAACCCATTTATAATGTCCAAGGCGTCATGTGACCGTTGCTAGGATACTCGCATTGTGACGTCCTGAATATGTGGGATGGATTTTGACCTTATAAGTAACGTAGCAACGATTCCAATATTTACAGATACCGTAGACAGAAATGTATGTGCTGGTACGAAGGGTGTACGATAGGGTCGAGGCTCTCGTAGATGTACGAAGGGACCTACGATGTATCTTATGTTAATTAGAGGTACGAAGGCTTCGTGAACCCGGATTTACGGGTCACAATCTTGGTACGAAGGTTGGTACACGTACGCAGGCTTCGTGAAACTGGCCCCAGGCCCGGTGTAGCCCTGTACACAGACCGCAGTCACCCAACCCAGGCCCGGTGTAGCCCTGTACACAGACCGCAGTCACCCGACCCAGGCCCGGTGTAGCCCTATACACAGACCGCAGTCACCCGACCCAGGCCCGGTGTAGCCCTGTACACAGACCGCAGTCACCCGACCCAGGCCCGGTGTAGCCTGTACACAGACCGCAGTCACCCGACCCAGGCCCGGTGTAGCCTGTACACAGACCCCAGTCACCCGACCCAGGCCCGGTGTAGCCCTGTACACAGACCCCAGTCACCCGACCCAGGCCCGGTGTAGCCTGTACACAGACCGCAGTCACCAGACCCAGGCCCGGTGTAGCCCTGTACACAGACCGCAGTCACCCGACCCAGGCCCGGTGTAGCCTGTACACAGACCGCAGTCACCCGACCCAGGCCCGGTGTAGCCTGTACACAGACCGCAGTCACCCGACCCAGGCCCGGTGTAGCCTGTACACAGACCGCAGTCACCCGACCCAGGCCCGGTGTAGCCCTGTACACAGACCGCAGTTTCTTACCGCGTTGATTCTCCCTTTGAGGGGACGCATCTCCTGAAGATGGCAAGGTCACGTGGTATGTATAGTGTCACGTGACATATCCATGGCAACCGACCGCATTAGTAAAAGACTAAGACTATAAGACTTTTTTTCAGTTCAATTCTTAACCCTGGATAATCAACGGGGTCCTCTCAAAGTCAGCTACAGAACTATATCAGTGTTATGCGGAGTCAGAGAAAACATTTACTATAAGACTAGACTAGGCAGATGTCATGCGAGGTGAGCTGAATATCGGGACTAGATGGCTTACAGAGTGGTAGACACCCAACGGCCTCGCGGGGGATACGAACCTCGACATTACTCAGCAAGGTCGTGAATTTGCAGAGAGATATCACCAGGTTGTCGAAGACATCACTGATGCCGTAGTGGGCTGATATGAGGGCACATTTCCTGAGACACAAGAACAATAATACACCTATTGACAAGGCTGGTCACGCTGAGGGCACATTTCCTGAGACACAAGAACAATAATACACGTATTGACAAGGCTGGTCACGCTGAGGGCACATTTCCTGAGACACAAGAACAATAATACACCTATTGACAAGGCTGGTCACGCTGAGGGCACATTTCCTGAGACACAAGAACAATAATACACGTATTGACAAGGCTGGTCACACGTCGCTTTAAGTAGAACACTGTCATCCATTGTAGGGTCATATCTAGTCTTCGCAAAGAAAGACATGGAAGGTGGGACTGAACCACGCACCGGCCGCCTGGGTTGGCCTAGCAGAGCGTAACCGACAATAGCCGAACGCGCTACCCGCTGGACCAAGGGGTGACCCCACGTGCATATTGAAACACATTGTACTAAAACTTTGGAAAGAAAAGAAATCGTGATTCACTCCACATCGCAAAAATATTTTGTTGTACATCCATTTTTTTATATCATTAGGTATTGTTTGAGTGATTCATCACGTTTACGCATTTTTTCCCCTCGCCAGTAAGTAAATTTCTAGGCAGTCTGACCGACGTGATGACGTCACGAGCCGACGTGATGACGTCACGAGCCGACGTGATGACGTCACGAGCCGCCGTGGGCAGTACCTGAATCCGGAGACAGCCTTCTGGATGATGGTGTCGTCGGCACTCTTGTCGAAAACGAAGGAGAGGGCGGCCACGGTGGGACCCCACACGATGGTGAACAGGTCCCGGTCGAAGGTGCCCGTCGGCGCGTGCACGAAGTGACCCTCCTTCGTGTTGCCTCGCCGCAGCAACAGCTGGACAGGGACAGACATATGGGGAGAGTGGTCAGGGTCAGGGATAGACAGGTTGGTTGGTTATTCAGGACGCTTTAACCACTTTTGGTCATATCGGGTCAATGGGAGAAGGAAGGGAGAGTGGAGCCATGTCCCCGGGGGTAACCCCCTACTCTTTGCGAAGAAGGACATGGGATCTTTATCCTGCGACCACATAGACATGGCCACAGTAGGGCTCGAACCACCGACCCACGTGCCGTTAGGCTCTCAGGTGACCAGAGCACTCAATGCGAGCGCTCTAGCCCACTGAGCTGTCGCGCCGGCCCCTCAGGGATAGACAGAGCGGGAGAGTGGTCAGGGAGAGGGACAGACAGAGCGGGAGAGTGGTCAGGGTCAGAGATCGACAGAGCGGGAGAGTGGTCAGGGACAGACAGAGCGGGAGAGTGGTCAGGGACAGGGACAGACAGAGCGGGAGAGTGGTCAGGGACAGACAGAGCGGGATAGTGGTCAGCGACAAGGACAGACAGAGCGGGAGAGTGGTCAGGGACAGGGACAGACAGAGCGGAAGAGTGGTCAGGGACAGGGACAGACAGAGCGGGAGAGTGGTCAGGGACAGACAGAGCGGGAGAGTGGTCAGGGACAGGGACAGACAGAGCGGGAGAGTGGTCAGGGACAGACAGAGCGGGAGAGTGGTCAGGGACAGGGACAGACAGAGCGGGAGAGTGGTCAGGGACAGGGACAGACAGAGCGGGAGAGTGGTCAGGGACAGACAGAGCGGGAGAGTGGTCAGGGACAGGGACAGACAGAGCGGGAGAGTGGTCAGGGACAGGGACAGACAGAGCGGGAGAGTGGTCAGGGACAGACAGAGCGGGAGAGTGGTCAGGGACAGACAGAGCGGGAGAGTGGTCAGGGACAGGGACAGACAGAGCGGGAGAGTGGTCAGGGACAGGGACAGACAGAGCGGGAGAGTGGTCAGGGACAGACAGAGCGGGAGAGTGGTCAGGGACAGACATGACAGAGCGGGAGAGTGGTCAGGGACAGGGACAGACAGAGCGGGAGAGTGGTCAGGGACAGGGACAGACAGAGCGGGAGAGTGGTCAGGGACAGGGACAGACAGAGCGGGAGAGTGGTCAGGGACAGACAGAGCGGGAGAGTGGTCGGGGACAGGGACAGAAAGAGCGGGAGAGTGGTCAGGGACAGACAGAGCGGGAGAGTGGTCAGCGACTAGGACAGACAGAGCGGGAGAGTGGTCAGGGACAGGGACAGACAGAGCGGGAGAGTGGTCAGGGACAGGGACAGACAGAGCGGGAGAGTGGTCAGGGACAGACAGAGCGGGAAAGTGGTCAGGGACAGACCAGACAGAGCGGGAGAGTGGTCAGGGACAGGGACAGACAGAGCGGGAGAGTGGTCAGGGACAGGGACAGACAGAGCGGGAGAGTGGTCAGGGACAGACAGAGCGGGAGAGTGGTCAGGGTCAGAGATAGATAGAGCGGGAGAGTGGTTAGGGACAGGGACAGACAGAGCGGGAGAGTGGTCAGGGACAGGGACAGACAGAGCGGGAGAGTGGTCAGGGACAGAGACAGGGACAGAGACAGGGACAGAGACAGGGACAGAGACAGGGACAGAGAAAGGGACAGGGCAGGGACGGGGACATCTACAGAATATGGAGACTATATGGGACACTTAATATGATACAGAGAGCAGAACGTAATGAATTGGTGTTTTAGGCCGCTTTTGTGCACGGAAGGGTTAAACTGGGCCAAGAAACCTCCCAGGGGTATTCACGTTCCTCGTGATCTGTCTTTTGTATTTTACGTGATTTGGGAACAGGGTCTGATTATCTTCGTGAATCGGGAATCAGGACTTCCTCGACCCTCCGTGATTCGGGATTACGTTTTTAATGATCTTCGTTGAAGGATGAGCGGATGAATCAGGCCTCAGGGTAGGCGCCCGGGCCCAGACCGGATGAATCAGGCCTCAGGGTAGGCGCCCGGGCCCAGACCGGATGAATCAGGCCTCAGGGTAGGCGCCCGGGCCCAGACCGGATGAATCAGGCCTCAGGGTAGGCGCCCGGGCCCAGACCGGATGAATCAGGCCTAAGGGTAGGCGCCCGGGCCCAGACCGGATGAATCAGGCCTAAGGGTAGGCGCCCGGGCCCAGACCGGATGAATCAGGCCTAAGGGTAGGCGCCCGGGCCCAGACCGGATGAATCAGGCCTCAGGGTAGGCGCCCGGGCCCAGACCGGATGAATCAGGCCTAAGGGTATGCGCCCGGGCCCAGACCGGATGAATCAGGCCTCAGGGTAGGCGCCCGGGCCCAGACCGGATGAATCAGGCCTCAGGGTAGGCGCCCGGGCCCAGACCGGATGAATCAGGCCTCAGGGTAGGCGCCCGGGCCCAGACCGGATGAATCAGGCCTCAGGGTAGGCGCCCGGGCCCAGACCGGATGAATCAGGCCTCAGGGTAGGCGCCCGGGCCCAGACCGGATGAATCAGGCCTAAGGGTAGGCGCCCGGGCCCAGACCGGATGAATCAGGCCTAAGGGTAGGCGCCCGGGCCCAGACCGGATGAATCAGGCCTCAGGGTAGGCGCCCGGGCCCAGACCGGATGAATCAGGCCTCAGGGTAGGCGCCCGGGCCCAGACCGGATGAATCAGGCCTCAGGGTAGGCGCCCGGGCCCAGACCGGATGAATCAGGCCTCAGGGTAGGCGCCCGGGCCCAGACCGGATGAATCAGGCCTCAGGGTAGGCGCCCGGGCCCAGACCGGATGAATCAGGCCTCAGGGTAGGCGCCCGGGCCCAGACCGGATGAATCAGGCCTAAGGGTAGGCGCCCGGGCCCAGACCGGATGAATCAGGCCTAAGGGTAGGCGCCCGGGCCCAGACCGGATGAATCAGGCCTCAGGGTAGGCGCCCGGGCCCAGACCGGATGAATCAGGCCTCAGGGTAGGCGCCCGGGCCCAGACCGGATGAATCAGGCCTCAGGGTAGGCGCCCGGGCCCAGACCGGATGAATCAGGCCTCAGGGTAGGCGCCCGGGCCCAGACCGGATGAATCAGGCCTCAGGGTAGGCGCCCGGGCCCAGACCGGATGAATCAGGCCTCAGGGTAGGCGCCCGGGCCCAGACCGGATGAATCAGGCCTCAGGGTAGGCGCCCGGGCCCAGACCGGATGAATCAGGCTTAAGGGTAGGCGCCCGGGCCCAGACCGGATGAATCAGGCCTCAGGGTATGCGCCCGGGCCCAGACCGGATGAATCAGGCCTCAGGGTAGGCGCCCGGGCCCAGACCGGATGAATCAGGCCTCAGGGTAGGCGCCCGGGCCCAGACCGGATGAATCAGGCCTCAGGGTAGGCGCCCGGGCCCAGACCGGATGAATCAGGCCTAAGGGTAGGCGCCCGGGCCCAGACCGGATGAATCAGGCCTCAGGGTAGGCGCCCGGGCCCAGACCGGATGAATCAGGCCTAAGGGTAGGCGCCCGGGCCCAGACCGGATGAATCAGGCCTCAGGGTAGGCGCCCGGGCCCAGACCGGATGAATCAGGCCTCAGGGTAGGCGCCCGGGCCCAGACCAGATGAATCAGGCCTAAGGGTAGGCGCCCGGGCCCAGACCGGATGAATCAGGCCTCAGGGTAGGCGCCCGGGCCCAGACCGGATGAATCAGGCCTCAGGGTAGGCGCCCGGGCCCAGACCGGATGAATCAGGCCTAAGGGTAGGCGCCCGGGCCCAGACCGGATGAATCAGGCCTCAGGGTAGGCGCCCGGGCCCAGACCGGATGAATCAGGCCTCAGGGTAGGCGCCCGGGCCCAGACCGGATGAATCAGGCCTCAGGGTAGGCGCCCGGGCCCAGACCGGATGAATCAGGCCTCAGGGTAGGCGCCCGGGCCCAGACCGGATGAATCAGGCCTCAGGGTAGGCGCCCGGGCCCAGACCGGATGAATCAGGCCTCAGGGTAGGCGCCCGGGCCCAGACCGGATGAATCAGGCCTCAGGGTAGGCGCCCGGGCCCAGACCGGATGAATCAGGCCTCAGGGTAGGCGCCCGGGCCCAGACCGGATGAATCAGGCCTCAGGGTAGGCGCCCGGGCCCAGACCGGATGAATCAGGCCTCAGGGTAGGCGCCCGGGCCCAGACCGGATGAATCAGGCCTCAGGGTAGGCGCCCGGGCCCAGACCGGATGAATCAGGCCTCAGGGTAGGCGCCCGGGCCCAGACCGGATGAATCAGGCCTCAGGGTAGGCGCCCGGGCCCAGACCGGATGAATCAGGCCTCAGGGTAGGCGCCCGGGCCCAGACCGGATGAATCAGGCCTCAGGGTAGGCGCCCGGGCCCAGACCGGATGAATCAGGCCTCAGGGTAGGCGCCCGGGCCCAGACCGGATGAATCAGGCCTCAGGGTAGGCGCCCGGGCCCAGACCGGATGAATCAGGCCTCAGGGTAGGCGCCCGGGCCCAGACCGGATGAATCAGGCCTCAGGGTAGGCGCCCGGGCCCAGACCGGATGAATCAGGCCTAAGGGTAGGCGCCCGGGCCCAGACCGGATGAATCAGGCCTAAGGGTAGGCGCCCGGGCCCAGACCGGATGAATCAGGCCTAAGGGTAGGCGCCCGGGCCCAGACCGGATGAATCAGGCCTCAGGGTAGGCGCCCGGGCCCAGACCGGATGAATCAGGCCTAAGGGTATGCGCCCGGGCCCAGACCGGATGAATCAGGTCTAAGGGTAGGCGCCCGGGCCCAGACCGGATGAATCAGGCCTCAGGGTAGGCGCCCGGGCCCAGACCGGATGAATCAGGCCTCAGGGTAGGCGCCCGGGCCCAGACCGGATGAATCAGGCCTAAGGGTAGGCGCCCGGGCCCAGACCGGATGAATCAGGCCTAAGGGTAGGCGCCCGGGCCCAGACCGGATGAATCAGGCCTCAGGGTAGGCGCCCGGGCCCAGACCGGATGAATCAGGCCTAAGGGTAGGCGCCCGGGCCCAGACCGGATGAATCAGGCCTAAAGGTAGGCGCCCGGGCCCAGACCGAATGAATCAGGCCTCAGGGTAGGCGCCCGGGCCCAGACCGGATGAATCAGGCCTCAGGGTAGGCGCCCGGGCCCAGACCGGATGAATCAGGCCTAAGGGTAGGCGCCCGGGCCCAGACCGGATGAATCAGGCCTCAGGGTAGGCGCCTGGGCCCAGACCGGATGAATCAGGCCTAAGGGTATGCGCCCGGGCCCAGACCGGATGAATCAGGTCTAAGGGTAGGCGCCCGGGCCCAGACCGGATGAATCAGGCCTCAGGGTAGGCGCCCGGGCCCAGACCGGATGAATCAGGCCTCAGGGTAGGCGCCCGGGCCCAGACCGGATGAATCAGGCCTAAGGGTAGGCGCCCGGGCCCAGACCGGATGAATCAGGCCTAAGGGTAGGCGCCCGGGCCCAGACCGGATGAATCAGGCCTCAGGGTAGGCGCCCGGGCCCAGACCGGATGAATCAGGCCTAAGGGTAGGCGCCCGGGCCCAGACCGGATGAATCAGGCCTAAAGGTAGGCGCCCGGGCCCAGACCGAATGAATCAGGCCTCAGGGTAGGCGCCCGGGCCCAGACCGGATGAATCAGGCCTCAGGGTAGGCGCCCGGGCCCAGACCGGATGAATCAGGCCTAAGGGTAGGCGCCCGGGCCCAGACCGGATGAATCAGGCCTCAGGGTAGGCGCCCGGGCCCAGACCGAATGAATCAGGCCTAAGGGTAGGCGCCCGGGCCCAGACCGGATGAATCAGGCCTCAGGGTAGGCGCCCGGGCCCAGACCGGATGAATCAGGCCTCAGGGTAGGCGCCCGGGCCCAGACCGGATGAATCAGGCCTCAGGGTAGGCGCCCGGGCCCAGACCGGATGAATCAGGCCTAAAGGTAGGCGCCCGGGCCCAGACCGGATGAATCAGGCTTAAGGGTAGGCGCCCGGGCCCACACCGGATGAATCAGGCCTAAGGGTAGGCGCCCGGGCCCAGACTTGATGAATCAGGCCTCCGGGTAGGCGCCTGGGCCCAGACCGGATGAATCAGGCCTCAGGGTAGGCGCCCGGGCCCAGACCGGATGAATCAGGCCTCAGGGTAGGCGCCCGGGCCCAGACCGGATGCATCAGGCCTCATGGTAGGCGCCCGGGCCCAGACCGGATGAATCAGGCCTCAGGGTAGACGCCCGGGCCCAGACCGGATGAATCAGGCCTAAGGGTAGGCGCCCGGGCCCAGACCGGATGAATCAGGCCTCAGGGTAGGCGCCCGGGCCCAGACCGGATGAATCAGGCCTCAGGGTAGGCGCCCGGGCCCAGACCGGATGAATCAGGCCTCAGGGTAGGCGCCCGGGCCCAGACCGGATGAATCAGGCCTAAAGGTAGGTGCCCGGGCCCAGACCGGATGAATCAGGCTTAAGGGTAGGCGCCCGGGCCCACACCGGATGAATCAGGCCTAAGGGTAGGCGCCCGGGCCCAGACTTGATGAATCAGGCCTCCGGGTAGGCGCCCGGGCCCAGACCGGATGAATCAGGCCTCAGGGTAGGCGCCCGGGCCCAGACCGGATGAATCAGGCCTCAGGGTAGGCGCCCGGGCCCAGACCGGATGAATCAGGCCTCATGGTAGGCGCCCGGGCCCAGACCGGATGAATCAGGCCTCATGGTAGGCGCCCGGGCCCAGACCGGATGAATCAGGCCTCAGGGTAGGCGCCCGGGCCTCAGGGTAGGCGCCCGGGCCTCAGGGTAGGCGCCCGGGCCTCAGGGTAGGCGCCCGGGCCTCAGGGTAGGCGCCCTGGCCTCAAGGTAGGCGCCCGGGCCCAGATTCGAACCCAGGACCAGACACATACAGCATCTGTTCGGACGGCATAACGGTCGGCCCGGTGTTAATTCAGTAAGACGTTTTAACCTCTTTAAGTCATATCCCGACAATGGGAGAGAGGAGCCATGTCTCAGGGAGTAAACCATTACTCTTTGCGAAGACAGAGATGGGCCCTTATGGTACACCAACACAGATACCGACAGAGGCGCGGCTCAAACCCCGCACCGGCCGCTAGGGCTGGCCAAGAGCAACACGCTACCAACTGGGCCACGGGGGTGACAACTGGGGCTGCGACCTTACCTTCCACATGTAGTTGTCCCTGACAAGTCCCATCTGCTCAGACGGCATGACAATTTCATCGTTTCTGAAATGACCGAAGCACATCGCGTAAAGCCACGAGACGCATCAATAGATGGACAGATCCCTTTTATATATTATATTATACATTTTAAAGGCATGAATGGGGAGACTTGATAAAACACAACACAAGAATGCAAGAAGGCAGTTTAATGCCCTAAGATACAATAAGCCAGACATAGGAATACTGCAACGGCGATTGGACGTTTGAACCACTTTGTTATACGGTGTCAATGGAAGAAGGAAGGGAAAGTGGAGCCATGTCCCCGGGGCTAACCCCCTACTCTTTGCGAAGAAGGACATGGGATCTGTATCCTGCGACCAAACAGACATGGCCACAGTAGGGCGCGAACCACAGATCCACGTGCCGTTAGGTTCACAGGTGGCCACAGCACTCAAGGCGGGCGCTCTAACCCAGCGGGCCCGCCCCCTCTCTGTGACGAGGGACACGCACTGATAAAACTAACCTGATGTTATTGTAGATTTCTTCCAGCATGTCTTGATCGTACTCCTGACCGCCGTTACATTTCCGCAGATTCTTCCGGAATTCCTGAAACGATCAAGCAAACACGCATTCATACAGGAGACGGAATATTTGTGTGTCAACATATGTGTTAATTATACAGCCGGTGTCCAGATATATAGGGCATTGGGCCAGCCGGTGTTCAGATATATAGGGGATTGGGCCAGCCGGTGTTCAGATATATAGGGGACTGGGCCAGCCGGTGTTCAGATATATAGGGGATTGGGCCAGCCGGTGTTCAGATATATAGGGGATTGGGCCAGCCGGTGTTCAGATATATAGGGGATTGGGCCAGCCGGTGTTCAGATATATAGGGGATTGGGCCAGCCGGTGTTCAGATATATAGGGGATTGGGCCAGCCGGTGTTCAGATATATAGGGGATTGGGCCAGCCGGTGTTCAGGTATATAGGGGATTGGGCCAGCCGGTGTTCAGATATATAGGGGATTGGGCCAGCCGGTGTTCAGATATACAGGGGATTGGGCCAGCCGGTGTTCAGATATACAGGGAATTGGGCCAGCCGGTGTTCAGATATACAGGGGATTGCGCCAGCCGGTGTTCAGATATACAGGGGATTGGGCCAGCCGGTATTCAGATAGAGAGGGGATTGGGCCAGCTGGTATCCAGTGGATCTTTTCTCCAAGAGTTACGATACAGACTGATTGTAAATATACGAGCAATCACGGTAAGCCTTAACGGCCATTAATAGTGTCGCAGTTAATCTTCACGCAACGTATTTGTAGCTGATATTATTCGAATTAAGGTTTCCAATAGTATTATGATAGATGCAACACTGTTATTATCCCCTCTCCGGACCCACAATTATACCAGTTTGGAATTTTACGGGCCAGAGTTTAATGAGAATTGAGTGAAGTGAACCCCGGGACTGACCTCCAGGGTCATGGGTATGTTCTGTTTCTTGGCGTTACTGTTGTG
Organism: Arenicola marina; assembly: GCA_964019135.1. NCBI lineage: Eukaryota > Metazoa > Annelida > Polychaeta > Arenicolidae > Arenicola > Arenicola marina. Next base: position 3,059,463 of record OZ025251.1, read on the forward strand.
CTGGTCTGTGTTCAGCATGAGGACGGCGTAGGCCAGCGTGAAGGCCGCGTCCGTGTTGGCGAACGGCTCTCCATTCATCCTCTGTAAGGGCACAAACATATCATCAAACTTCAACGTGAAGATATCTACAAGACCCTTCAAACATAAGGGGTATTGTCTCTCGTTGTGCATTTTGAATACTGTAGTTTGTCAGTGCTCTAGCTAAAGCGAAATGAAATGAATTGGTGTTTTTAGACGACGTTTTAGGTGGACTCACGTGTTGTCCTTGTTCTAAGCGGTGTGGTTGACTCACTTGTCAGTGTTCTACGCGGTGTGTTTAACTCACTTGGCAGTGTTCTAAGCGGTGTGGTTGACTCACTTGTCAGTGTGGTTGGATCACTTGTCAGTACTCTAAGCGGTCTGGTTGGCTCATTTGTCAGAGCTCTAAGCGGTGTGGTTGACTACCTCGTTGTTATTGTTCTAAGCGGTGGGGTTGACTCACTTGTCAATGTTCTAAGCAATGTGGTTGACTCACTTGTCAGTGTTGCGAACGGCGTGGTTGACACCCTTGTTGTCATTGTGCTAAGCGATGTGGTTGTCTTACTTGTTGTCAGTGTTCTAAGCGATCTGGCTGACTAACTTATCATTGTTCAAAGCGGTGTGATGGTCTGACTTGTTGTCATTGTTCTAAGCGGCGTGGTTGACTTACATGCCAGTGCTCCGCGAAGTGCTCCAGGAGGTACGAAATGACTGGGGCCTCCCCTGGCAGGCGGAACGACTCGACGAACATCCTCAGGGCCTCGTCAAGCCGCACCTCGTCAAAGTTAAACGACCTGAAGGCAAGCCGGCAGGTTACAGACTGGACACAGGCAAGCCGGCAGGTTACAGACTGGACACAGGCAAGCCGGCAGGTTACAGACTGGACACAGGCAAGCCGGCAGGTTACAGACTGGACACAGGCAAGCCCGCAGGTTACAGACTGGACACAGGCCAGCCGGCAGGTTACAGACTGGACACAGGCAAGCCGGCAGGTTACAGACTGGACACAGGCAAGCCGGCAGGTTACAGACTGGACACAGGCAAGCCGCCAGGTTACAGACTGGACACAGGCATGCCGGCAGGTTACAGACTGGACACAGGCAAGTCGGCAGGTTACAGACTGGACACAGGCAAGCCGCCAGGTTACAGACTGGACACAGGCAAGCCGCCAGGTTACAGACTGGACACAGGCAAGCCCGCAGGTTACAGACTGGACACAGGCAAGCCGGCAGGTTACAGACTGGACACAGGCAAGCCGGCAGGTTACAGACTGGACACAGGCAAGCCGCCAGGTTACAGACTGGACACAGGCAAGCCGCCAGGTTACAGACTGGACACAGGCAAGCCGGCAGGTTACAGACTGGACACAGGCAAGCCGGCAGGTTACAGACTGGACACAGGCAAGCCCGCAGGTTACAGACTGGACACAGGCAAGCCGCCAGGTTACAGACTGGACACAGGCAAACCGGCAGGTTACAGACCTGACACAGGCAAGCCGGCAGGTTACAGACTGGACACAGGCAAGCCGGCAGGTTACAGACTGAACACAGGCAAGCCCGCAGGTTACAGACTGGACACAGGCAAGCCGGCAGGTTACAGACTGGACACAGGCAAGCCGGCAGGTTACAGACTGGACACAGGCATGCCGGCTGGTGACAGACTGGACACAGGCAAGCCGGCAGGTTACAGACTGGACACAGGCATGCCGGCAGGTTACAGACTGGACACAGGCAAGCCGGCAGGTTACAGACTGGACACAGGCAAGCCGGCAGGTTACAGACTGGACACAGGCATGCCGGCCGGTTACAGACTGGACACAGGCAAGCCGCCAGGTTACAGACTGGACACAGGCATGCCGGCCGGTTACAGACTGGACACAGGCAAGCCGCCAGGTTACAGACTGGACACAGGCAAGCCGGCAGGTTACAGACTGGACACAGGCATGCCGGCAGGTTACAGACCTGACACAGGCAAACCGGCAGGTTACAGACCTGACACAGGCAAGCCGGCAGGTTACAGACTGAACACAGGCAAGCCCGCAGGTTACAGACTGGACACAGGCAAGCCGGCAGGTTACAGACTGGACACAGGCAAGCCGGCAGGTTACAGACTGGACACAGGCATGCCGGCTGGTGACAGACTGGACACAGGCAAGCCGGCAGGTTACAGACTGGACACAGGCATGCCGGCAGGTTACAGACTGGACACAGGCAAGCCGGCAGGTTACAGACTGGACACAGGCAAGCCGGCAGGTTACAGACTGGACACAGGCATGCCGGCCGGTTACAGACTGGACACAGGCAAGCCGCCAGGTTACAGACTGGACACAGGCATGCCGGCCGGTTACAGACTGGACACAGGCAAGCCGCCAGGTTACAGACTGGACACAGGCAAGCCGGCAGGTTACAGACTGGACACAGGCATGCCGGCAGGTTACAGACTGGACACAGGCAAGCCGGCAGGTTACAGACCTGACACAGGCAAGCCGGCAGGTTACAGACTGGACACAGGCAAGCCGGCAGGTTACAGACTGAACACAGGCAAGCCCGCAGGTTACAGACTGGACACAGGCAAGCCGCCAGGTTACAGACTGGACACAGGCAAGCCGGCAGGTTACAGACTGGACACAGGCAAGCCGGCAGGTTACAGACTGGACACAGGCAAGCCGCCAGGTTACAGACTGGACACAGGCAAGCCGCCAGGTTACAGACTGGACACAGGCAAGCCGGCAGGTTACAGACTGGACACAGGCAAGCCGCCAGGTTACAGACTGGACACAGGCAAGCCGGCCGGTTACAGACTGGACACAGGCAAGCCGGCAGGTTACAGACTGGACACAGGCAAGCCGGCAGGTTACAGACTGGACACAGGCAAGCCCGCAGGTTACAGACTGGACACAGGCAAGCCGCCAGGTTACAGACTGGACACAGGCAAGCCGGCAGGTTACAGACCTGACACAGGCAAGCCGGCAGGTTACAGACTGGACACAGGCAAGCCGGCAGGTTACAGACTGAACACAGGCAAGCCCGCAGGTTACAGACTGGACACAGGCAAGCCGGCAGGTTACAGACTGGACACAGGCAAGCCGGCAGGTTACAGACTGGAAACAGGCATGCCGGCTGGTGACAGACTGGACACAGGCAAGCCGGCAGGTTACAGACTGGACACAGGCATGCCGGCAGGTTACAGACTGGACACAGGCAAGCCGGCAGGTTACAGACTGGACACAGGCAAGCCGGCAGGTTACAGACTGGACACAGGCATGCCGGCCGGTTACAGACTGGACACAGGCAAGCCGCCAGGTTACAGACTGGACACAGGCATGCCGGCCGGTTACAGACTGGACACAGGCAAGCCGCCAGGTTACAGACTGGACACAGGCAAGCCGGCAGGTTACAGACTGGACACAGGCATGCCGGCAGGTTACAGACTGGACACAGGCAAGCCGCCAGGTTACAGACTGGACACAGGCAAGCCGGCAGGTTACAGACCTGACACAGGCAAGCCGGCAGGTTACAGACTGGACACAGGCAAGCCGGCAGGTTACAGACTGAACACAGGCAAGCCCGCAGGTTACAGACTGGACACAGGCAAGCCGGCAGGTTACAGACTGGACACAGGCAAGCCGGCAGGTTACAGACTGGACACAGGCAAGCCGGCAGGTTACAGACTGGACACAGGCAAGCCGCCAGGTTACAGACTGGACACAGGCAAGCCGCCAGGTTACAGACTGGACACAGGCAAGCCGGCAGGTTACAGACTGGACACAGGCAAGCCGCCAGGTTACAGACTGGACACAGGCAAGCCGGCAGGTTACAGACTGGACACAGGCAAGCCGGCAGGTTACAGACTGGACACAGGCAAGCCCGCAGGTTACAGACTGGACACAGGCAAGCCGCCAGGCTACAGACTGGACACAGGCAAGCCGGCAGGTTACAGACCTGACACAGGCAAGCCGGCAGGTTACAGACAGGACACAGGCAAGCCGGCAGGTTACAGACTGAACACAGGGAAGCCCGCAGGTTACAGACTGGACACAGGCAAGCCGGCAGGTTACAGACTGGACACAGGCAAGCCGGCAGGTTACAGACTGGACACAGGCATGCCGGCAGGTTACAGACTGGACACAGGCAAGCCGGCAGGTTACAGACTGGACACAGGCATGCCGGCAGGTTACAGACTGGACACAGGCAGTGAGTACACAGACAAAGCTACATGACAAGTATACAAGTCTTCACTCAGTCGTATTATTGGCCATAATATGTATTCGGCTTAAGTCTGAAGAGAACACTCACGACCTACAGCAAATAGTTCAAGCTCTTGACCACGGCAGATATGCCATCCAGTGCCTACACACAAGAGTGCCCGGGTTGGTTGTATATTAAGGATGCTTTAATCAATTCTGGTTATATCGCGTCAATGGGAGAAGAAAAGGAGAGTGGAGCCATGTCCCCGGGGGTGGCCCCCTACTCTTTGCAAAGGAAGACATAGAATCTTCATCCTGCGACCGCACAGACATGGCCACAGCGGGGCGCGAACCACCGATCCACGTGCCGTTAGGCTCTCAGGTGGCCAGAGCACTCCAAGGCGAGCGCTCTAACCCACTGAGCTATCGGGGCGGCCCCAGGGTGCCCGGAATACTCACTTCTGGAATGCCTCGAGCACTTTGCCGTTCTTCCTGTTGCTGATGAACTCGCCGATCTGTTTCTTGTCCAGCTTAGGGTTCTCCTTGATGAACTGGACGATCTGGCCGGGGTCGAGGGGGGTGGCCAGCAGGCCGTGCTCCTGCAGGAAGGCAACCCCCTTGGCCGGCTTCATGTTGAACTGTTCCGTCCCCGTGTGGTACAGCTGTGGGAAACAGTCCACTGATTAGCTGTGTACAGCTGTGGTTAACAGTCCACTGATTAGCTGTGTACAGCTGTGGTTAACAGTCAACTGATTAGCTGTGTACAGCTGTGGGAAACAGTCCACTGATTAGCTGTGTACAGCTGTGGTTAACAGTCCACTGATGAGCTGTGTACAGCTGTGGTTAACAGTCCACTGATTAGCTGTGTACATCTGTGGTTAACAGTCCACTGATTAGCTGTGTACAGCTGTGGTTAACAGTCCACTGATTAGCTGTGTACAGCTGTGGTTAACAGTCCACTGATTAGCTGTGTACAGCTGTGGTTAACAGTCCACTGATTAGCTGTGTACAGCTGTGGTTAACAGTCCACTGATTAGCTGTGTACATCTGTGGTTAACAGTCCACTGATTAGCTGTGTACAGTTGTGGTTAACAGTCTACTGATTAGCTGTGTACAGCTGTGGTAAACAGTCCACTGATTAGCTGTGTACAGCTGTGGTAAACAGTCCACTGATTAGCTGTGTACAGCTGTGGTTAACAGTCCACTGATTAGCTGTGTACAGCTGTGGTAAACAGTCCACTGATTAGCTGTGTACAGCTGTGGGAAACAGTCCACTGATTAGCTGTGTACAGCTGTGGTTAACAGTCCACTGATGAGCTGTGTACAGCTGTGGTTAACAGTCCACTGATTAGCTGTGTACAGTTGTGGTTAACAGTCCACTGATGAGCTGTGTACAGCTGTGATTAACAGTCCACTGATTAGCTGTGTACAGCATTGGTTAACAGTTCACATATCAGATTGATCAAAAACGTTTTCAGGATGACGAGGGTGAACAATTAACTTGCGACTAGACAAATATAACTGACTAAAGCCATGGTGGCAAGGCCTATAACATGGTTAGAAGATCCGTGTAGTGCATAGAACAGCTGGCAGATTTCAGCTGTCATGAATGAACAGAAATCCCCATAGCGGCCAGCGTGATGGAAGGCTTTGCTCGAGCTCACTTGACAAAGCCGAGCGCGCTAACCACCAGACCATTCGGCTTAACTCCAGAGGGGCGCGAACCCTCGGCACAATGGCTGGTCTGGCAGAGTTTACTCTACCAAAGAGGGCTCACCTTCTTCTTGTACTTGATGGACGCCAGCGTCTCCTCAGACGGCATGGTGCAGTTCACCCGCATCCGGTTGGGTCGGATGCGCGGTGGCTTGGCGAGACCCTCGCGAGACTTGGCCTTGGACCCGTCTGCAGGTAAAGCGTGGAGTGATGTCAGTCATGGAAGCGCACTAAAGGTGAAGGTCATAGCGCGCTGCTCGCGCTGCTTAGAGCGACAGCATTCAGCAGAAACATTCACCGAAAACACTAGCTCTGTAGCGCTATTACCCAAGTTCTACCAACTTTGAATTTGGGTAACCATTTTCGTTACAGAATTACATGATTACTTGCATAATTTACATACTTTTTTTCTATAACAGCGAATGAGGAAAGCGAGATGCGGTCGCGTGAGTCCACCACACGTTGCCATTGGTTGACTGTCGGTCATGGCGAAGTTTTGGAGCCAAACATTGAGTCACGCGGTACTACGCGGGAACATCGGTGTCATACGTATGCATCACACATTCGGTCACATGGTTATCGATAATTTGTTACCAAAACTTTGTTACCGAAATGTCTGTCGCTCGGGCGTAGGCGGGGAACAGACCAATAGAGATCGACCAACAACCAGATTCTTCAGGAAGGAAGGCAGGTACGCTGGGTTTGTCACCCAGTTCGGCCATCAGGGCGGCCCGTCAACCATTATGAAACCTGCATACGATACCTGTGGCTCCCTCTCTCGTCTCTGAGGTCTTCTGACTCCCGTTGCATCCGCCAGGGGGCGGCACGGTGGCGCCCCCTTCCGTCTCGCTGTCAGAGCCGCCGGTAACTAGAGCAAAGCGTGACAGGGTGGAGGTTAAAGCAGCCTACTTACAGGCGCCATCTTTGATTTTTTACGTTTGAAAATCAAGCCAAAAAGTATCTAAAAATTATTCTCGTTCAGTCTGTAAAACAACAATTTCAACATAAAACTGTGCGGACTAGTTTATCGCGCGCGGACGTCCTAGCGAGCCGCGGTCGACATCACACAGGATACCGAACAGCCAACGGTCAGCGAACAGGACCGCGCAGCGATATAAAGCCGGTCACCAACTTCTGCTGCGGTGAAAACATGTGCTTCTCTCCGGATAGCCCACAGGCTTTCGGGATTTAAATTCAAGACAGAATACACTTATTTGACATGAGAAAGAGATAGGTAATATAAAAATTACAGAACATATTGCTTTTAGGTACCATAGACGATGGCACATATATCATGGCCATATCTATTAAACTGTGGGGCGCCACTGCATGTGCAATGCATTCTGGGAATTCTTTGGATCGTTGCGATATGTCAACATTGCACAAAGCGTGATCGCATAACAACACATTTTGTATTTAAGTAAATATTCGTCACTATCATCTATATAAAGGAAAAGTTTCATCTTCTGGATGAACTCTTTGCACCAGTGAAGCTTTTTTTCAAGATGGAGGATATTTGCGAAGCCCTGTGGGAGGATACACGGGGGAATGCCATGCAGAATGGCCGAACGGCATAACGGCCGAGCCGCTCTCACCACCCCCTACCATGGGTGGAGGGGTGGGGGGGGGGGTCGTCGAGCCGCCCGCCAGCAGATTAGTCTGCGCCTCGACGATTGGCTTGGTGTCGGCTTCGGCATCGGCTGGGGGATGGGGGTGGGGGGGGGGGGTCTGGCTCGGGGTGGATGAAGCTGGCGATTGGTGTCAATTGTGTTTGTGTTGCTGGCTGCTGGGTGTGTATGGGTGAAGGGGCGGGGATGGGACCAATATTTACTGATTTTTTAGGAGAAATCTTCACGGCCGGGCCACTAAAGCAATCACTAAATGTTGGGGAATTGTCAACGGCCCCGTAACGAGCATGGATAACGTTCACGCGGCCCGTAATGAGCATTGATAACGCGGAATTTGCACGCGGCCCGAAACATTTTTCACACGGAAACTCAGCTTCATTCATTCCGATTTTACGCGATTTCATTTTCGTGGCTTTCTCAATGGCCATTTAATTTTTGATTGGTATTATAGGAATCCACAACACATGTGTAGTGGCCTTTGATAACAACTTATAACTTTTTGTGAATCCTAATTCACGAGGCCCCAATTCTGATTTTAGCAATCAGCAACAGCGGCCTTTGATAACAACTTGTGAAGCCTCGGCTTCTGGTCAGTACGGTAACATATATATATATATAATACTTCGTACGTCTAGCGTTCGTACTAATAAGCGAAAGAAATAACAGTATGACTATTTTGTTTGTACAGAATACTCAAATTGCGGCTAAAGCACGCTAATAAACGAATATCAGTCCAGTAACACTAAGGCCCAAGCTCATACATTGATTGAGTAAAGAAAAGGGGTTGAGTAAAAAAAGGGGCTGTTCCCGCCCGTTGTTCGTCATTTAACCTGTTAACGTGCCTTCAGTGGAAAAAATTTGCTACGCATGGGAAGTTGTGGACGCGAGACAGTACGGGATTTGTTTGTTTTGATGACGGTTCGGGCGATAAGGCGTTGGGAGAAATGTTATTACTGTTGGCACCAAGCCAGGTTGCCCGCCGCAGGCATGGTCGCGGGATAAGGTGATAAGCACCCAGCGGTTGTGTTGACACATGCGATAGCTTTGACACATCTAAGAGCGGCGGCTGGATTTTAATAGGTTCAAGGCGGCTAGGTTCAAGGCAGGCGGCTAGGTTCAAGGCGGCTGCTGATGTCAATGGGCTCTTGCATGCCGCGGCATAGTGGGACAGACAGCTTCATTTTATTAGTATAGATATTATTAAATCTTTATAAGTTTCCGTTATCTTTCGCTGCATAAACCAACTGACACACCAAATTTCCGCGTTATCATTGCTTATTATTATTGAGTAATGAAAATCGCGTGAAATCAGAATGAATGAAGCTGAGTTTCCGTGTGAAAATGTTTCGGGCCGCGCGTGCAAATTCCGCGTTATCAATGCTCATTACGGACCGCGTAAACGTTATCCATGCTCGTTACGGGGCCGTTGACAATTCCCCCAAATTTAGTGATTACTTAAGTGGTCCGGCCGTGAAGATTTCTCCTAAAAAATCAGTAAATATTGGTCCCACACACCCAGCAGCCAGCAACACAAACACAAGTGACACCAAACACCAGAATAATCCACGCGTGCCGGACGCAGCCCCCTCCCCCCTCCCCCACCCGATGCCGAAGCCATCTTGGCCGACGCCAAGCCAGACACCCAATCGTCGAGGCGCAGACTAATCCGCTGGCGGCTCGGGCTCGACGACCCCACCCCACCCCATTCACCCCCACCAAACCACCCCATCCCACCTTCCCCCCACCCCCCTTAAATACCTCGGCCGTTTCGCAGTTCGGCCATTCCGAGTATACACCCACGGGGGCAGGGCGGACAACCCAAGATTCCTTGTGTCGGGATATTGGGGGATGGTGAAGAAATCCCACATCCGTAACAAGTGCCAAAGTCTGCCCTTTAGGAATGGAGTACCAACTGCACTGTCTAACAACTAGTAACTTTAATCAGAGAGATAGCACAAAGACAACATAATTAGGTCTTGCCACTACGGGGCGGGCACTTACTTTCCGGTATCTGTAGCTTGTCAGTGGCGCCCTGGGCACCCCCCTGGGCACCCCCCTGGGTACCCCCCTCGACCGCACCCCTCTTGATGTTGTGCAGCACGCGGTGGTGGCAGTGCTGCTCTATGCTATCAATGACAGCCAGAAGGGCGTCCAGCGACAACAGGTGCGTGGTGAACAGGCCAGATACCGGGAAGGCGTTCTGAAAGACAACAGGTGCGTGGTGAACAGGCCAGATACCGGGAAGGCGTTCTGAAAGACAACAGGTGCGTGGTGAACAAGCCAGATACCGGGAAGGCGTTCTGAAAGACAACAGGTGCGTAGTCAACAGGCCAGATACCGGGAAGGCGTTCTGAAAGACAACAGGTGCGTCGTGAACAGGCCAGATACCGGGAAGGCGTTCTGAAAGACAACAGGTGCGTGGTCAACAGGCCAGATACCGGGAAGGCGTTCTGAAAGACAACAGGTGCGTGGTCAACAGGCCGGATACCGGGAAGGCGTTCTGAAAGACAACAGGTGCGTCGTGAACAGGCCAGATACCGGGAAGGCGTTCTGAAAGACAACAGGTGCGTCGTGAACAGGCCAGATACCGGGAAGGCGTTCTGAAAGACAACAGGTGCGTCGTGAACAGGCCAGATACCGGGAAGGCGTTCTGAAAGACAACAGGTGCGTGTTGAACAGGCCAGATACCGGGAAGGCGTTCTGAAAGACAACAGGTGCGTCGTGAACAGGCCAGATACCGGGAAGGCGTTCTGAAAGACAACAGGTGCGTGGTGAACAGGCCAGATACCGGGAAGGCGTTCTGAAAGACAACAGGTGCGTCGTGAACAGCCAGATACCGGGAAGGTGTTCTGAAAGACAACAGGTGCGTGGTGAACAGGCCAGATACCGGGAAGGCGTTCTGAAAGTCAACAGGTGCGTCGTGAACAGGCCAGATACCGGGAAGGCGTTCTGAAAGACAACAGGTGCGTGGTGAACAGGCCAGATACCGGGAAGGCGTTCTGAAAGACAACAGGTGCGTGGTGAACAGGCCAGATACCGGGAAGGCGTTCTGAAAGACAACAGGTGCGTGATGAACAGGCCAGATACCGGGAAGGCGTTCTGAAAGACAACAGGTGCGTGGTGAACAGGCCAGATACCGGGAAGGCGTTCTGAAAGACAACATGTGCGTCGTGAACAGGCCAGATACCGGGAAGGCGTTCTGAAAGACAACAGGTGCGTGGTGAACAGGCCAGATACCGGGAAGGCGTTCTGAAAGACAACAGGTGCGTCGTGAACAGGCCAGATACCGGGAAGGTGTTCTGAAAGACAACAGGTGCGTGGTCAACAGGCCAGATACCGGGAAGGCGTTCTGAAAGACAACAGGTGCGTCGTGAACAGGCCAGATACCGGGAAGGCGTTCTGAAAGACAACAGGTGCGTCGTGAACAGGCCAGATACCGGGAAGGCGTTCTGAAAGACAACAGGTGCGTGGTGAACAGGCCAGATACCGGGAAGGCGTTCTGAAAGACAACAGGTGCGTCGTGAACAGGCCAGATACCGGGGAGGCGTTCTGAAAGACGCCAGATACCGGGAAGGCGTTCTGAAAGACAACAGGTGCGTGGTGAACAGGCCAGATACCGGGAAGGCGTTCTGAAAGACAACAGGTGCGTGGTCAACAGGCCAGATACCGGGAAGGCGTTCTGAAAGACAACAGGTGCGTCGTGAACAGGCCAGATACCGGGAAGGCGTTCTGAAAGACAACAGGTGCGTGGTCAACAGGCCAGATACCGGGAAGGGGTTCTGAAAGACAACAGGTGCGTGGTCAACAGGCCAGATACCGGGAAGGTGTTCTGAAAGACAACAGGTGCGTGGTCAACAGGCCAGATACCGGGAAGGTGTTCTTTTTTCTTCAATAAAGTTCATTGTAATTCGCATGGTCAACACTGGACAATTTGATAAGTAGATACAACAAATGTAGTGAAAAAGTAGCAAACTAGGGATTAATGACTGGCCTGTTGCCACATGCCTGTAATACGTTGCCAACGGCCTGTAATACGTTGCCACAGGCCTGCAATACGTTGCACAGGCCTGCAACACGTTGTCAACGGCCTGTAATACGTTGTCAATGGCCTGTGATACGTTGCCAACGGCCTGTAATACGTTGCCACAGGGCTGTAATACGTTGCCAGAGGGCTGTAATACGTTGCCACAGGGCTGTACTACGTTGCCACAGGGCCGCTCCGCCTGCTGTAGCAACATTAAATACGGGTCTTAAACAAAAGAGGCCTTATTTGGCCGAAGCCTCTTGGCCTGTGGCTCACCTTGGAGAGCAGTTTCATGAGGTCCTCGAACAGGTTGGAGCAGTAGAGATGGCAGTCGTAGTTGAGATAGAGCTCGGTCACCAGTCCAGGGATACGCAGCAGCTGTACAATGGACTCCAGCGCGATCTCTCGTTGTTCATATGAGATACGCGGCGAGTCCGACACCATGATGTCCATCAGCTTGCTCAGGTATGTCTGACAACAAACACCATCAACTTACAATACAGTCGATAGTCTGACAACAAACACCATCAACTTAAAGTACAGTCGATAGTCTGACAACAAACACCATCAACTTAAAGTACAGTCGATAGTCTGACAACAAACACTGTCAACTTAAAGTACATTCGATAGTCTGACAACAAACACTGTCAACTTAAAGTACAGTCGATAGTCTGACAACAAACACTGTCAACTTAAAGTACAGTCGATAGTCTGACAACAAACACCATCAACTTAAAGTACAGTCGATAGTCTGACAACAAACACCATCAACTTAAAATATAGCTCAGAGATGAGAGAAGAGTTATAAGCTGGTCACCTTATCTGTCACATACTACAGTACTAACGATGATAACTTATAACGCGTTACATCGATATTACTACCGTAAAACCATGTTAGCGTACTTTATTTTCCAGCCCATATCATTCAAATTAATGTTTGTCATATATTATTAAAGATTAATTTCGTACAAATATATATATATTGAAATAATGCAAACATTTCGTTCCTCTTGACACGGTAATACAAGTCTTTAATTTTACGGGGGAAAAAACTTTCGGCCAGTCCTCACCTCGAGCTGGAACTTGAGGTGACTCCTCATGGACTCCATCATGAGGAAACAGACCCGGATGGCGGCGGCGAAGAGCGACAGCCGCTCGGACTGCAGCAGCTGTAATCACAACCACCACAACACGCCATGGATACGGCATTCTGCTGGGAGCGGGCCGGGCCAGACAACGACGGCGGCGTATGTTCAACCACACAGACCCTTAAAGCCTATCTCCATAACTATCCATAGTTATCTCAAATTTAATTTGTGTGTATTATTCCTAATTATTCAGCCACTGATATTTACGTATTTTGTAAATTATTTATTTTATTTTGTATTTATTTATTTATTTTTATTTATTTTACATCAGTTGGTCTATATGCTGCTCTTCATTTATATATCTTTAAATTCTTTATTGAACTTATATCAGGTGGTATACATTATTATTATTACTGCTGTTATATATTTTGGGGACTCTAACATGGAAGTTGGACCGTGAACTGTACGGCCTCCATTATAAATCTGGGGCCGGCGCGATAGCTCAGTGGGCTACCGCGCTCGCATTGAGTGCTCTGGCCACCTGAGAGCCTAACGGCACGTGGATCGATGGTTCGAGCCCTGCTGTGGCCATGTCTGTGCGGTCGCAGGATAAAGATCCCATGTCTTTCTTCGTAAAGAGTAGGGGGTTACCCCCGGAGACATGGCTCCACTCTCCCTTCTTTCTCCCATTGACGCGATATGACCCAAAGTGGTTAAAGCGTCCTGAATAACCAACGATTCATTATACATCTTACACATACTGTTACTGTCTCGGTCGCTGTGTACTCACGAAGAAGAGGTTCTTGCACATGTCGTCCCTGACGAGGCAGAGGAGGGAGTTGAAGGCGGCGATATGGTCGGCGCCGGCCTCCAGGGCGCACGTCAGCAGGCTCAACCCCATGTGGATCATGACGTCAGTGTTGTGGCGGTCCAGCGGGTTGGTCAGCGACACCAGGAACCGGAACAACTCCCTCACGCAGGGCAGGCCGTACGGGATCAGGGGACCCGAGCCTGGGCAAACACACGGCGGTTAGAGTGCTAAACACACGGCGGTTAGAGGGCTAAACACACGGTGGTCAGAGAGCTAAACACACGGCGGTTAGAGGGCTAAACACACACGGCGGTTAGAGGGCTAAACACACGGTGGTTAAAGGGCTAAACACACGGCGGTTAGAGGGCTAAACACATGGCGATTAGAGGGCTACACGGCGGTTAGAAGGCTAAACACACGGCGGTTAGAGGGCTAAACACACACGGCGGTTAGAGGGCTAAACACACAGCGGTTAGAGGGCTAAACACACGGCGGTTAGAGGGCTAAACACATGGCGATTAGAGGGCTACACGGCGGTTAGAAGGCTAAACACACGGCGGTTAGAGGGCTAAACACACGGCGGTTAGAGGGCTCTGTCCCCGGGGACATTCACACAGGGCAGGCCGTACGGGATCAGGGGACCCGAGCCTGGGCAAACACACGGTGGTTAGAGTGCTAAACACACGGCGGTTAGAGGGCTAAACACACGGTGGTCAGAGAGCTAAACACACACGGCGGTTAGAGGGCTAAACACACGGTGGTTAGAGGGCTAAACACACACGGCGGTTAGAGGGCTAAACACACGGCGGTTAGAGGGCTAAACACATGGCGATTAGAGGGCTACACGGCGGTTAGAAGGCTAAACACACGGCGGTTAGAGGGCCAAACACACGGCGGTTAGAGGGCTCTGTCCCCGGGGACATTCACACAGGGCAGGCCGTACGGGATCAGGGGACCCGAGCCTGGGCAAACACACGGCGGTTAGAGTGCTAAACACACGGCGGTTAGAGGGCTAAACACACGGTGGTCAGAAAGCTAAACACACACTGCGGTTAGAGGGCTAAACACACGGTGGTTAGAGGGCTAAACACACGGCGGTTAGAGGGCTAAACACACGGCGGTTAGAGGGCTAAACACATGGCGATTATAGGGCTACACGGCGGTTAGAAGGCTAAACACACGGCGGTTAGAGGGCTAAACACACGGCGGTTAGAGGGCTCTGTCCCCGGGGACATTCACACAGGGCAGGCCGTATGGGATCAGGGGACCCAAGCCTGGCAAACACACGGCGGTTAGAGGGCAAACACACGGCGGTTAGAGGGATAAACACACGGTGGTTAGAGGGATAAACACACTGCGGTTAGAGGGCTAAACACACGGTGGTTAGAGGGCTAAACACACGGCGGTTAGAGGGCTAAACACACGGCGGTTAGAGGGCTAAACACACGGCGGTTAGAGGGCTAAACACACGGTGGTTAGAGGGCTAAACACACGGCGGTTAGAGGGCTAAACAGACGGCGGTTAGAGGGCTATGTCCACGGGGACATTCACACAGGGCAGGCCGTCCAGGATCAGGGGACCCGAGCCTGGCAAACACTCGGCGGTTAGAGAGCTAAACACACGGCGGTTAGAGGGCTAAACACACGGTGGTTAGAGAGCTAAACACACGGCGGTTAGAGGGCTAAACACACACGGCGGTTAGAGGGCTAAACACACGGTGGTTAGAGGGCTAAACACACGGCGCTTAGAGGGCTAAACACACGGCGGTTAGAGGGCTAAACACATGGCGATTAGAGGGCTACACGGCGGTTAGAAGGCTAAACACACGGCGGTTAGAGGGCTAAACACACGGCGGTTAGAGGGCTCTGTCCCCGGGGACATTCACACAGGGCAGGCCGTATGGGATCAGGGGACCCAAGCCTGGGCAAACACACGGCGGTTAGAGTGCTAAACACACGGCGGTTAGAGGGCTAAACACACGGTGGTCAGAGAGCTAAACACACGGCGGTTAGAGGGCTAAACACACACGGCGGTTAGAGGGCTAAACACACGGTGGTTAGAGGGCTAAACACACGGCGGTTAGAGGGCTAAAAACACGGCGGTTAGAGGGCTAAACACATGGCGATTAGAGGGCTACACGGCGGTTAGAAGGCTAAACACACGGCGGTTAGAGGGCTAAACACACGGCGGTTAGAGGGCTCTGTCCCCGGGGACATTCACACAGGGCAGGCCGTATGGGATCAGGGGACCCAAGCCTGGCAAACACACGGCGGTTAGAGGGCAAACACACGGCGGTTAGAGGGATAAACACACGGTGGTTAGAGGGATAAACACACTGCGGTTAGAGGGCTAAACACACGGTGGTTAGAGGGCTAAACACACGGCGGTTAGAGGGCTAAACACACGGTGGTTAGAGGGCTAAACACACGGCGGTTAGAAGGCTAAACACACAGTGGTTAGAAGGCTAAACACACGGCGGTTAGAGGGCTAAACACACGGCGGTTAGAGGGCACTGTCCACGGGGACATTCACACAGGGCAGGCCGTACAGGATCAGGGGACCCGAGCCTGGCAAACACACGGCGGTTAGAGAGCTAAACACACGGCGGTTAGAGGGCTCTGTCCCCGGGGACACTCACACAGGGCAGGCCGTACAGGATCAGGGGACCCAAGCCTGGCAAACACACGGCGGTTAGAGAGCTAAACACACGGCGGTTAGAGGGCTAAACACACGATGGTTAGAGGGCTAAACACACGGCGGTTAGAGGGCTAAACACACGGTGGTTAGAGGGCTACACGGTGGTTAGAAGGCTAAACACACGGCGGTTAGAGGGCTAAACACACGGTGGTTAGAGGGTTACACGGTGGTCAGAGGGCTAAACACACGGCGGTTAGAGGGCTAAACACACGGCGGTTAGAGGGCTCTGTCCCGGGGGACATTCACACCGGGCAGGCCGTATGGGATCAGGGGACCTGGCAAACACTTGGCGGTTAGAGGGCAAACACACGGCGGTTAGAGGGATAAACACAAGGCGGTTAGAGGGCTAAACACACGGTGGTTAGAGGGCTACACGGTGGTCAGAGGGCTAAACACACGGCGGTTAGAGGGTTCTGTCCCCGGGGACATTCACACAGGGCAGGCCGTATGGGATCAGGGGACCTGAGCCTGGCAAACAAACGGCAGTTAGAAGGCAAACACACGGCAGTTAGAGTGCTAAACACATGGCGGTTAGAGGGCTAAACACACGGCGGTTAGAGGGCTAAACACATGGCGGTTAGAGGGCTACACGGTGGTTAGAGGGCAAAACACACGGCGGTTAGAGGGCCAAACACACGGTGGTTAGAGAACTACACGGTGGTCAGAGGGCTAAACACACGGCAGTTAGAGGGCTAAACACACGGCGGTTAGAGGGCTCTGTCCCGGGGACATTCACACAGGGCAGGCCGTATGGGATCAGGGGACCCGAGCCTGGCAAACACACGGCGGTTAG
This sequence comes from Arenicola marina, assembly GCA_964019135.1. NCBI lineage: Eukaryota > Metazoa > Annelida > Polychaeta > Arenicolidae > Arenicola > Arenicola marina. The sequence continues at coordinate 3,076,421 of OZ025251.1, forward strand.
AGGGCAAACACACGGCGGTTAGAGGGCTAAACACACGGCGGTTAGAGGGCTAAACACACGGCGGTTAGAGGGCTAAACACACGGCGGTTAGAGGGCTAAACACACGGCGGTTAGAGGGCTAAACACACGGCGGTTAGAGGGCTCTGTCCCCGGGGACATTCATACAGGGCAGGCCGTATGGGATCAGGGGACCCGAGCCTGGCAAACACACGGCGGTTAAAGGGCAAACACACGGCGGTTACAGGGCTAAACACATGGCGGTTAGAGGGCAAACACACGGCGGTTAGAGGGCTAAACACACGGTGGTTAGAGGGCTCTGTCCCCGGGGACATTCACACCGGGCAGGCCGTATGGGATCAGGGGACCCTAGCCTGGCCAACACACGGCGGTTAGAGGGCAAACACGGCGGTTAGAGGGCAAACACATGGCGGTTAGAGGGCTAAACACACGGCGGTTAGAGGGCTAAACACATGGCGGTTAGAGGGCTAAACACACGGCGGTTAGAAGGCTAAACACACGGCGGTTAGAGGGCTAAATACGTGGCGGTTAGAGGGCTAAACACACGGTGGTTAGAGGGCTCTGTCAGACTTTTATGATTTGAAGAGACGGTGTAAACTCGTATAATTCACGGTCAGCCACACAAACCTTAACATTACCTTCCTTGGTACTACTTGGGACTACTGGGTGGGGGGTGGGGGGTCGGGGGTGCTGGCCGGGCGGGGGGGTGTGACCTACCTTCCTTGGCGTGGGACTGCTGGGGGGTGAAGCGCACCCCGCGCGGGTTGACGTACTCGGCCTCCTGTATCGAGGCGCCGTCCGACGTGTCCGCCGCAGACTGCACGGACTCGTCATCCTCCACGTGCTCGAAGGGCAGGGCCACGTGGTCGGCGTCCCCGGCGGAGTCCTCGCACGGCTCCTCCTGCGGGTCACGTGGTCACGTCAGCACACCCCAACAACAGTGCTACCATAGGCGACTTCGCAACTCATGTCGGATTCGGATTATTACACCACCGTGAGGCGCCACTGCATGTGCAATGCATTTCGGGTATTATTGTTGGTCTTTTTTTACCGAATTGTCAAGATGGAATAAGTGATAACATATTTTGTACAAAATTGACCATTCTATATTGTCAGATATGTTAAGAAAAATATATATCTTCTGGATGTAATTTAGACAAGCGTATTAATTTTCAACATTCTATGCCAGAACTCTCGCAATATTGTAGTATACCATAGGATATACAATATTGTATCTCCCCGTACAAAAAAATTTAACATGACACCAGAGTAGCTCCTAGGACTGTTTGCGCTAGTCATGCTTTTTCCAAGATGGCGTACATGAACAAGTCATGCCACGGGGAGAGAGCATCTCACCCGTGAAACAGTGGCCGGGACTAGTGCGCGAATAACAAACTTGTACGTACGTTCACATTGCCAACATAAGTCAATAAATAGATTTGATGTGATATCGATGTTGTTTTAGACCATCTTGTGATCGCATGGGCTAACTCGGGCTGTTTCACGATAACAAAATTTGAACCGACACAACTGTGGAGCTCGGTACAGAGACCAAGACTCGTCACGTGGTCACAGGTCACGTGGTCACAGGTCACGTGGTCACATACCATGGTGCCATTGTGCATGGAGAGGACCTGGCTTGCGTCGGGCTCCTCGCCCTCCCGCTCAGCATCACTCGCCTCCTGATACAAACAATCCACACCGTACACACATAATGTATAACCAGACATAGGTTGAAAAGGAAAACGTCAACATTTGCGGAAGAATATAAACTTTGCAGCTGGATTACATTATCTAGATTTAGTCTTAACTCGAAACTAAACCCAAATTTGGCACGGAGTACAAGTAAGCTCATATTGTTAACAACCTATAATAATGTTAATTATGTATTGGAGTGAAAAAGAAATATCCTAGTCTATTAGTCTAACGTCTATTAGTCTGAAGTCTATTAGTCGAGTTCAAGGCGCTTACTATTATAGTCTTAACTACCTATAATAATATGTCAACTGGGTCTTGGGAGTAAAAGAAAAATATTGAGATATATATTAATACATTGATGTATATAATTATGTTCAGACACATGTTGGCGGATTACCTTGAAGCTCTCGGCGATATCCACCACGGTGTTCATCTGTGAGACGGGAGTGGTTGCTATGGAGGTGTGGTCATAGTCCTCTGCGGGGGAGGTCAGCTGTGACGGGGGCGGGGTGGGCAGGCAGTCGGGCGGGGAGGCACCCTCCGCCGCCCTAGTAGTGTCACCCACATCCGTCCCAGCCTTCTCTCCCACCTTCCCATCCCCGGGGACCTGCCCTGCTACCTCCTGGACCTCTTCTTCTTTGGAGTCCGTCTCCCCGGCCTGGGGGGCCCCCTCTGGTGGGCCGTCCCTGGTGGGGTCCGTGCCTGCCGACCCCCCGCCTGGCTGGCCGGGCTTCGTGCGCTTGGTTTTCGGGGACCGCTTCCTCAACTTGCCTCCTCTGGCGGGGTCCATGCCTCCAGTTCTCATCTTCAACTAGAGGTCAGCAGCGAACAACATTAATTAAGACCAATACATAACAGATATATGTAGCACCGACATGACTGTACAGCCATCAAGGCCTACGTATTGAACACGTATAAACGTCACGTCTGCGATAACAGTTACCGGTAGGTCAAGGAATATGTTACAATTAAATATAAATTACATAAAAGTATTTGAAATCATTTGAAATCAAAACAAACTTAAAATCCAGTAAACCGAAAATCCAGTGCATTTGTTCTATTCACCGACACAGTCCAGAGCAGGAACTTTATAATTGTCTACATTGTCCACAGTCTACACCGTGTACAACTATGTCTTCATGGCTGAGCGCTAGCATTTGGCAGACTTAAGAATGGAGTTGGATGCAGGTACCAGGGCGCGAACCCATGACCTGATGGTCTACAGATCAACCTACCCACCGAATGAACTAGGGAGGCTCTCATTCATTACAATTGATCACAATTTTTGTGACAGTAGTATAGTTTACACAGCCGCCGCTGAGTGACTTCAGTGCCAATACTATAGTTTAACCACCCGCGGTTAGGTGGCTTTAGTGCCAATGCTATAGTTCATCCAGCAGCCATCAGGTGGCAGTAGTGCCAGTACTCTAGTTTACCCAGCAGCCGCCGGGGGACTTCAGTGCCAATACTATAATATAACCAGCAGCCATCAGGTGGCAGTAGTGCCAATACTATAGTTTAACCAGCAGCCGCCGGGTGGCTTCAGTGTCAAATCTACAGTTTACACAGCAGCCATCAGGGGGCATTAGTGCCAATACTATAGTTCATCCAACAGCCGTCAGGTGGCTTCAGAGCCATTACTATAGTTTAACCAGCAGCCGCCGGGTGGTGCGGGAAATACCTTCTTGAGAGTGGTGGCCCACTTGGGGTCCTCCTTAAACTGCGACAGACGCGAGAAGAGCAGCTGGACCATGTCCATCAGGGTGTGCTCGGCGGACTTCCGCAGCAGCTCTGGCAACACACAACACAACACGTGTACATACAGACGGCAATGATGTGGACAATAACAGGAGTTTGGGCTAAATGTTTTTTTTTCCATTAAACGTCTATAATATTGTCAGAATTTATTTATTATCGAAAAATAAGAGGATCAAGAGTGAGAGAGTATTCTACAAATGAGCTAATATTTTCAAGTTTTTTTTTGCTTATCGATATTAATGCTGTTAAGCTGTAATATAATATAATAATAAGTTTACTGCACTAAAAGGCGTCAGACCAATGGTACAAAACATATATACAAACGCAACTGTTCTTCCTCGTCTCTGTATAAACCAGTTTAAATTTTCTCCAATTATCAAAGTGCCATAAAGAGTGTTAAGTATTACTATGCTGTGGAAAAATATGCGGGAGAACAAAAACCTTCTTTGTCTTATATTATACTTAAGAACAAATGGGAACCCATTATGTGCAAGTTAATGAATATTTAGAGATGATTAAGTGTTTTTATTGTGGTAAAAATGTGGTCTATGGTGTTCCAAGCAATGTACTGTAATGTTATGCGTTTATTATGGATCTGAAGTTTAAATTTTACATTTTCTCGATTTCCTTGAAGCTGATGAAGCATGGAGAGACATTTGGCTTACCACTCAGTCTCATCTCGAAGCAGATTCTGAAGCAGGATTGCATGATCTCGCACACCGACTCGTTGGTCAGCATGGCGCCTGCTGGGGTCAGCAGCAGGGTCTTCAACACCTGGAGACAAACAACAAGCCATGTCAAAGCTTAACCAATCCAGCCCCACCAGATGATCTCGCACACCGACTCGTTGGTCAGCATGGCGCCTGCTGGGGTCAGAAGCAGGGTCTTCAACACCTGGAGACAAACAACAAGCCATGTCAAAGCTTAACCAATCCAGCCCCACCAGATGATCTCGCACACCGACTCGTTGGTCAGCATGGCGCCTGCTGGGGTCAGAAGCAGGGTCTTCAACACCTGGAGACAAACAACAAGCCATGTCAAAGCTTAACCAATCCAGCCCCACCAGATGATCTCGCACACCGACTCGTTGGTCAGCATGGCGCCTGCTGGGGTCAGCAGCAGGGTCTTCAACACCTGGAGACAAACAACAAGCCATGTCAAAGCTTAACCAATCCAGCCCCACCAGATGATCTCGCACACCGACTCGTTGGTCAGCATGGCGCCTGCTGGCGTCAGCAGCAGGGTCTTCAACACCTGGAGACAAACAACAAGCCATGTCAAAGCTTAACCAATCCAGCCCCACCAGATGATCTCGCACACCGACTCGTTGGTCAGCATGGCGCCTGCTGGCGTCAGCAGCAGGGTCTTCAACACCTGAAGACAAACAACAAGCCATGTCAAAGCTTAACCAATCCAGCCCCACCAGATGATCTCGCACACCGACTCGTTGGTCAGCATGGCGCCTGCTGGCGTCAGCAGCAGGGTCTTCAACACCTGAAGACAAACAACAAGCCATGTCAAAGCTTAACCAATCAGCCCCACCAGATGATCTCGCACACCGACTCGTTGGTCAGCATGGCGCCTGCTGGGGTCAGCAGCAGGGTCTTCAACACCTGGAGACAAACAACAAGCCATGTCAAAGCTTAACCAATCCAGCCCCACCAGATGATCTCGCACACCGACTCGTTGGTCAGCATGGCGCCTGCTGGGGTCAGGAGCAGGGTCTTCAACACCTGGAGACAAACAACAAGCCATGTCAAAGCTTAACCAATCCAGCCCCACCAGATGATCTCGCACACCGACTCGTTGGTCAGCATGGCGCCTGCTGGGGTCAGCAGCAAGGTCTTCAACACCTGGAGACAAAAAACAAGCCATGTCAAAGCTTAACCAATCCAGCCCCACCAGATGATCTCGCACACCGACTCGTTGGTCAGCATGGCGCCTGCTGGCGTCAGCAGCAGGGTCTTCAACACCTGGAGACAAACAACAAGCCATGTCAAAGCTTAACCAATCCAGCCCCACCAGATGATCTCGCACACCGACTCGTTGGTCAGCATGGCGCCTGCTGGCGTCAGCAGCAGGGTCTTCAACACCTGAAGACAAACCATGTCAAAGCTTATATTAAAATGTATTTCATACACACACATGGCCACAGAGGGGCTCGAACCATCCATCCACGTGCCGTTATGCTCTCTGGTCGCCACAACACTCATGGTTGAACATGAAGATTGACCTCTACACATAGACTTACATGAAGAATCTTCATGAGGACGACCTCGTCACTGCTGGGGTCAGTCCCCACGAAGCGGGCATGAGTTACAGCATCAGCAATGTTTTCTATTGCCGCTCCTGCCTTCTCCCCATTTGCCTCTGATATAAACATAAATAAAACAACATGAAAGACACAGACATATCCCTAATAGTTCAAGCTTGCAACTTGTACATATACTGATACAGCCTAAAAGTTACTTTATTACCATGGAACAGGTGTTGACACAATAATTTTTTTCAGGCATTTCTTAACATTCTTTGAAGGTATGGTATATCCATTATATTGCAAGTTACAAACCATTGTAAGACAATTGTTGCAATTTGACATGACAAGTTCTGGTTTTCTTTTCCAAACCATTGTTTCTGCATAGCTCACTTGTAACTCACACCTATTAGCACTACAATAATCCATTTGTGAGCTCGAACAGGGAAGATTGACCCAAATTCTGAGAGCTGAATTGAGGTTGATTGAAATTACTTCTCTTACCAATAAGTCCATACGACAGAAACTTGTTGACTGATGTGAGAGCAAGGCCAGTGATGGGCCCAGTGGTGTCCTCAGAGCGAATCACTTCCAGAAATGGAGCCAGGAACTCATTGGGAGTCAACTCATCCAGACCTACATATCGATGACAAGTGAGAAAATAACCATTGAGCAATACATTCTAGAATAAGTACTAAGCACTCATATTAGAGAAAATGGTCACAGACACTCGCTCTCCACAAAGAAATATGCAACATCATCTTAGACTAGAGGTTCTGAACTTCTTTTAGGATATTCTTTTAGGATTGCAGCACCAAATTAGTTTAATGTAAACAAAGCAAGCAGAACACAGCTTCAACCAATGCTGTCAACGAAGTTTGCCAGTTACTTGATCCTCAAATGGTGTTCTGCACCAGGCAATGCCACATGATTTTACTCTTAGTCAATTTCAAACACAGCAATATTTTGAGATCGTCTACAGCAATATCTGCAATACCTGATACTGTGTTGAGAATTTCTTTCAAGTGCTGAAAGCTGTTTATGAGTGGATCTTGCTCATCATCCTGCAAGGACCAGAAACATGAAATACTAAATACAAAATATGTCAATTGTACAAATTTGTTTCTCCTGGTATTATTAACCAATTTAAAATTTAAAAAAATAACTAAAGGCAAAAATAAGGCTATAAATCATTCTTCTGGCCACCAGCCAGTTATCTATCTCACTACAGTAAAGTGTACTGACCTGGTTTGCATGTGAGGTCCACCGGGAATTCCTCCGCATGGCTGTCACCACCAGGTTGACCTCTCCCTGGATGATGTACACGCCATTCTCAGGGCGCCCCATTGTTAACACCTAGGAGATAAAAGCATCTTTAGAGTTCACTAGATTAGATTAGTAGCCTCACAGAGCATACTCGACAACAACAGAATAAGCTACCATATTTCATGTATGTTTTCTGACACCCCTTAAAAGATAGGAACATGATGAATTTAGCGCACTGTAAGTTTCCGGGCATCTAACACCAGTAATTTTTCAAGTGTATATATATTTTCGAACACCAGCAGACCTAAAATAACAATGCCTCGAGGGCTTCTTTGTTTTTTGAGTAGACCTGCATCATGATTGCACTTCCCTGCTGGTGATTGCAAGGAAAGAGGAGAGGAAGAAGTAATTGTATTAGAGAGTTATTTGTGCTGTATGTATCCAGTGTGAAAGAGCAACACCTTGGTTGCTAAGTAACAAGCTGCACTTTGGTCTCCATTAATTATGCTAGCCAGCAGAATGGTCAGCTGGCGGATGGGTCAGTCGTCAGATGGGTCAACCTGCAGATGAGTTGTTTATCCTTAAAACATTTCACTTTGGATCACCTATCTTTCCCACTGTGAAGGTGTGAAATAGCAATACCTAGGTGTTGAGTTTATTTCTTTAGTGTAAATATTTAGTCAGCCAGAAAAATAACATTGTTAAGTGTCCGAAAAACAAACTTGAAATACAGTATACTTCTGGGTTATAAAGTTACTTCTTTTCAGTCTATTAAAAATCATAAGCAACTCAAGAAAGAGAAGACAATTTTATCTAACTCTGATGCTGCATTAAATTTTTCTGCATAAAGTAATTAATCAGAATAATCTTCAATACTATTTTTCTCCAAAATTCTAGTAATAGAGAGAATGATATACATAGATTTATAATAAATGCAAAATTAGTGACATTAAGAATGATATATATAGCTTTATAATAAATGCAAAATTGGCTCAACTGCCTAGTAGAAAATAACTGACTGGACACAAATAGAAAGTATAAAAGAACCTTGACAACAGAACCATATATATTTGCTATTAAGGAAAGCTATCTTCAAAAACTCCTGGCCCAATTTCAATGTTTCACACACCCACTAAACATAGAGAAAGGCAGATATTTAGGAATCCCAAGGGAAGAAAGACTGTGTATGTATTGTAAAAATAATGGTGAAAGTGTGATAGAAGATGAGATACACTTAATCTGTTTTTGCCCTTTGTATCAAGTGTCACGGAAAAAATACCTACCTGAAGTCACAGATCAGAAGCAGAACTTACGTTAATAATTTATATTTTTGATGAAGTCAGTAGATACCCCCATCCTATATAACATTATGCTATTTCTCCCTGATGTGTTTAAATTAAGGAAAAAACTGTTTGAAAATATTACCTTATTTACTTGAAGTTTACTTGCATATATTTATACTTCGAGGCAGTGAGCCTACAGTGCACAATAAACTTATTATTATTATATATTATTGTATAATAAATACAATTGATAACTGTAAAATAATATATTATCCATAATAATTAATATGTATTAATTGATAATACATATATATCCTATATTAAGGTAAGATAATATATACAGATATGCTCAATTAAACTGAAAAATGTATTTATTTTTAAGGTTGCAAAAGGATAATACATTTATATTTTTAGATGACAGCTGTCAAAACCAGATATTGCTTATAGCCAAAAATATAACTGGCTATAACTTAATCAAATTGCAGACAACATACACCATTCTAAAATCTTACTCTTACGATACCTGCCCTGTAACTCATAAATGCAGTGACAGTTTGGGTATCCCAACACAACAGCAATGTTACAATATTTTAACCCAGTCCCTGGCAAAGCAAAGTGGGAGACAAAACAAAATAACCGCACAAGGAATATGGATCTTGCATGCATGCTTTAGCACAAAACCATCATATGTACTTGTCTAAAGACTAGTTACTAGTTATTTACCTTGAGTGAGTGTGCAATGACACTGACAGTGTCAGTGACACTGACAGGACTGTCACTGTGTCAGCAGTGTGTGAACTGACAGCAACACAGAAAGATTACGAATATACAATTATTCTCCCAGACTTCGGCTTCTATCTTAGCTTGAACTTTACGCCTAGCAATAAGCGTAGCATACTCCTTCATTCCCTGGCGAACTTGCAGTTACCGAGCGTCATATTAGTTAACACGTATTTTATTTGTCATAATTTGAACAACATATCAGTACAAATGTCACATATCCACACCTCACTCGATATGACGTGGAGCGCATGTGCAGAAATCTGTGACGTAACGTAAGAAGACTTCCGCTCTACATGTACAGGGTGTCTCAAACTATTATTACTTAATTTCGGATATATGTAGATACAGCACCACTGCAGCGTTGCTAACGTTTCGAAACGTCGTAAAATGGACTTCACCCGACATGGTCATTTTTGAAATGCCGAAGCAACATGATCTGACTAAAAGTCTCATATTTCCATCAAGTTGACCTGTCCAGTAGCGGACATGCAGACGTCGGCGGCAAGGGAATCGATACATGCAGATGCCGGCCGGATTTAATTAAAGATACATTTTATGATTAAGACGGTTCTCAGATAACGTGTAAAAAACGGCTTATAGTTTATGAATGAAGTTAAATTGTCGGCTTGCCAAAACGATTTTGCATGTGCTCCTGAAATGCACTTGACCAGATGCTATATAGCTGCCTATTCTAAATTGACACTATATACGTATATAAGCTTACTGGGACGACGTACGTACGCCCGTATATTATACTTCAAGCTAAAGCTGAAATTTGCCATTGGCAAACTATTTTGGCTCGGTCTCACTTTATAGCGAAAAGACACGTATACTTGCATGCCCGCATGCAATGTTACATACATGTTTGCGTTATGCGGTCTTTTCGCGAAAAGACGATTATGCGACAATTTAATAGGCCTGAATGTGACGCCTGAAAATATATGTATATTATAAAAGATTCGCTGCTGTGTCTCTGGGTCTATATAGACAAGAGATGCAATTATGCGTTTATGTTAGGAAGTTCAGGCTGCGAAAAGTATTCGCGAAAAGAGCTCATAACGCAAACATGTATGTAACATGCAGGAGGCCCACCGATCACTGAATGGGGTCCGTGTTCTAATTTGTTGACCGTTGACAAACCCGGTTAGACAATATCATTTTCATTCTTTAGAGCAGCAAAGACATTAGAAAAGCAATCAACTTGATCAGCATTTTAACTGAAGATTTATTGGCATTTAATCTGTCTTTTCGCAAGATACTGTCCTTTTGCGAAATTAAAGACGTGTCTTTTCGCTATAAAGTGAGACCCGTTTGGCTACTGCTGCATGGCCACATATGCAGTTACGAAAATTACCGTCAAAAGACTTGATCCGCTACAATTAAGTCACGTGAGGCACTCATGCATATACAGTGCACTTCGGTTAATTGCAACTTCCATTTGTCAGCAAAACAGTTGCTATTAACCGAAGTTGGCGATTTTGACCGGTCAGAACGCATTACATGTTCATGTATGTACACGTATATTGGGTTTATATGTGCATCAGATACATAAGTGTACGCTAAACATTCATTATAAAACACTGATCATCATTTGAAATTTTTATTTTTATTATTAATGTATTCAGCCAGCTGTCTGTAGCATTAAATTCGCTGTTCTCTCCGTCCGCTTTCGTTTGGCCATGATCGTATAAATTAAGAAGCCATGTTTGGTGCCTGAAGACTTTATAGGGGAAATCTACATCTCATATGTTATTAAGTTGTCCATCACAGCGAGAAACAAACAACCCCAGAACAAAGGTATTAGACACATTTCACTGCACATGCAGCTAACTTTCATGCATGTTGCATTGAATTTCACATAAGCAACATATCACGATCTATCATTTCCATAATCAAAGGGAGGACCCGAACAGTTTACAGGTTGAAGGGCAATGACATGAGGCAAACTTCTTTGATTATAAACATGATCGTACTCATCGCGTCTCTTGTTCAACCATGTCACACGTTGCTTAATGCCAATCACCCGAGCACAAAGAGACCGATAATAACAAAGCATGTGGCTTGTGTTTGTTGGTGCAGCCTGTTAATCTGGCGATAACAACAAAGCTAGGAAGGTGTTAAGTGTCAGCTGATAGCGCATGGGTTTGACGTCGAATGTTGCAATTATCCAAAGCTCCCGCCCATTTTCAGGTTAATTTGTGTTACGATTAAGCGGAATTTGCGATTAACCGAAGTTGCAATTAACCAAAGTTGTTAACATGGGGATGCATAGGAAATGGCGTTTGGATTTGAAATTTGTTGCGATTAAGCGGAAGTTGCGATTAACCGAAGTGCGATTAAGTGGCGCGCACTGTATATGCGATTATACAGTGAACTTGTGATCTATATAGTCTGCAGGGGTGGATCTAGGGGTGAGGGGGGGGGGGGGTCCCGGGGGGGGGGGGGGGGAACTTGAGCCTACACTGTAAAAGTCGGACTTTCCAACGAAATACATCGGAAAGAGACATTTTGTAGATGCAACGCAGAGGACTGTTGAAGTGGAAATTCCATTTTCATTTTCAGCCCCCATTCGCAAGTTTTTTTAGAGCCTCCCCCCCCCCCCCTGGCCTTTCTCCGGTCGCAAATTTTTCTAGAGCCCCCCTTACCCCGGTCGCACCCCCCCCCCCCTTTCCACAGTCCTTGATCCGCCCCTGCAGTGTATTTTGCGCGCGCCATGCATGCATGGTTAACTTTAAAAAATCCACTTATGGCAATCTCTGATTGACAAGTATAATTTATAATGCCTCCGCGCTATAAATTCGAGACAACATTCACAGAAATATATATTACCAACGACAAACTTGATCCGGTAAACTCAAGTCACGTACCTGAGGCACTCATGCATATATATATAGTCTGTTAGGGGGGTTGCACCCCCTCCCCCCCCCCCTTTGGGAACTAATTAATATTGAGCCTACACTGTATAAAAGTCGGGCTTTCCAACGAAATGCATAGGAAAAGACAATTTATAGATGCAACCCAGAGGCGGATCTAATGGGGGGGGGGGGGGGGGGAGTTGAATGGGATGTTACGCGTACGTCCGTACTGTTCAATTCGAAAGTCCATTTTCATTTTCAGCCACCGATCGCAAGCTTTATTAGAGCTCCCCTCCCCCCGGTCGCAATCCCCCACTGACCCCCCTTTCCAAAATCCTAGATCCGCCCCGGGAATTAAAACAAAATCACCTATGGCAATCTCCGATTGACAAGTATAATTTACTAATGCCTCCGCTCTATAAATTCGAGACAACATTCACAGAAATATATTACAAACGACAAACTTAAGCTATATATACCCAGCATATATATAGGGAGCTTACTGTAATGTCCAAATAAAATTACGACTCTTACCAAACGAAAAGATATACGTTATGTTGTACTACCTGATACATCCTGTTATAAGCCAAATACTTTCGACCTAAATGGTGGCGTCTTTTATATTGACCTAGCATTGGCAGACAAATCTATAATTGACTTAATTTGACGCCGCTAATCAAAGAGATAATCTAACATAAATAGATCTATAGTCGATGTCAAATACACTTACAAATGAATTATATGCTCAAAACACTAGATATGCTTGAGCGGGGGACCCGAATAAAACTACTACGTTTAATAACTTTGTTCCACCCTGTACTGTGTTGTCTTGTGCCTTTACTACGAGAACCATATGTAAGTGAATTAATGCCATTAAAAATAATAATAGCCATTGACGGACAAATGGTCAATACAAATTAGGTGGTAAATGATACTGAATATAATAGTCCTTCAATTATTCTATATAAATGTTATGGTAATTGTACACAAGCTGTACACGCATTTGGACAGTAGGCATTCCGTTGTCACCCTTAAAAGCTGGTGCCACTGCTCCTGCTCCAAGGTAGCTTGAGTTTGGGCCAAGGAACCAGGCTATTGTCACCCAGCAGTGCTTTTGGCTTGGGCGTAAGCTGGGAGCTGTCTGGCTGTCGTGAGTAAGCTGGTAAGCTGGTAAGGTGTGCATGTGTCGTGTGAGTTGACCCATGCTCTCGAGTCGGGGTGTGTATTCAAAGTTCACACGCTGCAGCGTTCGTCATTCAGCCGGGTGTAGGTAAGGCCTAGGGAAGCCTCAACGTCCGTGTTTAAAATATTCGCCAAAATATTAAAGCCAAAATGAAAGTGTAAGCTTATCACAATAATTTGTAACGGTGTGATCAAAAAGCAGTTTTGTCATTCACTCATTATCAGTGGTTTATAATCCATACCCTACACTTTCACTCTACATAACAGCCACATTCTGACACCTGACAGTGACAGCATTGCTACTAGCCTACACATAAAATTCTTGGCAGTTTAATTAAAATTATTATCATTATAACTTATACTTGTGGTAGTCCTGCGAGTAAACCTGGACTATCTGGACTTATCTGGCATCTAGCAGAGCGGATTACATTACATCTATGGAACTAGGCTGAGGGTAAATCACTGATGTTCTTCCGATCTGCCGATCCCTTTCCGATCTAAAGTTTATGGTGGGGTGATATTAAAAAGAATGGTTTAATTATATGGATAGAGTACATGTTAATTGCTATTATACTCTGTTTTCAGGATGATATGGTGTATCCAAAGTAAATATTCTAGCCATTTTTGTGCCATGACACTTCTCAAAGAGGTTAGGTGAGCTGCGAGATTTGAGCAGTGTCATGGCAGCCGGATCAGAAAAACTCTGGGTGGTTCTAAAAAGGCTCTAATATTCATTTTGGATATACAGTATCATCCTGAAAACAGAGTCTGATAGCAATTAACATGCACTCTATCCATATTATATAAACAACTCTTTTTAATATTGCCCCACTGTAAACTGTAGATCAGAAGAAGATCTGAAGGATCGGAAGAATATCAGGCATTTACCCTGACCCATGGAGCTAGCTGAATATGCTTGAATATGATCTAAATCTGTTTCTAATGTCTAAAAATATATAAATGTTCAGTGATATATAATAATAAGTTATAAGCTATTATATTTATTTATAATCTACTTGGAGTATACAGTGGTCCCTGGGTTATAGGACTGTTCTGCCAGCCCAAAAAGACTATATAACTGTCATATAATAAATAGATGTCCCAAGATAGAATATATTCAGTCAAGTATCATCACATACTCAAATGGCACTATAATAGAGCTTCACTCTTTAATGTAGCTCTATCTCTTTTCCCCACTTATTCATGATAGCATCAGCATTCAGTCAAATATAAGCTGCTATGCTGATTATGGTTGATCAAGCTCTATGCCATTGAATAGCATCGACCTGTTGCTCCAAAGTTAAAATTCTTCACTTGCATTATCCAGCCATTGTGTACATGTATTGACTGAAATACTTAAAGCTCTACTTATATCAAATGTATACAAAAGGTATCAATAACAATGATGTGCACTTAGACATCTGCTCTTTAGCAACCAGTCAGATTAGCGCAATGTATTATTTGTTTAGAGCCAATCAGGCTGTGCTGCCATGTAGTGAGTTAATTATAACAAGTCCAAATATCGGTCGTAAGTCATGTTAGGAAGGGAGTCTCATAATGTGGGGGCTTTAACATGTAAAAGTGTTCCTTGTACAGCAAAAAGACCAGATAATGGAGGGAGTCACATAATGGAGGGACTTTATAATGCAGAGGCCACTGTACCATGAACTGAGGTAATGGATGGATATGATAGTAATCAGATAAATGATTACACCAATCTGCCAGTGATTGCAAACAAAGCATTGAATTTTTTGCAGGGCATCGCTAAAGCTGCAAAATGAGTATGCTGCCTGATTTCATGCAAGATCGCTTGGGTCTGGTAGCTGGCACTGCTGTGGCGGCAGCAGCAGCATCGTATATATGGATGTCTTCTGGGCCCCAGCCTCTGGAAAGTCCTATACCACTGGATCAACAGTCTGTAGAAGTTGAGGTAAGATACATATATGTGCTTAGAGGGTGAGGTGCAGGGTATTAAAATGTTAATTTCACACCATGTTTACACCATGCTTACATTTCTAGTATGGATGAACATCTTTTACGTGATACTTTGTTCATCAAAGAAGTTTTAAATGATTTACATAATCCCAGCTTTTTAAAGAAGCAAGAACTAGGCGATATTCTTACCCACTATTGCACAAAATTACTCATTGTAACCTTTGGTATGAAATAAACAATAATAATTAGCCAGAGACCCGCCTGCTCACCAGATAGGTGGGCAGTTTAAATTTTGGCAGGCAGATTTTTAGTTTGGCAGGCACTCAGGTGCTGTTTACCCACCCAAAAATGGCCTTTTGGTCAGAAGGTTTAGAAGAAAATCATAGCTCTCACCATTTTATATGAACAATTTTCTTTACCAGCCAAAATATTGGGTGGCAAAAAAAAATATTCTGCCTAATACCCTGGTGAGGTGTGGGGGTCACTCAGCACTAGCATGCTAACTGGTAAGTTATAACTGATGAAGTGCAAATGTGATGACAGTATTGATGACAGAAAACATTCAACCCAATTGGCTGCTCTGGAATTAATCGATAAAACCATACATAAACTAGACGAAGGGGAGATACCGATAAACATCTATCTTGATTTATCAAAAGCCTTTGACACCATTAATCACGATATACTATTAGCTAAACTGAAGCACTATGGGGTTTCTGGGCTTGCGCTCAAACTGCTACAAAATTATCTTCAGAATCGCAAACAGTATGTAAGCATAGATAACGTTCAATCAAAAGAAGTTATGATCTCCCGAGGAGTACCACAGGGATCAATACTTGGCCCTCTTTTGTTTATAATATATATAAACGATATATCTAGAGCGAGTGCAATATTTAGTGCAATTATTTACGCTGACGATACAACCCTTTCTAGCACAATTAGTACATTAGCGCCAAAAGGTAATGTGAGTAGTGAAGTATTAAACCATGAACTTTCTCTAGTAAGCAATTGGCTTAAACTTAACCAACTATCTCTTAACGTTAAAAAAACCAAATTTATGTTATTTTATATGCCACAAAAGCGGGTAACGATACCAGAACTTTATATTGAAAATATCAAGCTAGAATGCGTTGACGACTTTGATTTTCTCGGACTGACCCTACATAAACATCTGAAATGGTCCAGTCACGGTGATAAAATTGCTTTCAAAATATCTAAGGTAGTTGGAGTTATGCAGCATCTAAAATATACCCTTCCTCAACATATTCTGCTAACCATTTATAACTCGCTCATTTTACCTCACTTGCATTACTGTATATTAGCCTGGGGCCACCAAAGTGATCGATTGAAAAATATTCAGAAAAGAGCCATCCGTATCATAACAAAGAGTCATTATATTGCGCACACTGAACCCTTATTTAAGCGATTGAATCTCCTTAAAATAGACGACATTCATGAGTTACAGGCTTTGAAGTTTTATTACAGGCTGCTGCATGATGATCTCCCTGTATATTTTATTACCTCTTTCCATTTTCCCCGTATATTGGACCGACATGAGCATAACACCAGACGTAAGCAAAATATAATTATACCCAGAACCAAGCACAAATTTGCCGAAAACTGCATCCGCTATTACTTAACCCATTTAATAAACCAAACTCCAAAAGAGACTTTAACGAAGATATTTACGCATTCAATAGCGGGATACTCAACCTATATTAAAAAACGACTTCTTGATAGGTACTGTTTTGACTGTTTTAAAGTCCATTGTTATGTCTGCCAAAAAGAATTACGTTTTATCTAGTCCCCCAAAAAATTATTCTTATTTCATATTTGTACTATCGAACTATAACGGTGTATTTAGGTAATTGTTAACTTGTTAACTTGTTAATTTGTCTTTATAGAGTCTTGTCCTCCGCTGGCTTTTTTTTTTGTGTGTTTTTTTTTTTTTTTTTTTTTTTTTTATGTGTGTTTTTTTTTGCGTTGAGGTGGCCACCATGCCAGCGACTCTGTCATAATGGTGGTCTCCTTGACCAGGGATTTTTTTGTTTTTTGTTTTTTGTTTTTTCCTGTTGTATGCTATGTTGTATTGTATTGATTCCTGGTCGAAATAAATGATGATGATGGTTGATAAAAAAAAACAGATAGCCATGAATTATTAGCTAAACTGTTTTGTTTTAGGCCTCATTTCCTAAGTACCGGTAGTCCCTATTTTTAATAAAAAGCCCAGGAGTAATGAACTTATACAGTGCCAGTGTAATGGGTTACACAACTTAACATTGTTTTGTATACTAATGTATAGATCTCTCACACTGAAGGTTAGTAATAACCTGTCTGTTAGTAGCCCACAGTAGCTTCTTACTCTTCAGCTTACCTTTGCTCATGTTGTTGTGGCAATTCAACGCATCGCTATCTTCAAGTACTAAACTACTTCTCTGCTTGTGCCTCGTTGATATCTCTTTCATGACCTTACATCACAGACACTTGTGATTGACCATGCATTCTCGTATTGTGTTGAATGTATATACCATAGGAATATAAGGAGATATATCATGTGAAGTATGCATGTTCACAAGTTTTGGTAATGAAGATAATATGACGAAATGTAGCACACTCTATAGCAGACAAACTAGATACAGGTTCAACACCGCCTGTATCTAAGGTCGTATCACTCGCTTTAAGGGAATTAAGGGAGCTTAAAACACCAATCATTGTTGTGTGTGTTGTTGCCTTTTTACAGCCAGGTGTCCGCGTCAGCTATGCCTTCCCAGACGGAGAATTGGTCAGGTATTACTACTCAGATGCCAAGACAACATATGAAGCTTTCGTCAGAGGGATCCGTGTGTCTAGTAAGTTCTAGAACATCTCTGTATGTCTCTACAGGTCTCTACTTAGTACTAGAATGTCTCTGTATATAAGTCTAGTTAATACTAGAACGTCTCTGTATATGTGTCTAGTTAGTACTGGAATGTCTGTATAGTTGTAGTTAATACTAGAATGTCTCTGTATATGTGTCTAGTTAGTATGAGAATGTCCATATATATGTAGTTAGTACTAGAATTTCTCCATATATGTCCAGTTAATACTAAAATATCTCTGTATATATGTTTAGTTGGTACTGTAATGTCTTGGTAATTAGCAGCATTTATATATTTAGCCTCCAGCCCTCCACTCTACATGAAACAGCCTTGCAGCTTCAATTTTAAAACTTTAAACGGGTTGAGTTCTGTTACTATGAATGTGTTTTGTGTTATTTTCACTAAAATTAGTATACATCACGTATGAACTGTTTTTGCACCATCGGCGTTGTGCCTACATGCTACTCACTGTGATAGATTTCCTTTGTTCAATCTAGTTACCGGTAGTACTATAACTTCTCAATATTTGTGCCTAGTAGTAGAAGTTTTCTAAATACATGTATGTATGTTCAGTGAATGAGTGACTAACATTGCTCTATAACTGATTATACAGTAAATACTTGACTTTATAAATTATTTGTTATCAGTATAGGTATGTGGTAAGTACTGTGTATATCTGTGTCCGGTCAATACTAGAACCTTCTCTATATAGCATTGTCCATTGAGTAATTATGTGATACACCATCTTTGTGGTGGCCTGTGTTTTGTCCACACTTAGCAAGAATCTTGAGGCTTTCGTGTAGCTTACGCCTTGATTCTGTCCTTGTATCTCAGATGATGGACCTTTCCTGGGTACAAGGTCAGGACCGAATGGCGAGTTTGTGTGGCAGTCTTATCAAGAGGTAACTACATTTTGATGTATAACTGTCCGATCGCTCGGGGTCATCCTATGATATGCAAGATAATTTCTGTGTTACCGGTACCATACATAAATTGGTCGGTGCAAAATAACTGCTGGGTAAAAACAAAAAAACAATATTTGACATATTATTTGTATTTGACAGATTTTTTTCTGTGGTACGATGTTGGTACATATATTTGTGCTGACACTAAGTTCTGCTTGACTTCCAGGTCTATGACGACGCCTTGGCCGTGGCCTCGGGGCTGGTCAGCTTGGGTCTGGCTCCCGGAGAAGACACCTTTATAGGCATCTATGCACCCAATAGACCAGAGGTGCGTTGTCTTCGCGCTTTCTCACTTTCCAGCTGTATAGGGGGGCCGGCCCGGTAGCTCAGTGGGTTAGAGCGCTCGCATTGAGTGTTTTGGCCACCTGAGAGTCTAACGGCACGTGGATCGGTGGTTCGAGCCCCCGCTGTGGCCATGTCTGTGCGGTCGCAGGATAAAGATCCCATGTCCTTCTTCGCAAAGAGTAGGGGGTAACCCCCGGGGACATGGCTCCACTCTTCCTTCTTTTTCCCATTGGCGCGATATGACCAAAAATGGTAAAAGCGTCCTGGGACATACAACCAACCAGCTGTACAGGATAACGTTATGACCGCCAACATATATTATATAGCAATTTCAACTGAACACAACTTTTATAGCACGTTACAGCCATACAGGCTGAACATGCCGGTAAATCCCTATCAACTCTATAATCAAAGACTTGTTCCTCGACTAGACGTATGACTGGTGTTTGTGTTTGTCTGCCGCAGTGGGTGATTTGCAAGGAAGCCTGCGGTATGATGAGCATGGTATACGTACCTCTGTACGACACACTGGGACCGGAGGCCTGTGTCTACATCATGAACCAGAGTAAGTACCTCTGTACGGCACACTGGGACCGGAGGCCTGCGTCTACATCATGAACCAGAGTAAGTACCTCTGTACGACACACTGGGACCGGAGGCCTGTGTCTACATCATGAACCAGAGTAAGTACCTCTGTACGACACACTGGGACCGGAGGCCTGTGTCTACATCATGAACCAGAGTAAGTACCTCTGTACGACACACTGGGACCGGAGGCCTGTGTCTACATCATGAACCAGAGTAAATACCTCTGTACGACACACTGGGACCGGAGGCCTGTGTCTACATCATGAACCAGAGTAAGTACCTCTGTACGACACACTGGGACCGGAGGCCTGTGTCTACATCATTAACCAGAGTAAGTACCTCTGTACGGCACACTGGGACCGGAGGCCTGTGTCTACATCATGAACCAGAGTAAGTACCTCTGTACGACACACTGGGACCGGAGGCCTGTGTCTACATCATGAACCAGAGTAAGTACCTCTGTACGACACACTGGGACCGGAGGCCTGTGTCTACATCATGAACCAGAGTAAGTACCTCTGTACGACACACTGGGACCGGAGGCCTGTGTCTACATCATGAACCAGAGTAAGTACCTCTGTACGACACACTGGGACCGGAGGCCTGTGTCTGCATCATGAACCAGAGTAAGTGCCTCTGTACGACACACTGGGACCGGAGGCCTGTGTCTACATCATGAACCAGAGTAAGTACCTCTGTACGGCACACTGGGACCGGAGGCCTGTGTCTACATCATGAACCAGAGTAAGTACCTCTGTACTGCACACTGGGACCGGAGGCCTGTGTCTACATCATTAACCAGAGTAAGTACCTCTGTACTGCACACTGGGACCGGAGGCCTGTGTCTACATCATTAACCAGAGTAAGTACCTCTGTACGACACACTGGGACCGGAGGCCTGTGTCTACATCATGAACCAGAGTAAGTACCTCTGTACGACACACTGGGACCGGAGGCCTGTGTCTACATCATGAACCAGAGTAAGTACCTCTGTACGACACACTGGGACCGGAGGCCTGTGTCTATGTGATATCTCCGTCCGGCTATTTGTGGAACCCTCCAAGGGCATACCCCTGTAAACGCCGTTGCTGATGTTGTCACCGTTGTCCTTCCAGCCTCCATGCCGTTGCTGATGTTGTCACCGTTGTCCTTCCAGCCTCCATGCCGTTCGTGGTGTGTGACTGTGAGAAGAAGGCGCGCGCCCTGCTGGCGACGGCCGCCGACACCCCGAGCCTCAAGTACATCCTAGTGATGGACAGCGCGCCGGGCACCAAGTACCCGGAGGCAGACCAGCTGGGCGTCAAAGTCCTCTCCTATCGAGAGCTACTGGTGGGTACTGTACTATAGCTACTGGTGGGTACTGTACTACAGCCACTGGTGGGTACTGTACTACAGCCACTGGTGGGTACTGTACTACAGCCACTGGTGGGTACTGTACTACAGCCACTGGTGGGTACTGTACTACAGCCACTGGTGGGTACTGTAGTACAGCCACTGGTGGGTACTGTACTACAGCCACTGGTGGGTACTGTACTACAGCCACTGGTGGGTACTGTGCTACAGCCACTGGTGGGTACTGTACTACAGCCACTGGTGGGTACTGTACTACAGCCACTGGTGGGTACTGTGCTACAGCCACTGGTGGGTACTGTACTACAGCCACTGGTGGGTACTGTACTACAGCCACTGGTGGGTACTGTACTACAGCCACTGGTGGGTACTGTACTACAGCCACTGGTGGGTACTGTACTACAGCCACTGGTGGGTACTGTACTACAGCCACTGGTGGGTACTGTACTACAGCCACTGGTGGGTACTGTACTACAGCCACTGGTGGGTACTGTGCTACAGCCACTGGTGGGTACTGTACTACAGCCACTGGTGGGTACTGTACTACAGCCACTGGTGGGTACTGTACTACAGCCACTGGTGGGTACTGTACTACAGCCACTGGTGGGTACTGTGCTACAGCCACTGGTGGGTACTGTACTACAGCCACTGGTGGGTACTGTACTACAGCCACTGGTGGGTACTGTACTACAGCCACTGGTGGGTACTGTGCTACAGCCACTGGTGGGTACTGTACTACAGCCACTGGTGGGTACTGTACTACAGCCACTGGTGGGTACTGTACTACAGCCACTGGTGGGTACTGACAACTGTACTACAGCCACTGGTGGGTACTGTACTACAGCCACTGGTGGGTACTGTACTACAGCCACTGGTGGGTACTGTACTACAGCCACTGGTGGGTACTGTACTACAGCCACTGGTGGGTACTGTATTACAGCCACTGGTGGGTACACTGGTGGGTACTGTACTACAGCCACTGGTGGGTACTGTACTACAGCCACTGGTGGGTACTGTACTACAGCCACTGGTGGGTACTGTACTACAGCCACTGGTGGGTACTGTATTACAGCCACTGGTGGGTACTGTACTACAGCCACTGGTGGGTACTGTACTACAGCCACTGGTGGGTACTGTACTACAGCCACTGGTGGGTACTGTACTACAGCCACTGGTGGGTACTGTACTACAGCCACTGGTGGGTACACTGGTGGGTACTGTACTACAGCCACTGGTGGGTACTGTACTACAGCCACTGGTGGGTACTGTACTACAGCCACTGGTGGGTACTGTACTACAGCCACTGGTGGGTACTGTATTACAGCCACTGGTGGGTACTGTACTACAGCCACTGGTGGGTACTGTACTACAGCCACTGGTGGGTACTGTGCTACAGCCACTGGTGGGTACTGTACTACAGCCACCGGTGGGTACTGTACTACAGCCACTGGTGGGTACTGTACTACAGCCACTGGTGGGTACTGTACTACAGCCACTGGTGGGTACTGTACTACAGCCACTGGTGGGTACTGTACTACAGCCACTGGTGGGTACTGTGCTACAGCCACTGGTGGGTACTGTGCTACAGCCACTGGTGGGTACTGACAACTGTACTACAGCCACTGGTGGGTACTGTACTACAGCCACTGGTGGGTACACTGGTGGGTACTGTACTACAGCCACTGGTGGGTACTGTACTACAGCCACTGGTGGGTACTGACAACTGTACTACAGCCACTGGTGGGTACTGTACTACAGCCACTGGTGGGTACTGTACTACAGCCACTGGTGGGTACTGTTCTACAGCCACTGGTGGGTACTGTACTACAGCCACTGGTGGGTACTGTGCTACAGCCACTGGTGGGTACTGTACTACAGCCACTGGTGGGTACTGTACTACAGCCACTGGTGGGTACTGTACTACAGCCACTGGTGGGTACTGTACTACAGCCACTGGTGGGTACTGTACTACAGCCACTGGTGGGTACTGTGCTACAGCCACTGGTGGGTACTGTACTACAGCCACTGGTGGGTACTGTACTACAGCCACTGGTGGGTACTGTACTACAGCCACTGGTGGGTACTGTACTACAGCCACTGGTGGGTACTGTACTACAGCCACTGGTGGGTACTGTACTACAGCCACTGGTGGGTACTGTACTACAGCCACTGGTGGGTACTGTACTACAGCCACTGGTGGGTACTGTACTACAGCCACTGGTGGGTACTGTACTACAGCCACTGGTGGGTACTGTACTACAGCCACCGGTGGGTACTGTACTACAGCCACCGGTGGGTACTGTACTACAGCCACTGGTGGGTACTGTACTACAGCCACTGGTGGGTACTGTGCTACAGCCACTGGTGGGTACTGTACTACAGCCACTGGTGGGTACTGTACTACAGCCACTGGTGGGTACAGTACTACAGCCACTGGTGGGTACTGTACTACAGCCACTGGTGGGTACTGTACTACAGCCACTGGTGGGTACTGTACTACAGCCACTGGTGGGTACTGTACTACAGCCACTGGTGGGTACTGTGCTACAGCCACTGGTGGGTACAGTACTACAGCCACTGGTGGGTACAGTACTACAGCCACTGGTGGGTACTGTACTACAGCCACCGGTGGGTACTGTGCTACAGCCACTGGTGGGTACTGTACTACAGCCACTGGTGGGTACTGTACTACAGCCACTGGTGGGTACTGTACTACAGCCACTGGTGGGTACTGACAACTGTACTACAGCCACTGGTGGGTACTGACAACTGTACTACAGCCACTGGTGGGTACTGACAACTGTACTACAGCCACTGGTGGGTACTGTACTACAGCCACTGGTGGGTACTGTGCTACAGCCACTGTACACGTGGTAGCACCCACAAGAGGAGTATGGACCTCCGGTTCTCTGAATCCTCATGCAGTGGATACATGGGCGGGTATTTACTTTATTGGCCACAAGGTTGGTGCAATAAACGACGTTTTTAAGTTAATCTGAACGGTGTTTAGTAAAATCGTGAATGCGGAATGTGTTGCTGTAACCAGGTCGAGGACTGACCGTCGTTCGACGGACGAACGTCCTTCGTAGTACGTACTTCCAATAAGGTTCGTGTGCACTTCGTTCCAAGGACGGATGGTTTTGACATGTTGATTTACTTATGCATATTTGTTTTTGCATATATTACCCTTGTTCAGCTTCATTGGATTGGATGATATGAGGGAAGCCCATTATTAGGGTCTAAACCACGTTGTGAGATCATAATTAACCCGGGAGTGAATTATGGGAGCGTTCCAGACATGTAAACATGTCCGACGCGGAGGCTCTACAAACTCTTAAAAGTCTACAAAGGCATTTGAATGACTTTTTGCAAGACCTGCCATGTAAGTATATTGATATTTGATATATATATCTAGGTTCCTTTTATCGTCATTTGCAAAAGATTCCATGGCATATTTGTCAGATAATGGATGGAAAGGGCACCTGTTGTCACGAACAAAATTGCGTCACTAGATCAACGGACGCGCAACTCGCCTGACCAAGGCTGCTCCGAAAAAAAAAATCTTGTTTTGTCTGAATGACGATGCGAAACTATCAGAATTCATAACAACTGTGTCAACATTAATTGTGTCAACAATACTGTGCTAAATAGATATGTTCTGCAACGAAATTAGGGTCCCAAACCCACCCGCCCTTGCAGTACCTTGGCTCTGAGCATCCCGTACTTCATTCGTAGTACGCCAGTTGGTCGTCCTTCCATCGAAGGGCGGCTGCTATGCTTTACCATACCATCGACAGTGTTTTAGCCTAATCAGACAAATATGCCATAGAATTTTTACCAAATCGGTTCATAACATATCTACAGATGCTAGTCTTCTAAAATATAATGAGGGTTCAGCTTGGAAAGGTTTCCATGTGATGTGCCAGGTAAAAACATGTGGAAAATTGGTGTCTCTCAGTGCTCGTTCGCCCCGTTCAGTCAATAATTTGGAATTCCCCGCCCAACAGGATACAATGTCATGGTTTCTAAATATAGAGTTGCTCATTGTGAAGGGATTCTAATGGTTAGACCAATAGGAATCCAGCGTAAATCTATGTTTGCATACTATGAACACATGCATGTTGTTACAAAGTGGCTGTACCTCGATTTAGGTTCACGCATACTGCGAAGGAAGTACGTACTTCGTTTGACGGTCGTACTACGAACGACGGTGGTCCTCGACCTGGTAACCACTTGGTGCTAGAATGTTCTACACGCTGGAAATGCCCGTTTTTTTTTCACGCTTAATCGTACAGGCGTGACTCATCATATCTGGCTGTGGTACTACAAATTTAGCAGTCATTTATGTTTTTCATTATATGTTTCAGGAGACAGGAAAGAAAAATATGAAGAAACCAGTGGTAAGTATTTTGTGGGTACAAGTATTTCTTTTGTCGTGGATAAATCTCGAAACACCTATGGTGGTTTGGTGCATCTGAAAATCCAATTTGAAAGAATTTGTTAAATGTTACCACTTTGAAGAGAATTTCGTAATTTTTTCCACTTTGAAGAGAATAAAACATTTCTGTATGATCCCTATATTTTGCTGTATTGCATGGACGTTTTGCCTGTTGCCTATGCGCGAACTCGAGATTCGTCCCTTCTTCACTGTATGACAGTTTTCATTTTTATCAAAATGTTTAACTCGACCCATTGTTGTGTACACCTCGATCTCTATAATATCATGGTAAAAGATAATACTTCCGCTTTAATGCAAACTTTAGATGCAACAAATTTCCCATCAGCTAATTGTTTCAACTGGTAAATTCCATTGCATTATTTTCTGCTGCTATTACACTGGCGACCTGAAGACGTCTGAACAACATGCTTTCGACACGCCTCCAGTAATCGTTATTGTTTCAGCCCCCCGAGCCGTCCACCATGGTCAGCATCTGCTACACCAGTGGCACGACTGGTATGTGGAATGCTTTCCATTGAGGCACTGTAAATATTTAACGGATAAAATGATGAAATTGTGACAAGCTAATTTTAATCAGTACCGGGGTAGTGTCAAAACACGGTTCTGATTGCTCTGTACTCTTTACAGAGAGCTGGTAGTTGACATTATATAATGTACAATTATTCTACGGTATTTTTGGAAGGTGTAGGTGGACCAATTAGAGGATTTTTTTTACTTGCAGGTAACCCCAAAGGCGTTATGCTTACACACGAGAACTTGATGTCTGACACGGCGGCTGTATGCCACCTGATTCCGGTGAGTCCCCCCCCCCCCCACAGCCTCACCCTCCCTCTGCCCCCACAGCCTCATCCTCCCTCCCCCCCACACAGCCTCAGCCTCCCCCCTCCCACAGCCTCACCCAACCTCTGCCCCTCCACAGCCTCACCCTCCCGCTGCCCCCCCACAGCCTCCCCCTCCACCCCTGCCCCCCCCCCCTCCCCACCCACAGCCTTACCCTCCCTCTCAGCCTCACCCCCAGCCTTACACGGTGGTGTGCCACCTAATTCTGGTGAGTCCGCCCCTCCCTTACAAATATGTATGTCTGCAAACTATAAACGATGTGCCCAAAAAAAGGAAATATCTTTACCAAGAAACGGGGTTACGGTTAACTCTGTATAGTTTGACACGCCTGATAAATAATAATCTTTGGTGTCGCTAAGAACGCAACCAAATGTTACGATGGACTTAGGATGAAGCATAATGACTTTATGCCAGTGAGCCGGCCCTGTGAAGTATGTATCTTGTAATATATGTGTTTTTTGTGTGTGCAAACTTCATTTATTTAAAGGGGTTATCAACAGCGCAGACTCACTATGAAAAACGTGTCTTTTGCACTAACTGCTGATGTTAATGCCGCATCCACTACCCTCTCCACAGGACCACATGGCGGTGAATTCCAGTGACAAGCACCTGTCCTACCTTCCCCTGGCGCACATGTTCGAGGGAGTTGTACAGGTGATCACCCTGCTCACAGTGCTCGCCGGGCGTACGTTACAGTGTACAGCCTGATGACGCAGGTCTCCTGTTAGAGTGTATGGAAATGTGTACGGTAATTCCCTCTGGCGTGATCAATATCAATGGTTTAATGTTCAGTGTGACTATATCCCCTGTTGTATGACGAACTTGCCTAGTACTGGCCAGTGTGTGATACGTTGCCTTGGTTTAGTGCATAATACATTTCCCTGGTTTACATTGTGTGACAAGTTTCTCTGGTTTCAGTGTGTGATAGTTCCCTTGGTTTCAATGTGTGATAGTTCATTTGGTTTCAATGTGTGATATTTCCCTTGGTTTCAATGTGTGATACTTCCCTTGGTTTCAATGTGTGATATTTCCCTTGGTTTCAATGTGTGATAGTTCCCTTGGTTTCAATGTGTGATAGTTCCCTTGGTTTCACTGTGTGATATTTCCCTTGGTTTCAATGTGTGATAGTTCCCTTGGTTTCAATGTGTGATAGTTCCCTTGGTTTCAATGTGTGATATTTCCCTTGGTTTCAATGTGTGATAGTTCCCTTGGTTTCAATGTGTGATAGTTCCCTTGGTTTCAATGTGTGATAGTTCCCTTGGTTTCAATGTGTGATAGTTCCCTTGGTTTCAATGTGTGATATTTCCCTTGGTTTCAATGTGTGATAGTTCCCTTGGTTTCAATGTGTGATAT
Source organism: Arenicola marina (assembly GCA_964019135.1). Taxonomy (NCBI): domain Eukaryota; kingdom Metazoa; phylum Annelida; class Polychaeta; family Arenicolidae; genus Arenicola; species Arenicola marina. The sequence continues at coordinate 3,104,151 of OZ025251.1, forward strand.
TTCCCTTGGTTTCAATGTGTGATAGTTCCCTTGGTTTCAATGTGTGATAGTTCCCTTGGTTTCAATGTGATATTTCCCTTGGTTTCAATGTGTGATAGTTCCCTTGGTTTCAATGTGTGATAGTTCCCTTGGTTTCAATGTGTGATATTTTCCTTGGTTTCAATGTGTGAAAGTTTCCTTGGTTTCAATGTGTGATAGTTCCCTTGGTTTCAATGTGTGATAGTTCCCTTGGTTTCAATGTGTGATATTTTCCTTGGTTTCAATGTGTGATAGTTCCCTTGGTTTCAATGTGTGATAGTTCCCTTGGTTTACAGTGTATGATGATACAGCACGGTGCAAGGATCGGGTTCTACCGTGGCGACATCAAGCTGTTGATGGAAGACCTGCAGGCTCTCAAACCCACTATATTCCCCACAGTGCCACGCCTACTCAACAGAATATACGACAAGGTTTGTACCCTTGTTGTTGTGATATGTGGCATGGGCAATAGCCCGTTCCAGGAGAAATTCTGGCAGGCGCGTGTTTCGGGTAACCCTAGCGCGCTCTGCGCTGCATACCCTGCAAAGGCGAGTGCTGACGTATAGCTGCATCATTTTTAACAGTTTATCAACAGGTTAACAATCTTGACTATCAAAGAATACCATTTTGAGAACAAGATGTAGGCATAAAAGCCGAGAAAACCTGCGACTGTAATGACTGTCACTGCGCTGCGCGTGGCAGGAAAGCGGCTGCTGTTCCTCAGTGCGGAAATAATGATCGTTCTGGCGTCTATGTGGTCTAGATATGTTGCGATTGACACTGGATATCATTTAGTAATTGCAACGGGTCCGCCTTTAGCACTGAATGCTATAGTTTCGTTAATCATATTGTCTTTGGTTTTGGATTGGCAGGTCATGCAAGGAGTTCAAGGAAGCAAGTTGAAGTCGATGCTGTTTAATCTGGCTCTGAACCGGAAGATGGCCATGGTGGAGAGGTGTGTATGAAGAAGAGGAAGACGTGCAGAGCTAGCGACAGTGATCTCGTGTCGTACGCTCCGTCGTTACTCCCAATGCCCATGGTCGTACGCTCTGTCCGTACCCCCAGGGCCCATGGTCGTACGCTCCGTCCGTACCCCCTGGGCCCATGGTCGTACGCTCCGTCCGTACCCCCTGGGCCCATAGTCGTACGCTCCGTCCGTACCCCCAGGGCCCATGGTCGTACGCTCCGTCCGTACCCCCAGGGCCCGTGGTCGTACGCTCCGTCCGTACCCTCAGGGCCCGTGGTCGTACGCTCCGTCCGTACCCCCAGGGCCCGTGGTCGTACGCTCCGTCGGTACCCCCTGGGCCCATGGTCGTACGCTCCGTTGGTACCCCCTGGGCCCATGGTCGTACGCTCCGTCGGTACCCCCAGGGCCCATGGTCGTACGCTCCGTCCGTACCCCCAGGGCCCATGGTCGTACGCTCCGTCCGTACCCCCAGGGTCCATGGTCGTAAGCCAATCAGTTTAGCTGAAGCCAATGTGTTGAGAAGCCAATGAGTTGAGAACCTACTCAGCATGGGGAAACCTGATATGCTTGTGGCGGTAGTTCGAGTGCGAGATGGGTTTATCTCAGCACAAGTCTGCCATTTTGCTGTCAGAGCCTTTAGACGGGGGTAGAATAGGAGATTCGTGCTAAACCCATTTCGTACGAAAAGCAATGTCATATGCCCCTTCTCGCACGAACTGTTGTCAAATTTCACCCTGAGAGGTGACAAATCGAACGTTTTCGAAAGTATGCAGTCGGAGAGTGCGAGAATGGCTTGGCTTTATCCCAGACCTGGGCCCGTAAGTTCGAAACTCCAGGGGCAAAATATTTCGCCCTAGATTAGGACATTAGCTTGGAGCGTGGCGAAATATTTGGCCCCAGCGGTTTCGAACTTACGGGCCCTGGTGTCACAATGGGCCGCTGTCAAATGAGTGCGATAAACTGTTCATGTGACATCACACCTAACCTTGAAGCTATGCAATGAGCCGAGGAATATACATACTGTCCTTTACTATGTGAGCATTATGACCCTAACGATATAAACGATCAAAGAGTCCTTATCAGCAGTGGTGATAACTTTGGTGGAGGTTAATATTGGGCACGGATTTAGCGCTCTGATGCTGACATTGCCTCACCTTGGGCTCACCATGCTGCGTCTGTTTCGGGTTTCAGCGGTATATTCACGAAGGATTCTATATGGGACAAACTGGTGTTCCGGAAGATCCAGAATCTGATGGGCGGCCAGGTGCGCTTCTGTGTGACGGGCTCGGCCCCGCTGTCGGCCACAGTCCTGTCCTTCTGTCGCTGTGCCTTCGGTTGTATGGTAAGTGAGACGGCTGCCGCTAGTCCGTGCCACTTCTGACGATAACACTGATCAGATAGTTATGTTCTGCAGTTATGACAAGGACTGTGTCTGTGTCCTAGTCCTGCCCAATTTTTATGTATAATTTGCATTCGCTTTTTGCTATGAATTGTTTTCTAAGAGCCCATAATGACTGGCAACAGATTGTTATCAATGGCGGCCGCCACGCTCTGTTCACAGGTGCTGGAGGGTTACGGCCAGACCGAGGCTACCGCCGGCGTTACCATGACGATGCCCAATGAGGGAGCGGCAGGTGAGTAGATGTCTGGGGCCTGCCCTCCCGTTCCCAATTGCACGGATACGCCGGGGAGTCATTGTGACTGGCAGGGAGGCATCTAACAAGAAACCTCCGTCGAAATCATTGTCTGACCATTGTCATAATTAAAGTCCCTTTGCCAATGTTTGTGTTTTAAGTTAAAGTCCCCTGGCATGACGTCATGATTAAAGTCCCTTTGCCATGGTTCGTGTTTTAGGCGCCGTGGGGGATCCTCTGGTGTGACGTCATGATTAAAATCCCTTTGCCGATGTTTGTTTTAGGCGCTGTGTGGGTCTCCTGTCGTGACGCCATGATTAAAGTCCCTTTGCCAATGGTTGTGTTTAGGCGCCATGGGGGGTCCCTGGCGTGACGTCATGATTAAAGTCCCTTTGCAAATGTTTGTGTTTTAGGCGCCGTGGGGGGTCCCCTGGCGTGCACCCGGATCAAGTTGGTGGACGTTCCCGAAATGGAGTACCGCGCCAAGGCCGGCATGGGCGAGGTAGGTCACGTGGTACACGGGTGGTGGCGCCAAAGGGTGAGCGGTCTGGTAGTAGCATTGTGGCAGCGGTGTATGTATCCATCAAACCGTGGGTGTTTATACTGTCGGTGAGTCTGTATAACGGACTCACAGTGGCGGACTTCACGAACGCAGTTTAGCCGACTTCGGGGCTTAGTCGATTGACGTTACTTTTTAAACGATGGGCGATGTTAGCCGACTTGAGGCTACATTATGTACGTGGAATAGGCAACAGGTCAAGTTTTCGAGGCCTCCAGGTGCTGGTTCAGTTCCCCCTGCCCTTTATCCGAGAGTGTGCCACCTGAGAGCCTAACGGCACGTGGATCAGTGGTTCAATTCCTGCTGTGGCCATGTCTGTGTGGTCGCAGGATAAAGATCCCATGTCCTTCTGCGCAACGAGTAAGGGGTTACCCCCGGGGACATGGCTCCGCTCTCCCTCCCTTCTCCCATGGACGCGATATGACCAAAAGTGGTTAAGGCGTCCTGAATATACAACCATCATTTGAAAGTGTACATAACTTTAAACTGCCCCCGGTCAGTCTCAGCAAATAACAACGGCTGCGTGGAGGCTGGAATATAGCTCGTACATTTCATAGCCTTCATCAGCGCATAGATGAAGAGTTGTTAAGCGTACACCGGTGTTGTCTGGCCCCTACAGGTGTGTGTGCAGGGTCCCTGCGTCATGAAGGGGTACTACAAGGAGGAGGAGAAGACAAGAGAGGTCATGGAGGGAGGCTGGCTGCACACCGGCGACATCGGCATGTGGCTCCCGGTCAGTCTCATTGTGGTCGCCATTTTTTGACACCGACAGTCACTCATGAGATAACCGCATTCTGGTTCATCAACTGTCTAACCGCTCATAGATTACGTAAATCTACTCGGATGGTTATAATTCTGATATGCACAGAACTTCAGTGGTTAGTTGTGCATCCAAGGACAGCTTTAGCCGATCTTGTGTGTGAAGCGAGTGAAGGCAAACAACCGGAAGGTAGGCAGCACGTATAGGCCGTTACTGCTAGGCATTGACGTAGAACATAAGTATCCCTGTCTCGTGGGGTCTCGATAAGATCCCGTAGTGCTCATGGGGTCTCGATCAGATCCCGTAGTGACTGTACAGCCATATAGGGGTGGTTTGTATATGAACTTACTTGCGATCTATATGACTTGTTATGACATGCATGTACTGGATTATCTATATTCAAATTGAAATTGTAAAAAAAAGTGAAATAGTTAGCTTTACGTTTGATAAATAAAGAACTTTAACTTTATGCCGATGAACTACATGTTTGCAGAATGGATCTTTGAAGATCATTGACAGAAGGAAGCATATCTTCAAGCTTGCCCAGGTAAGTAGGGGTGATGGTAGGGCCTGAAGCACGAAGTCCCCATGGCACTGTGCCACATGCACTCAGTGTTCCACAGCTAGGGGCTGAGTGTTGAACCAAGGATTATCGAGGACCCAGTCTACTATGGCCAATAATAACAGTAATAGTACTAGTAATAACAATAATAGTACGCAATGCTCATTGCTTCCCATGTTTTATTCTTTAAAATGATTAGTTTGCCAAAACGTATAACTCATTTGATTTTTTTTCAAGAAGCTTGAATGCGGTCGGGGGAACGGAGCGCCACCTAGCGAATGGGAGTTTGGTTATTGTGCGCTGTGACGCAGAGGGGTTACCACAAACACAAACCTTCGATACCGCTTTCAATAAAACTGGGGACTTTGGACATTCTACGTATATATATTAGGATTGGCCAGTGAACCTGCTTTAGTACGCTTCCTAGGACGATCACGAGTCGAGATGTTTTATTCCCACGTAGGGCGAGTATTTGGCGCCTGAGAAGATAGAAGGTGTCTACATCCGCAGTCCGCTGGTTGCGCAATGCTTCGTGGATGGCGACAGTCTACAGGTAGGTGGCGCTGTGCTTCGTGGATGGCGACAGTCTACAGGTAGGTGGCGCTGTGCTTCGTGGATGGCGACAGTCTACAGGTAGGTGGCGCAATGCTTCATGCAGGACCTCAGTTAATAGTTGTTGAAAATGGTTACATGATTACTGTTTGTTAAAGTTCGAAGGTATATTGTAGCCATTTTATAATGCTTAGCACTACAGCGTCATTGACAAGCTGGAGACACTCAGTTTAGACCTCAGTTTATAGTTGTGTCTGGTTTGGCTTGTGATCGCCTATCTTGTATAGTCGAATTCATTAAGCTTCATCATGTGCAAGATTACTTTGGATAATATAGGAAGAACAGATTGCCTCAGAAAGGAAAGTGTGATTGAATTATCTGGGTCTCTGGGTTTTGCAGGCTGTCTGTACATTTCCAAGCGCTCACTCCAATTTTAACGAAAATATCAGCCAGAAACAGTGTGAACGGCATTAATGAGTTTGAGTATATATGCAAAGGGTATAGTCCTGGACATGCGGTCTGATGTTTTACGCTTTTACTGAAACCCTCAATATGCTTAACTTTGTGATTGCGATTGTGTTAGCGTTTCTAAGGCCGTTAGGCCAATAATTCATAATACATTAAATGCACACAACATTGTGTTAGCTAGGTAAGCGGGGATCGACAGAGAATGGTCCGTGTATCCTACGTTGTTACCTCTTTGTGAAAAAAATGAAGGTCGTACATTGGTTGCCATGGTGATTTGCAGACCTTCGCTGTGGGTATCATTGTGCCGGATCCGGAAGTGCTGCCCAAGTGGGCCAAGAACAAACTCAATGTCACGGGGTCGATGGAGACGCTGTGTAAGAGCGCGGTGAGTCTCCCTCTGGCCTCTCTTCTACTGCTCCTTATGTTGTATGTAACACGTTAATGCTATAAATACTGCCGGTCTATTTGTGCACTGTAACCGTACAAAAAAAACATTTATATGTATAAATTTAAAAAAAACACCAACAAGTTAATAAATACAATAATAATACAAATATTAATAAATAAATGAATGAATATATCTTTACAAATTAATTGTATCTGTCGGCGCTCTTCTGACGCTAGTTATGTTGAATATAACCTGTTCGTGCTATAATAATATTGCCCAAGCTGTTACTGTAGTTACTGTAGGGCAATAGGTGGTGCGAAATAGTTTTCCATATTTGACCAGTGTTCCTGTTCCTCCTTCGTCATGTGCAGGAGGTGAAGAAAGCCATCCTGGATGACATCACAAAGCTGGGCAAGTCGGCAGGTCTCAAGGGCTTCGAGCAGGTGAGAATCGCGGTCACGTGGCCTGGAGACGGGGTCGTCACGCGAAGAGAGCGCGGCTCCACCCCTAACACGTGGCGTTCACACCGGTCATCATTGGCCAGTAGGGTTATACAGTTCTCGCGATCGGGCCGCGAGACTTCAGTTTTTGGGGACAAACAAACACACGTGCTCCATTTTAAAGTATAGGCAGCTATAAGTCAGTTTCTTTTCAGGTTTATTCTAAAGCTTATGAGTCCCATTTCACGAAACATGGCTATGGAAGGTTTACGTTAAAATATTTGAAGGCGATGAAGCGAAGAACTTTCGGAATATACAAGGAAAAATCCGTCTTCAAAACACTCAAAAGCTAAAAATAGCGTTCTAAATTTAGCCCTGCATCTGAACTTTCGACTGACGTCACAGTCTCACGTGCCTCCGCGGTAACAAACAGCGAGAGCAAGTGATCGACTTAACCATTCCGCTGTCAAAATGTGCAATGCGTGGAGTAACAACACCCTGATGCGTCATTAAACCACATGGTAAAGGTACAATAAGACCAGTTGGATGTTTTCGTATCACTTTTTAATCACGAAAAGACAAAGTTGCTTTCTTCTTTGTAAGTTTTCTGTTTTAAGTGTTGCGCCAACGTTGTCACCGGAGAGAATTTGTGTGACGTCATCATGCCTCGTTTTCGTAGGAAATGCAAAAAACGACGCGATATGCGTTGATGGGGATATTATATACATCGACTGCTACGAACTCTGCAGTGCAGTGTGGGTTTTCATGGAACATGTGGTCCGCTTCTTTACAGCCATGTACATTACTCGTTTAGAGCTATGCATATTATTTATTATCCCAAAGCTTGAGTAGGTTTGTAGTTGCGATCATTAGACCCGGGTTCGACCATAGATAAATGGATGATTGCTTCTTTGCATCAGAAGTCCGCCAAAGGCCTTCTAAAACTTGTCGGACAAATACATAATATATCAAAAAGTGTATAAATAAATATATATTACTATATAAATATATATTACTATATAAATATATATTACTATATAAATATAATGTAAATAGTATATAAATATAATGTAAATAGTATATAAATATAATGTAAATAGTATAGAAAAAGTTTATACATAGTGTATCAATAGTATGTAAATAGTATATAAATGGTATAAAAATGGTATCTAAATAGAGACTCCCCTCATCTCTCTATAGGTTCGGAATATCGCCCTGTACCCCGAGCTGTTCTCCGTGGAGAACGGACTTCTGACCCCGACCTTCAAGGCCAAGCGTCCAGTCATGCGCAAGTTCTTCAGCGGTCAGATCGAGGACTTGTACAAGGAGCGCTAGGCGCCAGCACGCCCACTACCCCACGGCGTCAGCACGCGCACTACCCCACGGCGCCAGCACGCCCACTACCCCACGACGCCAGCACGCCCACTACCCCACGGCGCCAGCACGCCCACTACCCCACGGCGCCAGCACGCCCACTACCCCACGGCGCCAGCACGCCCACTACCCCACGTCGCCAGGCCCTACTCCCGTGTCCTCCTCCAGCCAATAGCGGCGCCGATATCACGGACCTGGGGGGTGGATATTTAATTAACTCCTCCATCAGTCCCTATTGTGTTACGTGTGTGCAGACAGGCAGCATCAGTGGGACCAGGACGGGATAGCTAACTTACAGTGCGATCTACTTAGAGGGTGAAATTATATACTTCAGACGTAGTAGTTGATTGTTGAGGTCAACTTACAGTACGATCTACTTAGAGCGTGAAATTATATACTCCAGACGTAGTAGTTGATTGTTGAGGTCAACATAGAGACGTCTGACCTTCACTGCACATTTGGGCATTAGTCACGTGACCCGACGGCTGTGCAGCTTACGAATCCCCCGGGAATCATGGACGTGAACATTTCAATGTATGGATTAATTTTTGTGAGAATACCGTGCTGTGTACTTCTGTATTTCTGAAGGTCCTCTGATTGCCCCACTCCTCAATGTCCGACCAGTCACAGTTACCGTTTCCTGGTTGTTGATCGAGAAGCGGGTCGTCAGTATTAGAGAAGCTAATTTCTTCAGATTTCCACAATGAGTATTTGGTGAGACCGTTCATTCCACCCTGCACTAGTGTCTCCTAGCGGTTTATATGGACGCCCTTGCTGTGCCAGCAATGCTGTGAAACTAATTGTAGGTAGCTGCGTGCTTTGTACTTTAACTATTATTGGCTTCGCTTTACAATTGTTTGTACATTTATAAGTTAAATATTTATTGTGTTGCATTTCATCAAGAGGCGTTGAGTTAAATCATAGCCATATAGAAGAACTATTGTTGAACCTAATCAGTGCACATACATTTCTCTTCATCGGAGGTGTCCAAAAAGAAATCTGGTGATATTATGTTGGCCCTGATAACGAAATCAAGGAAGTGTTCTCGCCTTGAACAATTGTTAATATTATTTATCACATGGTATTCTAGGGATACACTGAATGAACTGTATATTGATCGTTTTGGCTGCTCTGGTCTGTCAGGGGCTGCAGCACGACGGGTCGGTCTAAACTGGTGGCTTGCTCGGCATTCATTTAGGAAATTCGCTTATACATAATTGTTTTCAAGGTGAAGCTTGGTTATGCGAACGAGTAAAAATTTCTTCGAAGTTAAATAAAAAGAGGAAATGTGCACATTGCGTATTGCTTTCTTGGCAAAATTGTGAGTCTTGTGTGTTGTGGTCTGTGTGCGACAAGGTTACCCACTCCCACAAGACAGTTCCTTGTGTTGTGGTCTAGGAGAGACAAGGTTACCCACTCCCACAAAAGGGTTACTTGTGTTGTAGTCTATGAGTGACAAGGTTACCCACTCCCACAAGACAGTTCCTTGTGTTGTGGTCTGTGTGTGACAAGGTTACCCACTGACACAAGACAGTTCCTTGTGTTGTGGTCTAGGAGAGACAAGGTTACCCACTCCCACAAGAGGGTTACTTGTGTTGTAGTCTATGAGTGACAAGGTTACCCACTCCCACAAGACAGTTCCTTGTGTTGTGGTCTGGGAGAGACAAGGTTACCCACTCCCACAAGACAATTCCTTGTGCTGTGGTCTGAGTGACAAGGTTACCCACTCCCACAAGACAGTTCCTTGTGTTGTGGTCTATGAATGACAAGGTTACCCACTCCCACAAGAGGGTTACTTGTGTTGTAGTCTAGGAGAGACAAGGTTACCCACTCCCACAAGACAATTCCTTGTGCTGTGGTCTATGAGTGACAAGGTTACCCACTCCCACAAGACAGTTCCTTGTGTTGTGGTCTATGAATGACAAGGTTACCCACTCCCACAAGACAGTTCCTTGTGCTGTGGTCTAGAAGTGACAAGGTTATCCACTCCCACATGACAGTTCCTCGTCTTGTGGTCTGTGTGTGACAAGGTTATCCACTCCCACATGACAGTTCCTTGTGTTGTGGTCTGTGTGTGACAAGGTTATCCACTCCCATGCGACAGTTCCTTGTGTTATGGTCTGTTTGTGAAAAGGTTATCCACTCTCACAAGTCAGCATCTTGCTCAGAACAAACCAATCACAGGAATTTTGTTCAATTTATTTGTCCCAGTTCAGCACAGTTTTACATCTCTAACAAGAATTCAATAAATAACTGGATGAGAGAGGTTCGGGGGCGGCCCAAGCTGGGTTACGGTGATGCGTCCCGTGGCGTCCTACCACGTGGTCCTACCACGTGGTCGTCCGGCCACCCAGCCCGGCGCCTTACTGTGGGTGGAGTCCTCGAGATTGAACCTTCTCAGATTCCGTACTGTTTAACATGATTTTGAATAAATTTTTCCTTCACGTCAGTTCCATTTAAGTGGACGAGTTTCTGGACTGTACCACAAAGGATCCTCTTTATTTATAATAAAGTCAGCAGTGCGAGACAAAATATAGATAGACGGTGAAAAAAAAAAAGAGTTTATCACACAAACTACGACATTTAACCGTTATGCACTGATGAACATAGAAAGCGTGGACCAATCAGTAACAGGAAGACTCCTGAATACAATCAGAACCAATCGGTAACAGGAAGACTCCTGAATACAATCAGAACCAATCGGTAACAGGAAGACTCCTGAATACAATCAGAACAATGGCAGTGTGTATATCAAACCCAACGGAAAGCATCGCCATTCAAACAAATTATTCTTACTAAATTAGGTATGACCGGTGTCTTAATGGTGGATACATCTAAATACCTCCCCATAACTCATTTCACAACAGATTTATCCCGGATTTTGTGACAATTACATTAGATTTAGACACTCGGCAGTGATACTACCATAGTTAACGGTGCACGGCCAGTGCATACCGGGCACACGCTCAGTGAGCGGCAATACTGATACATTAGCTTGGTGTACGATCGCTTCACAAAATGCATAAGGCAGGGCAAACATCAACTTCACGTGGAAAGAAAACAGTCCGAAAACGACCATCGGGTAAGAATTGTTACCAACGGCCGAGGCCAACGTGCAACAGCAACCAAGAAAATAAATAGTGGTCAAAAACTCCGTGCAAAGGGCATTCACGCAAACACAACTTAATCTCAAAGCATCAGACGACGTTGAACTGGTTCAGGCATAAATGCTTATTGACTCGTTTTGGCTCTTCCTTCAGCTCCTCGGCGACACTTCTTCGCTCAAGATAAAGTACAAACGTCTCATCAGTGCCAAAGAAAACATTACATAAATCAAATTAGCGACCCACAACGATTGTTGGTGCTCATTAAGACTGAGTAGAGGGTCCACCCACGGGTGACGCTTACCTGACACACTTTAACAACACAGGCTTTGTAATATTTCGCTGTATTGCTTACTAGTTAAGCCGTGAAGAAGTAAAGAGAGTCGTTATTTAGTAACAGTCACGAACAACCCGGCATTGACAGGTCTATAAATGCTAACGCTATAGGGGGGGGGGGGCTAACTAATAAACGCTGAACATTTAGATTCTCCGGGGCCTCCAATGATAAATACATCTCTACAGTAATACTACCATGCGGTTATACTTGGTCTTACAAACAGGTGCACGAAACATGGTAATGTACTTCTTAAATAGACCAAACGGTTTAGATTAGAAGTTTGAATATGAAAACCTCCGAATACGAAACTAAATCATTCGTCATACTGATTTTTTTGAAAGACCTTTTTTTTCTCAATCTGTTCTGTCGAGATCCGATGCGATTGGCTTCTATCTGTGTCTCGGAATAGTTTTATTTATGTCATTTGAGCTAGAAACGGATGGATTGGAAATACAAAAAAAATCCAAAATCAACATGGCACTTATATCAAGCCAAAACATCTGACTAACTGCACTAGACACTAATCGAACCCCACTAATAGTCGTTACAATACGAGCCACGCCGACCACCGCGACCGCTCACTTGGACGGCTTAAAGACGCCGAACCCTTCAGACCCGTCCCCAGTGCGCTGCATCCGGCGGGAGACGGCCTCATGCGACATCTTCTTCCGGTCCGTCACCATGCCAATGGCGGCCATGCAGTCGATGAAGAAGGTCGTCACGTTGACCTTCCAGCCGAACTCGCTGGCGGAGTAGTCGAAGGGAAAGGAATGGTGGTAGTTGTGGAAGCCCTCGCCGATGGCGCCCATCGCCACTAAGAAGTTTTCGGCCGGGTTGATGTGTCGGTCGTAAGGCTTGTTGCCCCACATGTGGGCGGCGCTGTTGACGCACCACGTGGCGTTCAGCGAGAGCGTGTAGCGGAAGATGGCGCAGACGAAGAAGGCGGTCCAGGCGCTCTCGCCCCAGCAGTACCAGGGGATGACGGTGGGTAGCACGAAGCACATCAGCACCACCGACGGCAGGTAGAGTCTGCGGCGAGACGGGGAGACAAATATAGCGGCCTTCAAACGAGGTCTCCCAAAAACGGTAACTAAAGCTTCGGGTCACATAATGGTCGAACATGTTAAAATACTTCAATAACACAAAGGGCAAACGCTAAAATACTTTAACAATGCACAGGGTAAACGTTAAAATACTTCAATAATGGACAGGTGTAACGCTAAAATCAATAATGCACTTGGCAAACCGGTGGGGAGGGTGAGGAGGGGAGGTTGAGCAGAGGTGGGTGAGGAGGGGCTCGTGAGGAGGGGCAAGGAGGGGCTCGTGAGGAGGGGTGGTTGAGGAGGGGAGGAAGAGGAGGGGTAGGTGAGGAGGGAGAGGAGGGGTTCGTGAGGAGGGAAGGGTGAGGAGGGAGGAGAGGGTGAGGAGGGGTGGGTGATGAGAGGAGGGGTGGGTGAGGAGGGGAGGGTGAGGAGGGGAGGGTGAGGAGGGGTGGTTGAGGAGGGGAGGAAGAGGAGGGGTGGGTGAGGAGGGGAGGAAGAGGAGGGGTGGGTGAGGAGGGGCAAGGAGGGGTGAGTGAGGAGGGGTGGTTGAGGAGGGGAGGAAGAGGAGGGGTGGGTGAGGAGGGAGAGGAGGGGTTCGTGAGGTGGGGAGGGTGAGGAGGGAGGAGAGGGTGATGAGGGGTGGGTGAGGAGGGGAGGGTGAGGAGGGGTGGGTGAGGAGGGGAGGGTGAGGAGGGGTGGGTGAGGAGGGAGGAAAGGGTGAGGAGGGAGGGGTGGGTGAGGAGGGAGGGGAAGGTGAGGAGGGAGGAGAGGGTGAGTGAGGAGAGGTGGTTGAGGAGGGATTCGTGAGGAGGGGAGGGTGAGGAGGGAGGGGAGGGTGAGGAGAGGTATGTGAGGAGGGGTGGGTGAGAAGGGGCTTGTGAGGAGGGAAGGGTGAGGAGGGAGGGGAGGGTGAGGAGGGGTGGGTGCTGAGAGGAGGGGTGGGTGCTGAGGGGTGGGTGAGGAGGGAGGAGAGGGTGAGGAGGGAGGAGGGAGGAGAGTGTGAGGAGGGAGGGGTGGGTGAGGAGGGGTGGGTGAGGAGGGGAGGGTGAGGAGGGAGGGGAGGGTGAGGAGGGGTGGGTGCTGAGAGGAGGGGTGGGTGCTGAGGGGTGGGTGAGGAGGAAGGAGAGGGTGAGGAGGGAGGAGGGAGGAGAGGGTGAGGAGGGAGGGGTGGGTGAGGAGGGGAGGGTGAGGAGGGAGGAGAGGGTGAGGAGGGAGGAGAGGGTGAGGAGGGAGGGGTGGGTGAGGAGGGGTGGGTGAGGAGGGGTGGGTGATGAGAGGAGGGGTGGGTGAGGAGGGGAGGGTGAGGAGGGGTGGGTGAGGAGGGGTGGGTGATGAGGGGTGGGTGAGGATGGGAGGGTGAGGATGGGAGGGTGAGGAGGGAGGAAAGGGTGAGGAGGGAGGGGTGGGTGAGGAGGGAGGGGAGGGTGAGGAGGGAGGAGATGGTGAGGAGGGAGGAGGGAGGAGAGGGTGAGGAGGGAGGGGTGGGTGAGGAGGGCTGGGTGAGGAGGGGTGGGTGATGAGAGGAGGGGTGGGTGAGGAGGGAGGAGGGAGGAGAGGGTGAGGAGGGAGGGGTGGGTGAGGATGGGTGGGTGAGGAGGGGTGGGTGATGAGAGGAGGGGTGGGTGAGGAGGGGAGGGTGAGGAGGGAGGGGTGGGTGAGGAGGGCTGGGTGAGGATGGGAGGGTGAGGATGGGAGGGTGAGGAGGGAGGGGAGGGTGAGGAGGGGAGGGTGAGGAGGGAGGAGAGGGTGAGGAGGGAGGAGGGAGGAGAGGGTGAGGAGGGAGGGGTGGGTGAGGAGGGGTGGGTGGGGAGGGGTGGGTGAGGAGGGAGGAGGGAGGAGAGGAGGGGTGGGTGAGGAGGGGAGGGTGAGGAGGGGTGGGTGATGAGGGGTGGGTGATGAGGGGTGGGTGATGAGGGGTGGGTGAGGATGGGAGGGTGAGGATGGGAGGGTGAGGAGGGAGGAAAGGGTGAGGAGGGAGGGGTGGGTGAGGAGGGAGGGGAGGGTGAGGAGGGAGGAGATGGTGGTTGAGGAGGGATTCGTGAGGAGGGGAGGGTGAGGAGGGAGGGGAGGGTGAGGAGGGGTTCGTGAGGAGGGGTGGGTGAGAAGGGGCTTGTGAGGTGGGGAGGGTGAGGAGGGAGGGGTGGGTGAGGAGGGGTGGGTGGGTGAGGAAGGGTGGGTGATGAGAGGAGGGGTGGGTGAGGAGGGAAGGGTGAGGAGGGGTGGGTGAGGAGGGGTGGGTGAGGATGGGAGGGTGAGGAGGGAGGAAAGGGTGAGGAGGGAGGGGTGGGTGAGGAGGGGTGGGTGACGAGGGAGGGGAGGGTGAGGAGGGAGGAGATGGTGGTTGAGGAGGGATTCGTGAGGAGGGGAGGGTGAGGAGGGGTTCGTGAGGAGGGGTGGGTGAGAAGGGGCTTGTGAGGTGGAGAGGGTGAGGAGGGAGGGGAGGGTGAGGAGGGGTGGGTGCTGAGAGGAGGGGTGGGTGAGGAGGGAGGAGAGGGTGAGGAGGGAGGAGGGAGGAGAGAGGGGTGGGTGAGGAGGGGTGGGTGAGGAGGGGTGGGTGATGAGAGGAGGGGTGGGTGAGGAGGGGAGGGTGAGGAGGGGTGGGTGATGAGGGGTGGGTGATGAGGGGTGGGTGAGGATGAGAGGGTGAGGATGGGAGGGTGAGGAGGGAGGAAAGGGTGAGGAGGGAGGGGTGGGTGAGGAGGGAGGGGAGGATGAGGAGGGAGGAGATGGTGAGGAGGAAGGAGGGAGGAGAGGGTGAGGAGGGAGGGGTGGGTGAGGAGGGGTGGGTGAGGAGGGGTGGGTGATGAGAGGAGGGGTGGGTGAGGAGGGGAGGGTGATGAGGGGTGGCTGATGAGGGGTGGGTGATGAGGGGTGGGTGATGAGGGGTGGGTGAGGATGGGAGGGTGAGGATGGGAGGGTGAGGAGGGAGGAAAGGGTGAGGAGGGAGGGGTGGGTGAGGAGGGAGGGGAGGGTGAGGAGGGAGGAGATGGTGGTTGAGGAGGGATTCGTGAGGAGAGGAGGGTGAGGAGGGAGGGGAGGGTGAGGAGGGGTTCGTGAGGAGGGGTGGGTGAGAAGGGGCTTGTGAGGTGGGGAGGGTGAGGAGGGAGGGGAGGGTGAGGAGGGGTGGGTGGGTGAGGAGGGGTGGGTGATGAGAGGAGGGGTGGGTGATGAGAGGAGGGGTGGGTGAGAAGGGGAGGGTGAGGATGGGAGGGTGAGGAGGGGTGGGTGATGAGAGGAGGGGAGGGTGAGGATGGGAGGGTGAGGAGGGGTGGGTGATGAGGGGTGGGTGAGGATGGGAGGGTGTGGAGGGAGGAAAGGGTGAGGAGGGAGGGGTGGGTGAGGAGGGGTGGGTGACGAGGGAGGGGAGGGTGAGGAGGGAGGAGATGGTGGTTGAGGAGGGATTCGTGAGGAGGGGTGGGTGAGAAGGGGCTTGTGAGGTGGAGAGGGTGAGGAGGGAGGGGAGGGTGAGGAGGGGTGGGTGCTGAGGGGTGGGTGAGGAGGGAGGGGAGGGTGAGGAGGGAGAGGTGGGTGAGGAGGGGGATGGGCATCACTGTTGACCCGCCACGTGATGTGAACAGTGGGAGGCACGTGCCTAGGCAGGCAAAAAGTGCGCTGGGACGGGTGAGGTGGGGCAGGGGCTGGGTGGGAGGCCTTCGGGGGTGACCTACTTTCTCTGAGCCATACAGACAGGGTCCGCCAACAGGTCGTTCACGTCCACCGACTTGGACTTCGCCTTAATCTCGGGATGCTTGCGCACCAGCAGCCAGCCCACGTGAGCAAAGAAGAAGCCCCGCGTGGCATTATGGGGGTCGGCGTCTGTTTCCGAGTGTCGGTGATGCATCCTGTGGTCACGTGACCATTCGATGATGTCATTCTGTAAAAGCAGATACGCCGGCGATAAGCCAATGGAATACATTTACATTGACAGCCAGAGCCTCGTCATGGTTCCTGCCTCAGGGGCTGTCGATAGTGAACACAGAAATAAACAGGCCGGAACAAAATATAAATGACAAAGAGCTAAATCTGATATGGCAATTAATTCATAAACAAAATGGGTACCTACTGTACAAAATAACAACGGAAATATATGTAACGATGCAAGCGTACGAGATCAAGGATAAAATCTGCAAAAACATATCATGCGCAACTGCTCAGCGCCTGTACTGGTACTCGTAAGTGTGGTATGATCTAGAACAAAAGCCGTCGAAAGCCGTCATGACAACAGGAAACGGCAGGACCAAAAACAAGAAAGTACAACGTAAATGGCCCAAGGTTACTAGAGGGTTCAGACTGCGTCCCAAAACAGGGTAGCCGCGCTGATGGTGGCGGCCTGCCCCCCCCCCCCCCCCTCCCGTCCGCGGTGGCAGTGACCGAGGACCACATGCCCGCTCACGTGTCAGCTCAACGGTCAACGACCGGACCGGACGTACTGCGTGCACCACGGCCCTGCTACTTAGCGCACCCCCCACTCCATGCTCCTGAACGCCAGGCCACAAGTTGCCTCGTGGGATGGGGTGGGGGGGGGGGGTGCAATCCCACGTCCTCCAATAGACCCACTCCCACGCATGCCCTCGATGGGCGGTGAACTCCCACCCCCCCCCCACCCCACACACACACACCCCACCCCTACATTTCAACTCATCTGACCCCCACGCCTGGACTTCAACTCATTGGACCCCTATCACCCCAGACATCACCTCACAGACAGCCTCCCCTTCCTACCCCACGTCATCCAAGGCAGGCCAGTTGCGGTCAGACACCACTCATCCCAATCGTGACAAGAGGCTGAAGCAGCGGCAAACATAAGTCTAGCATCATCGTTAGTGCAAGTGGCTCTTAGAACTAGCTGTAAACCACTGAAAACTTAAAGTTGCATATCGAGCTAGTTCCTGCCAAAACTAAGCTCTTTTCAAAATTTGCAGAAAACTCGATTGTTTCATTCTCTGAATTCAGAAACGTGATAACCAACGCCGTTTCGGATGTGATGTGGCAAACGTGTCTATCCCGTGACACCACTAGTCTCGGCACTGCTACTTATGGCAAAGCATCGCGAAGCACACAAAGTGACGACGCTTACCACTAAAATGAAAACTTGTGGTAAATTGATATCATGGTCCCGGCTAAGAGACTTCGTTTGGCAGTTTGGCATGCGTGAATTATAGACAAAAGAAATCTTCAATGATTTAATGACTGATTCTTGTTTGTATTTTGGCCGCTTTAGTTTTGGCGGGAAAGATATTTCACTGTTTTAACCAAAACAAGCCCTAAAAGCTATTTGATCATCTCTTTCAGGCTCGAGTCGTGTCAATATCTAAAATGCGTAACACGCTAAGTTTCCTGCTTTGTACAAGAATATTTTATTGTCACTCAAATTTATTGCTAGTCTTGCTTAGATATACCAGAGACTGTGGAATAAACCAGTGGACTACGCACAAATCATCTACCTTAAGAACTTCCGATCAAGCCAAAACAAATTCTGTGGCCACGTGTGCCATTATCTCCGAAGCAAATGTTAGTTCTGTTCAATGTGAATTTAAATCATTTCAGCATACCATGTAATAGTAACATCTGTATGAATAAGTAACTACTGTAAATTTTTTAACTTGTTTTTTCTTTATATGATAACAGGACCACACAAATCTGCCTCAATAATTTTTGATTAAGCCCTCAAAAAAATCTTTTTCTCTTATATATTATGACAGGATAGATTAGTGTTTTCCTCATTTGAGACTCTGACTTACACTAGTTGTCATATTGCATCAATAAGAAAGGTCAATGGAAGAACCATGTCACATATAAATTAACCTCCAAATCATATTGTTAACCTCATTATCTGTAATACCCCTCTTCGCGCTGAGAGGACACATGCTTAGGTTAACCAGAATTGACATGCACAAATGCAATTCGTGTTTGAGAAACAAGAAACCTCTATGAAATAAACATAAGTTCACATATTTCATTGGTGCCATAACCCAGGTTTATTTTTTACATTCACTGGTATAATGCCAATAATATGTAATGACCAAAGACATCTAAACGCAAGAGAGGGAGGGAGGGAGGATTAGTTGTTACCTGGAATGCCAAGGAGTTCCACAAGGCTAGTAGTATTCTCAGTGGGAGGCGCGCCCGGTATGAGCGATGACACCAGAGTCTGTGGGCACCGGCTGTTATGCCCAGCGCATTCATAAAATACAGAGCTGTAGCTGCAAAAACAAGTACAAATAATTTTATATACCAATGACAGAAAGTAAAAAAAATATGATAGAAACTACTTTATTGGGAGCATTTTCAAAAAACAAATTCACTAGCAAAAATAATAATTCCTATCTCCATATTAAGTACTAAAAAAAACATATTACTCCATATTAAGTACTAAAAAATACATATTACTCCATATTCAGTACTAAAAAAACATATTATTCCATCCTTTTTACTAAAAAAAACAGATTACTTACTGAAGATCCATGTTTGTGGCTTCTGCCATGGCAGTAAGAAAAATCCGTACAGAGCAGCTAAATGCAAATAGATGAACCACACAACATTCCTCCAGACTATTTTCATAGGAGGCTGTTTCTGTGTGTGTGTGGCTTCTGTCACCACTGGCTCAACTTCATCTTCAATCTTGTCCTCCTCCGGGTTGTAGGAGACGATATCAACATTCCGTGGCGGCATCGTGACTGCGGGGAGCGAACAAATGAATTATACAAAACGTCTATGTGCAATATGTTGTATAAATATTATAGAAAGTTCGGTTGGCGACTTGGCTCGGAGTGAAAGAATAGCTGGTCTGGTGGCCATTATATAGGCCCATCTCAAGTGGGGGCAACGAGGGTAACACACCATGTGGCCTTCTGCTATTGATGGATTGATATATCCAATGGAGGCATGCCATGCCATGTTAACAGTAACAGCATGAGTAACTGCTATTTCCATATTATGAGGTCTTTGTTATTATTATGAATTGTTTCATGATAGTCTGTTACAGTTTTTGATCCAGATCTTAAGTTTAGAAGTACCAGTGAAGCCTTTACACCTTTTTTTCAGGTCTACATTAAAAAAGCTTTTGATCTAGATCTGCTTAACCTAATTACTGGCAGTGCTAAGCAGTTATGCTTATTAGTACCTATAAAGGCTCTATGTTTAGGCTTAAAAAAAATACTGTGTGGTTGTGTAGTAGATATATAGGTGTCTTTTACCTAGAATAACTGGAGTGCTATAATCAATTAAAAGATTTATTTACCAGCACTACATTAAAAGAGAAGCTACTTTTCAAACTATATAGTTGAATCCAACCCCATTTCATTGCTTCAAAAGCATAAATTGTAACCTAGGTTCGCTTTTATAGGTACAAAACTGGCTTAAAATACCAAAAGATTATTCATTTTCATTAAGCTAATAGCTGCCCACTTCTCTATATATACTCCAGAAGGAGGTGTGATGAAATTACCCAGCGCATTCAGCAGTTTTTGATATAAGAAACATTAGATGCATATAGGAAATGTAGTAATCTTTTATTGACCAACTGCATCATCAAAGCGGTTTTGGCATACCCCCTATTTTGGAAAAAATCATTATTTTTGAGGGCCATATGTTTTAGTACACCACAGATGATGGGTAATTTTTTGTATCAATGTTTTATAGTACCCCCTAATTTTTCAGAAATTTATCTGCCTTGTTTGGTCACGACTGAGAAGATGACATATATAACATTGAAATCTATCTCAATAGTTAATTTACTACAACAACAAAATATACTTCATGGTTTTGGCAGTGATATGCACTAGTTCGGCAGTGAAACATGGAAACCATGTATAAGCCTCAACCCTTCTGGTGACTGATGACACTGGTGCATGTGAAGCCATTCCCTGCTTTCTCTATAAATCATCTGTTAATTAAGGCTAAATGTTGCCCACCCTCTGACCCAAACCCTGGTTTATCTGTGACCAATCAGAATGCAAATATAACAATTGCGCTGTCCGGTACTGGACTGGAACAACTTTTAGGCATCAGGCATCAGTTCCCACACTCACTGACCATGCAACATCATTCAAGATACTCAAATATACTTTAGGCCAGTTGACTGGCTGAACATACAAACCCTACCCTACGAGAATGTCGGACAAAACCTCCGACGGACATAACCCCCGGTCGCGAAAACCACGTAGGACAAAACCACCGGTGCCGACTTTTAACAGTGCCTCTGCAACTCATAGAGATTGAATCAAAATTATGTGTTGAAAATGATTAGTAAGTAACTTTTGTCATAGTTTACCATTGTCACTTGTCATTGAGCCTTAGTCACTAGTTATGCTGCCCGCCATATTGGCAATCTAATCGGACCTCTAAAGCCGCTTGTCGGTTTGTTAATAATTTTTTTGTTATCGTGATACATTAAAGCATCGTTAAACGTCTTAATCCGATACAGATGTGAAAACACAGTTGCGCATGACCTACTGCTACTGATGGCTACTAACGGATACATATAGCAAATTTTTATTTTTAACCCTGCTTACCATCTCCTTCCATGAACTACTCTCTTGTGGCTTAGCAAAAGCTGGGGTACCTTTGGCATCCCACCACGTTTCTTACACTTTAGGTTGTCCACCTTTAGGTTGACCACTTTTAGGTTGACCACTTTTAGGTTAACCACCGACTCTAGACATCAGGGTCAGTGTTCGCCAAGGTAAAACTTCAATATTTCAATTGTTCAACATGGCCTGTATTCTGTATCATATTCCTCAATGTTCGGATATTATTTCATAAGATCTTCATTTGATCAAAAGGTTTCCCGTTCATCCGTAACTGCATTTTATTTGTTTTTCCGATGTATGGATCACATGGAAACAGTAACAGATACAGTGTCGGCGACAAGAAAGTGTCAGTTTCAGTGATAACTGATGCCATACGCAACGATATTTCGCACCTACAGCGGATTAAAGCGTTCAAACGGTTCATTGATGCTTCACGTCAACACATGCCAGCAGTTAACGCAATCGACAGGTCAAAGGCGACAACAAACCTTTCAATAGATTGCCAATATGGCGGGCAGCGTAACTGGTGACTAATGGCCTATAATGCCACACATTTCTTCCTAAACCACGGCAAACTATGGTAAAAGTTACTGACTAATCGTATATAACACATCAATATTTTGATTCAGTTTCCAGGAGTTGCAGAGACACTGCTAAATATCAGGGGTTATATCCACCGGGGCTTTTGTTCTACGGGGTTTTAGCGACCGGAGGTTATGTCCGTTCCCCACCCTACAATGCCCTGTACAGGCATCTTAATTGTAGTGGCTACAGCTGCGGTAGCTCTTGGACTGACTAATCGTACAAACCCCTACCCTTTACTCTCCCCCCACCTAACAAAAAAAAATGTATCAAAGTTTTGGAACCACTGGAAAATTAATTACTTTTTTTGACTGTCATTACATGTTTTTGTACACCCTGGTTTGTCATAATTTGTTATGTGTTCCAAACATTATGTAAATGACAGTAGAGTATATCCATCAAATGTCAGGACGGTGGGGTAATGTCGGACACTAATATAAAATAGCCTACAGGTTGCATAATAATAAAGGTCAAATGGTTCAGTTCTGCCCTCCATGTGTTTGTTATCATCTTAACACATGCATTGGCACTTCCGGAAACTACCGGGAATACCTGAATGGAATATAATCTTGCATGACATCACCACTGAAATCTTGCCTGAATTTTTCACGCCAATTTTTCTGAACCGTGTCAGCCCACGAAAGACCGTGCTCAATGTAAGCAATCAATTATTTTAGTAAATAAATGATGATATTAGTGCAATTGCAACTCACTGAACCTGACAGATATTTTTTATATATTTTTAATATGTTAAATTAAATGGAAATAAGGCATAAAATTAGGAGTGTCCGATATTACCCCACACCTGTCCAACATTGCCTCATTTTAGACTTCCATTTTAGATTGATTCCACATTGCTTTTCAGAATTTTGTTTTGGCAGAAAATGATCTTTTTAGCTCTTTTTAGATAAAAAAAAGAGTCGTTGTCTTGTTGACAAGAAAAAACTGGCATTTCCTGTTCACTTTTAATCATTATTTTTGTGCAAACTTGTCAAAAACTGTGAAAAAGTACCCGACATTCGACGGATGTACCCTAGTTTCCTTTTTTTACTATTTAAATCGAAAGATAAGTTATATAATTTCAATATATCTATTGAAACTTTATTCGTAGAAAAAAATTCTGTCCGCTTTAAACCAAACTGGACAGATCTAAGAATTACTTTATACAATTAAATTATTCATATTGAGAAATGAATCATGAGTTAGGTGAAAATACTGAAGATCTAGATCTAGGTCCCATATCTACATTCTAGATTGTAACTTTAAGTCAATTAAGGTTACTGGGCCTTAGCAGCCTTAGCTGTGATCTCCCCAGCATTAGAATAACGCTGGATGGATTCACAGCTATAGTAGCCTAAACGTTAAGCATATAAGGCCAGGCGTAAGGTTAACTAGGCCTCAGTACAATGGTCAATTTCCACAGCAGGACTAAGACCTTAGACAGGCCATGGAGTAGGTATCGCATCACGTGCATTCACCTTATCACTAAGCTTACATCTGGAGATCTACTACAAACTGTCAACAGACTTAATATATAATCAGTCACATTACAACACTATAATCACTCAACATAGTCATAGATGTCAAAGCTAGATTATCAGAGACACTGGTTTTAGGGCGTGAAGTGTGGAGTGACGACATTCGTATGCTAACACTGTCTGTCAGTCACTGGCACTGCAGCTGAGACGGAGACTTCAGAGATGGCAAAGCTCGCTCTTATTATCAATCCAAGGGCAAGGTTAACGGTATCATACTCAGCGACATCTACTTACGTCAGTTTGGATCCGAGCCTAATATCTACGGTGTGCTTCTTTTACGTGTCAGTTCAGTGTTATCAGATCTCGCTAGATGGGTCTCAAGTGAGTGGAGGTACTAGTTTTGGGACTGACACACAGGTTCCTGGCTCTCTGATGTGACGAAAGCTAACACGCAAAAGACCGTTGTTTTGGTTCGCACATGCGACGCTCCACGTTGTGCCCGAGTGGCGTGATCGCCTGATGCGCACCCCCGCCAGCGACAGCCAGTGGGATGCTCGGACACAACCGGAAAACCGACGAGCCTCCAAATCACCTTCTCGGGCCAAGAACGTTACCATACAATAAAGAAGAGGAATATTTTCCCCGCAATTGACCTAAAGACAATTTATTAAAATTGTATAAATATTTAGGCTTTATATTCGACGCGTCGACTGCTTGTTTGTGAATAAGGTCATCAAAATACGAAACGAGTACCTTGTGCGAGACTTGGTTCTCGGGTACATTAAATCGATTGCCACCAGGTGGCGCTCTTGTGGCGCGCCAAAATGACTTTCACGTGAAGGACAATTAAGAGTCTAATCGATTCAACTCATCCAGGAAGAGAAAAGCTCATCCAAGAATAGAGAATATGAGCGATGAATCGATCGCGTCTGACGAGTTGGAAGAGTAGTTTCAATATGGCCAACGGAAACTCACTTATAGCTCACAATTTATCGCCCACGTCCATATATTATCGCCCAACTTCAACAGATAGATACATGGGTAACTGCATATATGGGCCCTCATATACCTGAAACATATCTTTCAAATAACAAAATAAAAGGTCTTACATATGTTTCACATATTTTTATTCATTGCTTCATTCATGTATTTCCCCTAAAACCTATTCTGTCACACTGAGCGAATATTGCATAGTTAGCTTCAGCCATCTTGGAATAGCCTCTACCTCTTCTCTCTTCCACCTACCAAGAGCAGAAGAGGTCTTCTCGGAATAGAAGAGGCAAAACGATCGTACTGCATGCACTCTTCCGGAAGAGGTAGACGTTGGAGGAGGCGAATAAGTGATTGAAGTAAATTTGGAAACCCGGAACACCATACTCGAACAAACATGTAGTTGGAAATCAGCTAGTCTACACTGCATGAATATGTAAATCAGTAGGAATTTAAAGGGGAAAAACGCAACTTTAGGTAGTATATTTATCATTGAGGGCTAGGTAGGCTAGTTCGGCCAGTTTTCACTAAACTTGATCTGTAGGCTACTTTTTCCTAGCTAGGAAGCCATGATACGTCTGATGTAATAGGTACATATCTCGGCTGACACTGGCATTATTTTCCAGTTGTGGATTGTTTACTAACAACATAATTTAACACTAAAGACACAAAGGTTAAAGCAGCTGTAGTATTTCTGGTCCCAGGCCCGAATGGACGCCGGTTCTAACCTAGAACGTTCTAGGCGGGTTTCGAACCGGCGACCCTTCGCATCCCGAGCGAATACCTTACACGTTAGGCCAAAGGGAAATTCCCATTTGGCCCGAGGCGCTTGGTGTCTTTTATCCACCGGGCCTGGGCCGAGATATCACACAGCGAACGTGCCCCGAAGCGGGGCAAGTTCGCCCCCTTATGGGGCAAGTTTGCCCCCTTATGGGGCAAGTTCGCCCGCAAGAACGACGCTGCTAA
Source organism: Arenicola marina (assembly GCA_964019135.1). Lineage (NCBI taxonomy): Eukaryota > Metazoa > Annelida > Polychaeta > Arenicolidae > Arenicola > Arenicola marina. Next base: position 3,128,904 of record OZ025251.1, read on the forward strand.
GAAATGATTTGACAAAGACAAAGTAAGAAGACAAAGTTTATAGACTTCCATACCCCTAAAGTGAACGGCATAAGGAAAAAACTAGTCAATTATAGGGCACTGCACTACACCTAGATTTCGCATTTCTCGCTGGAGTCGCCGGCACACAAACTACACAAGACGAACGTGTGTTGGGGCCCGACTGCCCAAAGGAGGTTTATAGAGGTTTCATGAGAAGGTACCCATAAGAAGCGGGGGGGGGGCGGGGGGCGGCAGGGGGTGCGGTGCGGACGTGTGCATGGGTTTGAGTATGGGAACGGTGCGTAACAACTAGAGCACGGAAAAAGCTTTAGGAGTATTTACCTACTTTACAGCCTTGGCCTCTTTGCTCGTTATGGGACTTAATTTGTCACACCCTCCGGACATAGATCTACCCACTAAAACGAGATTGTAGGAGGGTATAAAACAAATATGGGGACATATTTATTCTTTGATGATCGTGTACGTTGTGCTTGAACAAAAATCGGCGTCTAACTGTGCATTATGTTACACATGTAACCGATATCAAAACGTTGGCTTCCCATAGCGCCTGTGTGAGTGAGTATATGAGTGAGTGCTTTTCGTAAGGTGTGCCGGGTTGGTAATGAGTATAAAAGTAGTTTAAGAGTGAGGGAGCGGTCACCGTAAGGTGTGTTTCATTTGCATGTTTGCTTGTATTGCCCAATCCGCCAGCAGTAAAATGCGTATTAATTATTCCATCTCTTCCTCGTCACTGGGGATATATAAGCGTATGGAGGGTCTGACTTGTTAAAATGGCTCAGTCCCAGCTCGGGGCAGGCTGAAGGTATTGGTCACGGTGGTCGAGACTCGGAAGGTATATATGCTACCTGTTTGTATTATTACTATGATATAGACATGCTCTTCTATGGGATTATTAGTATTGATTTAAATAGTTTATATAATAGTCGTATACCTTGTCATTATCGATATATTTCTATCTCGACATGCGAATGTATACTTATGTTTCTCGTCTTTCCCCATGCAGACTACCACGCAATTTTGTGTATACCTTTATGCAATAAATGTATTTACTGTGTGAACCACACCGACTGTTTTAGTCTGTGTTATACAGGTGTGAAAGTCTTGATCCTAAGCTGGCCCGTTTTGGGCAGTCGGACGTTTTGGGTTCTTACAAACGTGCCCCACGAATTTTTTACTTCGTTTCACCGGCACAACACCTAAACTGATTACAGGGGTGAACTAAATGTCACAAAATACGGGAATTTCTGTACTTTTGAATGATATGTATATAATGTCTTGTCTATACCGCATATGCAGCAAATTCAACAAAATCTACGAGCGAAAAATTTACCAACGCAGTTTCATTTCATGTACTTGCATCTAGTCGCGAGATAGTTTTAGCGGAAGCTTGTCGCGCTCGATCTCCATCCAGTGACGTCGTACGCAGCGCCACCTATCCAATGGATTTACGCATAAGGTAAATTGAGCATAGTGCACACTTTAAAATAATTGTTTTAATAAATCTATGCCACTTAGCGAGTCAGTCGTGACAGAAAACAAGGCTTAAGGGACCTAGATTGGAAATAAATAAGTTTGCCTAGCGGTCTCTCGTCCCCTCTGTTTTCTTCGTGTACGCGCGGAACGAATCAAGTGACCTGCTGTTGTCAGCTGGTCGAACATTACGTAACCGAATAACCAATAATCGAGGTGGCCGGACTTGCCCCGGGGGCGAGCTAGTCCCGGTGTCCCCTTCGTGGTTTTATCGTTTTTTTTTTGTTTTTTTTTTTTTTTACAGCGGCTTGAACCGGGCAATGGGGAAGTTTGATCGTGACCATAACACATCATATATAAATATATCTATATCTGTATATAGGCCTATCTGGCAGTCTGGAATACGCCTCTCTCCCGGAATATCATTTGCCTAGTTTGCCTTTGTTGCATACATGTACATTCCTTAACAAACAAACCGGGCAGAGAATTCATCGTTTCGAATCTAATATGGCACACGTTGATCGTTCGTATCGAGCTCACCCACCGCACGCACCACCTGACATACAATTTGAAGGTATGAATATAGACCGATCTCAGTTCTACGTGCGGCATATCGTCGAGTCTGGACGGCGTGGTCAATGTGTTGTCCCCGGTGGGGTTACTTAAGATTGCCGGGTTCGGGAGGGCCCCGTGGGAAAGCGCTCCCCCCCCCTCCTGTTTTAAAACTATTTTGTGTGCACATTTCCCAAATCCGTTCCGGTATCTTTTTGCCCTTAACCCGTTCTGCGTCGCATTTCCATGCAAGCCCGCTTGGTTAATTCTTTTTGTCCTCGCATGCTTAATCTGTAACCTTTTGATTCAACATTCCAGTCGGCATATCTCATGCCAAATTTGTAATTTTTCGGTATGCGGTAACACATGCGGCAATAGTTTAAGTCGCTTGATTCATATAATTTGCACGGAAGCGCGGGAGGGCCACGCTTGAATTCGTGAATATGAAATGGGTCGACAATCGTAACCGATGGTAGGTAGAAGTCTGTCCGACATAACGCACGTGGAAAACCTTTTTTCACCACACGATTGGATAAAAGCAACCGTGACGTTAGTGAATGATTGACAGCCTGGATCAGTCTATGAGCAAGTGAGAACATTCTTTCGCTGAACAAATATTGCCAAGGAGTCTAAGTAAGTGAAAGAAATATTTAACCTGACCGCCTGTATTTGGTGCGCAGTGGGCTTCCCGCGCTTCCGTAAATTTGACATCACAAGATCCGACATTTATAGTTTAATTGTTCTCCGCAAAATTTGTCAATGGGAGATTTGACAAGGCTTGATTATCAGATTAAGCATCGCAACATTTTACCCTTGGCGGCGCTGTGAGCGCGAGGAGGGGGGGCGGGGGGTACTATATATACAAATCTGGTATTTCATATGTAAATCCACACTAAATCCAGAGGCCCGCTGGAAGGACAGTTTTGGTATAAAAATAAACCGATGGGCCAGTATGGAAATGTGACGTCGAACGAGCCTATGGCAAAAATGAAGAGGGGGCGCTTTTCCGCGGGACCCTCCCAAACGTCCCAATGTGGTAAAAGCACCCCTCACACAAAACTAAATAATGAGTAGTGTGTAAGTGCGGTAGGGCGTGTCTTGAGATTATGCAATGCGTGCATGGAAATCAAGGAGGTGCGCATGGATACTGAAGACCATGCAGAACCGAGGCGTCTTGTCAAACAGGACCCCCCCACCCACCCCTTCCTACGTGCTCTGCAGTCCTGCGTGCGTATCATTTTCCAATATAGGGGCGGATTCGCTTGTAATGCTTGAGCCCAGGGGGTGGTGGAGAGGAATGCCAGCCCCAGTGGACTGGTAGGGAGGGTATTATACCCCCCCCATGGGCGTGTCCAGGTGGGGGCACAAGTGCCGCCCCCCTTTCAGACCCTAAGGTATATCTGTGCGCCCCCCCCCCTCCAAATTATGTGCCCACTGGGCCCGTAAGTTCGAACAGCGAGGGCAAAAATATTTCGCTACGCTCCATGCTAATGTCCTATTCTAGGGCAAAATATTTGGCCGTGGCCGTTTCGAACTTACGGGCCCTGGTCTCTCCTTATATATTACAATGCATCGCAGTTTCGTAGTTTGTGTGGGTTTTTTTTATCTTACCAACGACTATAAGGTGTGCAAATTGTACGTAACTTGCACCATGGTCGCCTACGTCTGAGGCTTTTAGACGTATTTGTTTTATTTGGTTGTGGAATAATGTAATGCGCCCCCCCCCCTTTCAAGAATTCGTACCCCCCCCCCCCTACACACCACCGTTGTATCCGCCCCTGAATAGTGTGCGCTCCAGCTCTGTGGTAATGCCAGATCTGTCGTAACGAGCTGATTTTGCTGCCTAGAGCAAAATGAACAGTTCCATTTTAGCATGTGATCACCTCATTATCCCCAAATATTGTTCCCTTACCACCACGCTGCCTCGCTTTAAGTATCCTAATTATTGTGTGGCCAAGTACAGTTACGTGCTTGAAAAACGGTGGCCCTGCAACATAGTGAACCAAAATAAACACTCATGCAGGCAACCACTAATATACCAAGGGTACAAATACATATAATACAATCTAGGGATGAGCTTAATATATAACATATAAGCTCGGCACGAGACAAGTAAAACAATGTAATTAGAACTTAAAATATAAACACACGTTGTGTAGCCAACTGTGTAGGTGCATGCCGAGCGTTGGACAAAGAAACGTTAACAAAGCAGCGTAATCCCTCGGCACAATAATAACTAAATGGCCGCCGCCCTATATTGGCCTACAGACCATGAAATAGCCAAAGTACGTGGAAAACAACAACCACCGACTCAAACGGGTAAACCAACACAAAATACGAGAGATTAAACCAATTTAGTACCGGCTAGCTATTAGTTAAAGAATTAAACTGTAATATAGCCTCACTATTGGTGGGAGCAGATATAAATCTATCCCAATGCGGCGTAATGGCCGCCATAAACCCGTACTAACGGACTGCGCGAAGACAATACAAAGATGGCTGTCCATAACGGTTAAACGTAATGTTCAAATATATTGACCGTTAAACCAACCTATGCAATTGGAGGTTTAAACCTAGGTTTCATGCAAACAATATTTAAACCTGTAAACATAAAAGCAACTCTGGATATAAACAAGGAGATATACAGGCTAAAGTAAAACCCTTACCGGCAATCAAAGTAAATATCGATCATGTGGTGACCTACCGTAAGTCGTCCGTTACTATCCCGCTGATCCAGAACCCGCAGCCAAACTGACGCTACAGTTCAAACCGCGCGGTTTGGTCTGGATCGCTAGGGATTGTGGGTAACGGGACTACTTAAGCCGGCGGACCATCACACAGGCGGACCACTGCGCGAGTGTATCACTACGCGGCAGATACCTGTCCGGAGCTGTCCGGAATCTACTGACTCCGAACCTACCCGGTTACAATTGTATGACAAGCTGACCACGAAAGTGCTGAACAAGAAGACGAAAGGCTTGCAAAGTGGAATATTTGGCATGAACCATGGGCAGCTGGGAGCGGCATGAAATTTGATAATATTTGGGTTTTGTGTGTTTATTTTGGATAAAAAAAAATATTCCTCAGGGGTCATAAATAAGTACAAACATGCATACCATACATTCACGTAATCTATATATTCACTGCATTATTCGGAGAGCTTGCGGCGGGCAGGGTGAAAATAATGACAAATTCATCTTGGCGTGTAAAGAAAAAAATGGGAGAGGCCGCGTGATCCGTTCTTAGCTGACTGAGTGAGCAGTGGCGTCTGGATCCAGTGCCTGCCTGCTTGGTCGGTCGGCCGAGGCGGTGAATTTCGGCCAATCGGAGCGTCCGCTCGGGCGTGGACCCCAGTGATCGTATAGTGCACGTCAATGGGCACGCAAGGTGCACGCCGTGATCAGGAGGGAGCCGTGGGTGAACCTGGGGTTAGGGGGCAGGCGAGGGTGATAGGAGAGAAGAGGGTTGGGGCTGAAAAAGGGTGAGAAGCACCGCTTGCCTTCATAATGCCCTCTAATTACTACAGAAGCAGCAATTAGTACATAATTAAAAGCACATGAAAATACATCAGCAGTTTCTAGTGATAAGAAAAAGTCCGGCAGACTATTTGGTGGTCTACTCTACAAGAGTTTGAGAGAAGCCATTTTTATATAATAAAGACGTGATCGTCCATACCAAAACGTTGTGATCACTTTCTGGGACTCCAATTATAACATCAGGAATATTAAAGTTGCATGTGGAGTTGTTTCGCTGTTTTTGAATGCCAAATTTGCGTATAAGAACACAAACCTAACACCAATTATCTGCCAATGAGCAAAACATTTCAAATTCATGAATTGTCCGCCACAAAAATGAAAACTTGTGCTGATTTGAAACGTCATAAACATGTGTACACAAGTCGTTTACCGGTGCCACCGACAGGGGGCTCAAGCGCTAAATTATATGAGACAATAGAAGCGTCCGGAGCGCCACTTTTTCTTTGGCGGTGGCCGTTGACACTGCTTGTGGTCAAAGGTAACATTTCCTGTTTATGTTTATTTTGGTACAGCCGTTGCAACGGTCAGCTCCACATGTAACTTTAATATTGCGACTTAATTGTCTGCTCGTTACATATATCCCTTACCCTAGGCTCATAACTTTAGATTCTTTCGACGTTTACCCCTATTTATTTGTACACCGGTGTTACACCAAATACATTCCTCTGTAATAACTCGCAATCACTCTTTACCTTTGAACTCGTTTATAATATCATAAAATACATACATTTCTTTATAAAATCTACATGCACAGTTACTGCCTATGATCTATAACTAGCTATAGTGCGTTGCTATAAACTTCCATAATTTATTACAAGGATGACAGCCGCGGTTCACCCACAGCAATCTAATTGCACCGTAATGAGACCCTTCATCAGCCACTCCAATACCCCCTTCGTTGTGTTGTTTATCAGGACCTTTCGCTTGATCCTTGGCACCCCAAATGAAGCCATATGGTAACTTGTCGTGAGCCACTTCACGCAACGTATATAACTGTTTAGTACTTTTACCGTTCGAAAGTCCGAGGTACAATAGTCGGTTCCAGATACCCCAGGCGACACTTATCGTCAAAGATGTACACTGCGTGTTTCGGGTTAGAAAACTGATTCTCGCATGCATTTACCATGCATGCCTATGGAATTGATTTAGGTGCCCGGCTTCAACGTTTTTGTCATGGGTAGGTTGGTTCTATGGCATTGTTATTCACAGAATAAACACACAAGATGTCTATAAACTTTCCTGTAAGTATTATATTATATTATGGCATCACAACTTATATCAGTTTGTCAGTCCTATCTGTTAGGCTCCCCGTTCGACACTTATGGTTGCTACGCAACAAGGCTATATACTTGAGTGCACTCAGATTCGTATTGAGAAGACAGTTTATACCGGTCCATATTATCGCTTTATAATACGTTATAATCGGTACACATCTGGTACCAAGTTATGTATTCTGTACAACATATATTTCTGAATTAGACTTGTAATATATCTAGACCAAATAGACGCCAAAACGATCATTATTTCCGCACTGAAGAACAGCAGCACACGATCGGGGGATGGGGGTCGTGTTCCCATGTCACGAAGAAAGAATAGGCCTACATTTCTTTCTTCCAGGTCACGATGAATTAAAAGGAGAAGTCCCCGTATACAATAGAAGAGGCGGATACATGATATAAATATCCCGTTCCCAGTTCGTTGAATTGAAAAGCCCATTCCCGCGCAACGGGAATACCCCTTGCCCCCGCTCCCCCACTGCAGTCGCGGCGACTTCTGTCGTCGTGGCATTCATCTGAGGCACTTTGACGAGTTTCATCATCTTCAGAATCACCCTGAGAACGCGCTGATATTGTCCGAAGATGTCTCCTCACATTGTTCTTGGCTGCCTTCAGTGTGATCGCGGATGACACTTCGCAACTCTACCCTTATCTGCATAAGGATATTCCCTAAGAAATTACGCCAAGGCCAGAAGGACACCTTGTTAGACGTGGTGTGGTCCTGATTCAGGCTCGAGGCCCAGAAATTGTATCTATAGTTGCCTCCGCTATGATGGACTTCGTGTCCAGAAGCGCTTCCTCGAAGGCTTCGCTCTGCTGCACTTTGAGGCGGATGAGATGACGCATTTCGACTTCACGCTTTTTCTGCCACGCTTTTGCTGCGTGCTCGGAGAAGCCAACACTTTAACAGTGTATGTTCCGGTTCCCAGGGGGAGTGTTGCTCTCTCTCTCTGAAAACTTGCGACCGGGCGCTGGGGTGGGGGGGGGGGGGGGGGCTTGGGCTTGGAGAACCCGACTTTAACAGTGCATGTTCCGGTTCCCAAGGGGATGTTGCTCTCTCTCTCTGAAAAGTTGCGACCGGGCGCGGGGGTTGGGGGGAGGGGGGGGGGGGGGGGGTGGGGCTTGGGCTTGGAGTAACCGACTTTACCAGTGTATGTTCAGTTTCCCAAGGGGGGGGGGTGCTCTCTCAAGACTAGGAACTTTAACATGTATGTTAACATGTATGTAGTATGTTCTGGTTCCCAAGGGGGGTTGCAACCCCCCTAACCCCACCCCCCCCCAGATCCGCCACTGGATGACAATATTCGTGTTTTCTGTCAGATCGCTGCCTTTTATTAACTTCCATTAAAATGTATCTAGGAATTATTATTTTAAGAAAGTTGCGTCATGTGATTCACTCAAATCTTACGAGCTGTGAATTGTGTTCTTATTCGCGTTATTCACATGTTGGGAATTCCCACGCGAGAACGAGGCTATACCTGCAAGTTTGCGCGCGAACGGCTAGTGCATATGATGTGTGGCCCTGGTGAGTGGCACAAGGGCCTTTTTCTCCTGTCGTCAATGGTCACTATTAAGTCTGTCAGGTCATTATTGTTCAAACTAATTAACAAATAAGACCTATTTCGGTAAATTTTAATCTTTTTCGAGCACATTTGACAATAGCCGAATGTGTAGGCCTATGCCACACGGAACGGGTGACTCCTCCAGCTGGGGGGTATATGGGGGTATAGGGGGTATTCCAGACCAGCAGTGGGATGCTATCACTTCAACAGAGCTTATCTGCTTAGTGGAAGATAGCTAAGGTCCATATGTTGATTTGTCCATTGGAAAGTTAACGGCAAATAAAATCAAACGTGAATGGTGTTTTTATTACAAACTTTGCAGGGAATGGTTGCTGGAGGTACAATATGACGCACTGAAATGCATTGCGTAAGGTTGAAGACCGCGTAGCTCAGTCGGTAGAGCGTTTCCGTTTTGATACTGGGGTCGTGCGTTCAATTCTCGAGGGGTGCATTATTTTTTTCCCTGCATTTCGTGCAACAGCCACATTCTCCCATAAAAGTGGTCATCACTGTTTTAAGATTAGACCGATTAGTTCATGCAACGGCACAGGCACAGTCAATCAATAGGAATACGTGCATGGGGTGGGGTGGGGGGGGGGGCTAGAATTATTGCCACATTGGTCCTTTCATGAGATAAAATATGTCAGCATAATTCCATCTACCCAGCATAATATCTCCCCGGGTAAAACACGTGGTTCAACAACGCTTGTGTGCACAAGTTTTCACGTGGTTTGATTTGGGTTTAACGGCACTTTCAGCCTGTAAGGCTATAGACCTATCGTGCCACTTCACGTGGGTCTTTCATAGGAGTAGTTTGGCGCAAGTGCCCCCAGGCAAGCCCGCTTCTCTAGGGGCACAACGGTAACAATGTTAAAATCCTTCGACGTTAGTAGGGAATCGATTGTAGCTTTTATTATAATGCGGGCGCGTACAATAATAGTGCTTACGTATTCTATATACCTTGTTCTATCTTCTGACATCAAGAAAGTGTGTCAACACTAGATTGTTCAGTCATATTTTCGTGAACATATGTTGGAGCATGCGACTTTTCCCTACCAACCGCCATGCGTATGCAACGCCACCTGGCGAATCCCGCCACCATTTGTAGCTTGGGTCCCAAACTTTGTAACAGTCAATGACATGTGAAAGAGGGCGCTGCTGTTGTCCTTAAGTTCAAAGTGAGCGATTGACAAGGCCCTCTAGCGGAGAGTCCTATGCTAACAGAGAGGAGGAATCAAGTCGCATTCACAGATACCGGCATCCGCCAAAAACAAATATGGCGGACGGCTGGTCGGGAACAGTTGTGTGCTCCAACATTTCTTCGCGAAAATATAATCGAAACAACCTAGTGTCGACACACTTTGTGGATGTCAGATGATAGAACACGGTATATAGAATACGTCAACACTATGATTGTTCGAGCACACATTATAATAAAAGCTACAGTCGATTCCCTACTAACGTCGAAGGATTTTAACATTGTTACCGTTGTGCCCCTTGAGAAGCGGGCTTGCCTGGGGGCACTTGCGCCAAATGAGTAGTAGACAAAGAATGTCCGGGACATAGAAAAAAAAACGGTTATGTCATAACGCAACCACTTAATAAATTATAATATAAATATATATAAATATACCCTTGCTGCATGCCGCGGGAAATACCCCACTTTTTTTCAAATATACTCGCCCCAAAAGACCCTCATTTTTCACATGTACTTGCTCCAGAACACACACACCCTTTTCATCTGTCTGAAATCGGTCATTTTATTACTGAAATCACCCTGGAGCTATTTTGCAGCGAACCCGCAGCAGTGTCTCCCATTAGATTTCACGCGTTGGGCGAGTCACGCAGTTTGTGTTTGCAGGCACAGCCTCGTTTTGGCGTGAATATGGGGATTCGGTGAATAAGGTGAGTGCGTTACGACAGATGTGGCATTACGTTAAATCAGGCGCGCACACACGTCATTTGGCACGCGCAACACGAAGCGGGAAACCAGGACACAACATGTGAGTGACAATCAAGAAAAACAACTGTTTTTCCTTTTTTCGTTTGGCGACATAGAAATCGAAAATTGGTAACCAAACCGTACCAAACGAAACGAAAAAAAAAAAAACGGTTATGTCATAACGCAACCATTTTTCTTGTCGCTGTATACCCTATTGATTTTACCGGCAAGCGGTCGTGGTTCCAACGGCGGGGGTCGATCAAATGATAAGCAATTACCAATGACGATAATTATAATGATATGTTGTTCAAGCGGAAAGTTGTTCCACGCAAACGCGTCGTCTTCTCGCTAGTGTTCCAAGCGAACGCGCTGCGAGCAGACCACAACTTGCCCTTGAACAACGGATCATAATAATGGTCATTGGTAATTGTTTACCACATGCTCTCACCAAATCACTGTTAAAAACTTATAAAAACATCATGTTATGTCACAAATATTTTTGGGCGCAGCACAGTTTAATATACCCCGGGGACATGGCCCCACTCTCCCTTCCTTCTCCCATTGACGCGATATGACCCGGCAAAAGTGGTTATAGCGTCCTGAATAACCAACCAACCACAGTTTAATAAATCTAGTTAAATACAACAGTCTCCGATATAATTATGATCTACATGAATGTTTTCTGAATTATTTTCACGTTTTCTTGATGTTTTTTTCTTGAATTTTACGAATTTATCACGAAGAGCCATTCTCGGGGAAATACCATGTGAATGACGTCAAGAATTGGGTAATCCCCAGTGAACGACGTAACGAATTGGGGATTCCCCTTTCACTGACACCCGCCGATGTTTATCGAGGTTTTCTCTAATTCGCCGTAGCTTATTATACGATGCTCTATTCATTTTACCTGTGTCACCACTTCTTTTGCTGTGTTTTATTCGTGCTTTATTTCATTTAGACTGCGTAAAATCTCAGGGCTACAGCCCGCCGATGTTTGCCGATGTTTGCCGATGTTTACTGATGTCTTCTCCAAATCGCCGAGGCTTATTACGGGGTGCTTACCTTAATCCTACTCGGAACAATAACTTTAACGTCATTCTGAACAATGTAGATCTGGTTGACCCCACTCAGAACAATAACTTTGACGTCATTCTGAACAATATAGTTACTCCACTCGGAACAATAACTTTGACGTCATTCTGAACAATGTATTTACTCCACTCGGAAAAATAAGTTTGACGTCATTCTGAACAATGTAAATCTATTTAACCCCACTCAGAACAATAACTTTGACGTCATTTTGAACAATGTAGATCTCTTTAACCCCAATCGAAACAATAATTTGACGTCATCCTGAACAATGCAGATCTATTTACCTCCACTCCTAACAATAACGTTGACGTCATTCTGAGCAATGTAGATCTGTTTAAACCCACTCGGAACAATACCTTTGACATCATTCTGAACAATGTATATCTATTCAACCCCACTCGGAACAATAACTTTGACGTCATTCTGAACAATGTATATCTATTTAACCCCACTCGGAACAATGACTTTGACGTCATTCTGATCAATGTATTTACTCCACTCGGAACAATTATTTTGACGTCATTCTGAACAATGTATTTACTCCACTCGGAACAATAACTTTGACGTCATTCTGAACAATGTATTTACTCCACTCGGAACAATAACTTTGACGTCATTTTGAACAATGTAGATCTATTTAAATCCACTCGGACTTTGACGTCAATCTGAACAATGTAGATCTGTTTAACCCCACTCGGAACAATAACTTTGACGTCATTCTGAACAATGTATATACTCCACTCGGAACAATACGTTTTACGTCATTTTGAACTATGTACTTATCGCCACCAGGGACATTCCGTTTGATGTCATTTCGAACAACAATATTTGACATCATTATGAACAACAATATTTGACATCGCTTTGAACAATATTTGACATCATTTTGAATAACAAATATTTGACATGCTTTTGAACACTATTTAACGTCAGTAAAAACTATATTTGAATCAAAATATACTTAACGTCAGTAAAAAATAATATGCTTGAATCAAAATATACTTAACGTCAGTAAAAAATAATATGTTTGAATCAAAGTACACTTCATTTGCAATATAACGCACATTATTCGGAACAACATAATTGATATCACTTGCAACAACGTAACATACACTATTTGGAACAACATAATACTTAACGTCATTAGGAACATTGTAAGATTTCGAATAATAAATTTTACGTCATTCTGAACAATGTATATACTCCACTCGGAACAATACGTTTTACGTCATTTTGAACTATGTACTTATCGCCACCAGGAACATTCCGTTTGATGTCATTTCGAACAACAATATTTGACATCATTATGAACAACAATATTTGACATCGCTTTGAACAATATTTGACATCATTTTGAATAACAAATATTTGACATGCTTTTGAACACTATTTAACGTCAGTAAAAACTATATTTGAATCAAAATATACTTAACGTCAGTAAAAAATAATATGCTTGAATCAAAGTACACTTCATTTGCAATATAACGCACATTATTCGGAACAACATAATTGATATCACTTGCAACAACGTAACATACACTATTTGGAACAACATAATACTTAACGTCATTAGGAACATTGTAAGATTTCGAATAATAAATTTGACGTCACATGGAACAATAAATAAAAAAAAACACGTCAAAGAAAGTGGCAGGCATGTCACCTGTGAGGCATTGTGTCCCTCCCACATCTACAGGTGATCTATGCCCAAGGAGACGCCTTTATTATACATGTATATGGTGTTAGCACATTGAGCATTGAGCTTAGGGGAGGAACACTCGTTCCGCTCCTCCACGGCGTGCAGAGCTGTCTTCACCGCCCGAGCCAGGAGGTCCAGGCGTCCAGCCTCCGCTGCCGACACCGTCACCGTCTCTGGGGAAGATACACAGACAAGACACGCCATATAAGTCTTGTTTCTAGGTACTTCTGATGGCATTAGTTTAAGAGCACACTGTATTTCCATATGGATGGAAAAGTTATATTGTGAACGGGTCACAATGGGCATAGATACAAGACACGCGGACTAAATTATACATGACAATGGGTGTTTAAATACACGCACAGAGGTTATATACCAACCAAAGGGGTCTCACATGTATTAATCAACATGCGTGACAATATAAACTTACATATCTAACCATATAAATATACATACATAACGATGAGAGCATATTGCACGAGCTTACAACCAGGACAACATGAGCCACGTAAGAATTAACTTCGGGCTTTAAATCAAAAGTTACCTGTAAGATTCTTCACTGCTTTGGGCATATCAGCAAGTGTTTCATCCTCGGCGGTCATTTGCCTGTAAGATTGAAGTTCAATTTTCAGATGTTGGTTATATAATCAGCCATAGGCGCATCGTTAAATTCCGCAAAAATATTTTTTTACTTTCAAGAATTTAAAGCGTATACTTATATCACAAGATAAATAAACTAAATAACCGAAATTGGACTCTTGCTGATGAGTTGAACCTTCTCTCACACAGAGGAGCTGCTTCAGCTTGATTAAGGGCCAATAACATATCTAACGCCAGGCAAAACTCGCACTATATAACTATTATTACGTGTTGAATTTGAGTTCTAGTTGACCTCACATATGTGCTTCTTTGACAACGATTGTTTATTGGAGGGGCCGCAGGGCGGTTTGGGTCAGATTACAGGATTTATCGGCCTTCAGATTTAAGGTAAGCTACCCATAATAGAAAGTTAAAAGAACTCCGTATTTGTGATTATTTTATTAATGTATACCCAATTGCACACCTTCTGGTGAATTTTTAGGATACTTTACCGGCCCGTTAAAAACATATTCTCCATTTTCCAATTATACCCCCATTTCACAAAATGACCAAAACTTGACACCTACCACGAATATGTAATTTTGCTACAATTCAGCTCAATATTAAGTCATTAGCATCAGTAACAGCTCCTTGGAAAGCCTAAACCTAGTGCAATACAGGAATGATACTTAAAAATTTAAATAGTAGCCATAAAAAATAACAGAATGGTAATAATAAAATGCAATTATGCAAAATCAGGACCGTTTTGGCCAAAATTCGAAATCACCACCTTCACAAAATTGGCTATAATTTCCACAAAAACGGAAATCTTGACACCAAAGCATTTTTAAAATAGTCTAAAAACATCGTTCTTGTAATAAAATAGAGAAAAAAATGTGCAATTTCCCGCGAAACACGTCCTGAAGCTTGAAAATATTATTTCACAAATATTTTTTGCCGCAGCTTATGTTAAACCAATTATCAGTAAGTTTTCTCGATGCCTTTTTTCTTGATTTTCCGAATTTATCACGAAGAGCCATTCTCGGGGAAATACCCTGTGAATGACGTAACGAGTTAGTGATTCCCCTTTCACTGACACCCGCCGACGTTTGTCGATGTTTACTGAGGTCTTTTCTAAATCGCCGAAGCTTATTATACGATGCTCTATTCATTTTACCTAGGTCACCACTTCGTTTGCTGTGTTTTATTCGTGCTTTGTTTCATTAATACTGCGTAAAATCTCAGGGCTACAGCCCGCCGATGTTTGCCGATGTTTACCGAGGTCTGCCCAAAATCGCCGAGGCTTATTATGGGTAGCTTACCTTAATGCTATTGTACTAGTTAACACGATCAGCAACTCTTGACAATACTAATTAGTACACTAATACGAATACATAACTATTATTTATTTGATAGAAAACTGTACTTCCGAAAAATGTCCACAGCAGACTTTGCAAGTTTGTATACAATGCCGAAATACATACAAAACATACATTTATCCTGGTCTTTCAAGGCAACGTATCACACACGAATTAAGAAGCCATTACCTGTCTCCGCGGCCGCCACAAGCGACTTTGATTTGAATGACGATGCAGGAGATGTTCCACTGGTGAAGCTTGCGGACAACGTCGGCGGGCACAGACAGCAGGACGCGGTACGACTGGATGGCAAACACAATAGTCGTATATAAAGTCACCGAGCATTACAATAAAAATGTCCAGTCAGGACCGTAACCAGTTATCACAAATTTCTATAAAGAATCGTTCCCAGCTATCCCTAATCTCTTTTGGAGGATTGTTTCTACTTATCACAAATCTCCATAGAGGATCGTTGCCTGTTATTACAATTTCTATAAATGATCTTTCCCAGTTATCACAAATCTCCATGGAGGATTGTTCCCAGTTATCACAAATCTCCATGGAGGATTGTTCCCAGTTATCACAAATCTCCATGGAGGATTGTTCCCAGATAACAAATTTCGATAAAAAAGATTTCCCAGGTATCCAAAAATCCCCATGGAGGATTGTTTCGTCATCAAAAGTCTCCATGGAGGATCGTTTTCAGTTATCACATCATGGGGCCGTGTTGTATTGAAACATAAGGTGGGTTGACAGCTACCTTCATCGCCTGGTCTAGGTGCGCTCTCTCTAGACAGATGTAATTAGAGCCACAGCGTTCGTAGTGAAAGACGGTCTCAGTAAGCCAGTCGTCACGGCACTGGTCGACCACGGCTGTGATAAATACAACATAGACATCGACACTGGTTGACCACAGCTGTGATAAAAACAACACAGACATAGACACTGGTTGACCACGGCTGTGATAAATACAACACAGACATAGACACTGGTTGACAACGGCTGTGATAAATACAGCACAGACATAGACACTGGTTGACCACGGCTGTGATAAATACAACACATACATAGACACTGGATGACCACGGCTGTGATAAATACAATACAGACATAGACACTTGTTGACCACGGCTGTGATAAATACAACACAGACATAGACACTGGTTGACCACGGCTGTGATAAATACAACACATACATAGACACTGGATGACCACGGCTGTGATAAATACAATACAGACATAGACACTTGTTGACCACGGCTGTGATAAATACAACACAGACAGAGAAACTGGTTGACCACGGCTGTGATAAATACAACACAGACATAGACACTTGTTGACAAGGCTGTGATAAATACAGCACAGACATAGACACTTGTTGACAACGGCTGTGATAAATACAGCACAGACATACACTTGTTGACAACGGCTGTGATAAATACAGCACAGGCATACACTTGTTGACAACGGCTGTGAGAAATACAGCAGACATACACTTGTTGACAACGGCTGTGAGAAATACAAAAAAAAACAATTCGATTTGTAGAAAGTGACAATTAAATATCTAGATTGTCCTTACTTTTCTTACACGAGAAGAAACCCCACTTCTCGAGGAGCTCTTGCACCAAGGCATCTCTGATGGACTCAGGAGCCAGCAACACCACTGGCCTCCGCCGCCCCCCTACAAGACGGGACACAAACAGTAGAAATGTAATGACAGATCTGGAGATTAAAGATTATAACGAATCCCTACATCAGTGTCGTATTTCCAAATACATATCAAATAATTTCTTCGTTCTTGGTTACTTAAGCTTATGTCGCAGATCATTCGAATATGTCCTTATCATATTAGGATATATGACAAGTCATGGTCATATCAGATAAAAAGGACCAATCCTTGTTAGGAGGTTTTGAAATGATTTCCACTTGACAATACTGAAAATACATTACGTTGGACTTTATCATATACGTGATACCGAGCTCAGTTACAATAACACTGACAGTGACTCACCCTCCCCCTTCGGCTCCTGCGTCCGGTGAGCTAGTGACCATGGCAACGGACGGTACATATATTAATATGCGAATATTCATGCAACAATTTTCCACATACATTATGAGGTCTGGATAAGATCATTTTGATAAAATGTCCTGGCCACATCGTCTGATTCTGAATAATAATCTGTACGTCATAGATGTTAAATGTCAGCAACATCCAAAGTTTTCAGACTTAGTACAACAGAAACCACACTTTCCCAAACAAGATTGTATTTGTTGTATATGAAAATACATTATTTCAACTCAAAACATGAAAAAAGTTAAACTAGTGTAGTCTGAGTAACTTTAAACAATGAACAAACTCATGCTAAACTTTTCAGAAGATAACCGACATTTAAACGACATTGAACAGACTGTCACCAATAAATTGTATGTATGATATAATACAAGCTGCACATATTTATAACAGTTAAACAGTCTATGTATATTTTTAGTTCTGTGTACTCATTAAGATACGGCACAGGTAATACCGAATTAAAGATGCATCTGTCTATGTAAGGTCATTGTGGCTGGTTCTTGGAACAGAATATCGTGCTCATGCCTTGATAATCAATGGCGGGAGTGTTAATTTTATCAACAATAGTTTGTTTTATGAGCAATATATACTACTCACAATTTAGATCATCTCTATGCAGAGATATCTGAGTGTATAACAGGTGACTGTGTAATTCTACTATACTACAAAGACGTTTGCCTTTACCATGCATGGCGGCATACGAGTAACAGATTGGACACAGATTGGGGAAGGTTCATCTGTATTATAGTAGAATTACACAGCCACCTGTTATACACTCAGATATATCTGCATAGAGGTGATCCTTATCAAATTGTGAGTAGTATATATTGCAAAGAGCCATGTGGTTGGATAGTCAGGACGTTATAACATATTCTTGTCATATCGCGTCCATAGGAGACGTGAGGGAAGAGCGGGGCTCGAACCACCGATCCACGTGCCGTTAGGCTCTCAGGTGACCATTACGCTCAATGCCAGCATTCTACCCGACTGAATTATCGGGCGGCTCCCAAAAGCCACGTGTTTGTATATTCCAGCGGTGACGCGTCGGTAAAGCCTGGATATGTTCATACGGGTAGCACTCACGTTTCAGTCGGATTGTACATCGTTCGTCGGGAGTTTGGATTCCACCACCAGACCTGTAACGACGTTAGTTAGTTTAGGTAGGTCCCTTTAACCCAGTGACCCGTAGTGACCCAGTGACCCGTGGTTACCCATACCGACCCAGTGACCCGTCCTGACCCAGTGACCCGTACTGACCCAGTGACCCGTACTGACGGGCATTGACCCGGTGACCCGTCCTGACCCAATGACCCATACTGACCCAGTGACCCGTACTGACCCAGTGACCCGTACTGACAGGCATTGACCCGGTGACCCGTCCTGACCCAGTGACCCGTACTGACGGGCATTGACCCGGTGACCCGTACTGACCCAGTGACCCGTAGTGACGGGCATTGACCAAGTGACCCGTACTGAGCCAGTGACCCGTACTGACCCAGCGACCGTACTGACCCAGTGACCCGTACTGACTCAGTGACCCGTACTCACCCAGTGACCCGTACGGACCCAGTGACCCGTACTGACCCAGTGACCCATACTGACCCAGTGACCCGTACTCACCCAGTGACCCGTCCTGACCCAGTGACCCATACTGACCCAGTGACCCGTAGTGACGGGCATTGACCAAGTGACCCGTACTGAGCCAGTGACCCGTACTGACCCAGCGACCGTACTGACCCAGTGACCCGTACTGACTCAGTGACCCGTACTCACCCAGTGACCCGTACGGACCCAGTGACCCGTACTGACCCAGTGACCCATACTGACCCAGTGACCCGTACGGACCCAGTGACCCGTACTGACCCAGTGACCCATAGTGACCCAGTGACCCATACTGACCCAGTGACCCGTACTGACCCAGTGACCCGTACTGACCCAGTGACCCATACTGACCCAGTGACCCGTACTGACCCAGTGCCCCGTACGGACGGGAATTGACCCGGTGACCCGTACTGACCCAGTGACTCGTAGTGACCCATACTGACCCAGTGACTCGTAGTGACCCATACTGACCCAGTGACCCGTAGTGACCCAGTGACCCGTACTGACGGGCATTGACCCGGTGACCCGTACTGACCCAGTGACCCGTAGTGACGGGCATTGACCCGGTGACCCGTACTGACCCAGTGACCCATACTGACCCAGTGACCCGTAGTGACGGGCATTGACCCAGTGACCCGTACTGACCCAGTGACCCGTACTGACCCAGTGACCCATACTGACCCAGTGACCCGTACTGACCCAGTGCCCCGTACGGACGGGAATTGACCCGGTGACCCGTACTGACCCAGTGACTCGTAGTGACGGGCATTGACCCAGTGACCCATACTGACCCAGTGACCCGTAGTGACGGGCATTGACCCAGTGACCCGTACTGACCCAGTGATCCATACTGACGCAGTGACCCGTACTGACGGGCATTGACCCGGTGACCCGTACTGACCCAGTGACCCATACTGACCCAGTGACCCGTAGTGACGGGCATTGACCCAGTGACCCGTCTTGACCCAGTGACCCGTACTGACCCACTGACCCGTAGTGACGCAGTGACCCGTACTGACGCAGTGACCCGTACTGACGGGCATTGACCCGGTGACCCGTACTGACCCAGTGACCCGTCTTGACCCAGTGACCCATACTGACCCAGTGACCCGTAGTGACGGGCATTGACCAAGTGACCCGTACTGAGCCAGTGACCCGTACTGACCCAGCGACCGTACTGACCCAGTGACCCGTACTGACTCAGTGACCCGTACTCACCCAGTGACCCGTACGGACCCAGTGACCCGTACTGACCCAGTGACCCATACTGACCCAGTGAACCATACTGACCCGTACTGACCCAGTGACCCGTACTGACGGGCATTGACCCGGTGACCCGTAGTGACTCATACTGACCAAGTGACCCGTCCTGACCCAGTGACCCGTACTGACCCAGTGACCCGCACTGACGGGCATTGACCCGGTGACCCGTACTCACCCAGTGACCCGTAGTGCCCATACTGACCCAGTGGCCCGTACTGACCTAGTGACCCGTACTGACAGGCATTGACCCGGTGACCCATACTGACCCAGTGACCCGTAGTGACCCAGTGGCCCGTCCTGACCCAGTGATCCGTACTGACCCAGTGACCCGTCCTGACCCAGTGACCCGTCCTGACCCAGTGACCCGTACTGACCGGCATTGACCCGGTGACCCGTACTGCCCTGGTGACCCGCTTGACTTGACATGTCGACCGCCTTTGACAAGGTGACCCGCAGTGACCCAGTGACCCATAGCACCCCCGTGACTCGTACTGGCCAGGTAACCGCGGCTTTGACACGATAACCTGATAACCAAAGACCTGGTAATCCGTTTAAATCCTGGTAAGGAGATCCGCACTGACCCGCAGACCCGTACTGACCCGCAGACCCGTACTGACCCGCAGACCTGTACTGACCCGCAGACCTGTACTGACCCGCAGCCTGTACTGACCCGTAGACCTGTACTGACCCGCAGACCCGTACTGACCCGCAGACCCGTACTGACCCGCAGACCCGTACTGACCCGCAGACCTGTACTGACCCGCAGACCTGTACTGACCCGCAGCCTGTACTGACCCGTCGACCTATACTGACCCTCAGACCCGTAATGACCACGTAAATCCGTACTGACCCGCAGCCTGTACTGACCTGCAGCCCTGTACTGACCCGCAGCCTGTACTGACCCGCAGCCCCGTACTGACCCGCAGACCTGTACTGACCCGCAGACCCGTACTGACCCGCAGACCTGTACTAACCCGCAGACCTGTACTGACCCGCAGACCCGTACTGACCCGCAGCCCTGTACTGACCCGCAGACCCGTACTGACCCGCAGACCTGTACTGACCCGCAGACCCGTACTGACCCGCAGACCTGTACTGACCCGCAGACCCGCAGCCTGTACTGACCCGCAGCCCCGTACTGACCCGCGGACCTGTACTGACCCGCAGACCCGTACTGACCCGCAGACCTGTACTGACCCGCAGACCTGTACTGACCCGCATCCCTGTACTGACCCGCAGACCCGTACTGACCTGTACTGTCCCGCAGACCGTACTGACCCGCAGACCCGTACTGACCCGTACTAACCCGATGTTTGCAGCGTATTCCTCCTCGGACTCTTCGGAGCAAACTGAAATAAAACCACAGGTCGAGAGAGTGCAGGGCGTTGTATAATCACAAAACTATTAGGAATATTTATGTAAGTACTTACGAGATCCAGTTACGGGGCGTAGCAAGCATAGGGTCATAACTTGTGCAAAATACTTTCACATTTTATGGACATTGGACTGATATAAAACATCCCAAATAGACGCCAAGTGAAACTACCGATTAGTGGGGAAGATGTGGGAGGCTAGATACAAGGACTTCACCCGTAAACACTACTTGAAACATACATATCTGTATTAGCTTGTCTGTGCCACCTAACTGTGACACTAGAGCGCATGCGCGAGAGGAAATTAGCAAGCGTGGCACGTGCGGCAGGGGTCGAGTTCTACTTCTGTCTAATTATGGTGCAGGGAGCAGGGGCCAGATATCACGTGTGTCATTTAGCTATTGGAAGTTACAGCTAACCTAATTTAGGGCGCCTCAGAAATACGTGTTGTATGTAGAAGACTATTCCCCGTGACACATCCATTCGCCAATAGACGACTTCGCATTATTCCACTGAGAGGCGCCACTGCATCTGCTATGCATTCTGGGTATTATTTTGGTCTGTGCAAGATGTCAAGATGGCGTCATCGCATGACAACGTATTTTGTAGATCCGGAGACATGCAATAGTGTCATCTATGTAACGGAAAAGTTACGTAATCTGGATATAAGTTAGATATGCTCATGCTCAAGTGCATACATGCCTTGCCAATAACCTGGAAATATAGTATTTATCTCAATAGAAAAATCAAAATCAAGATAACACCAAAATATTTCCCCGGACTCTTTGCGCCCGTCACGATTTTTCCAAGACGGCGTATAATCGCCAAGTCGGATATGGCTCTTGGTGCTAGGCTGGGAACCGGCCTAGAGCTGCTCGCAGCATACCAGGCCGGTGACGGGTAATGTAATGTAACTTCCGTGATTGGCGGAGCGTCAGGAGTTGTGCATACGCTATGGCAAGTCGAAGTGAACTTTCATAGAGTAGGCCTATTAAACATATGTAAAAAAAAATTAACCGTAAAATTGCTGTATGCATATCTTTAAATGAGTTGGACATAGATCTATGTCATATTATGTATATGTCAAATTATTTATAGATATTACAATATGAAGTAAATTGGATACATGTCAAACTAAACTGGCACATGCATAACTGAATTGGACACACGCATACATAAGTGAATTGGATACATGCATACATAAGTGAGTTGGACAAATGCATGCACAAGTGAATTGGACACATGTATACATTAGTGAATTGGACACATGCATACATAAGTGAATTGGACACATGCATGCACAAGTGAATTGGACACATGTATACATTAGTGAATTGGACACATGTATACATTAGTGAATTGGACACATGCATACATAAGTGAATTGGACACATGTATACATAAGTGAATTGGACACATGCATGCACAAGTGAATTGGACACATGTATACATTAGTGAATTGGACACATGTATACATTAGTGAATTGGACACATGCATGCACAAGTGAATTGGACACATGTATACATAAGTGAATTGGACACATGCATGCACAAGTGAATTGGACACATGTATACCTTAGTGAATTGGATACATGCATACATAAGTGAGTTGGACACATGCATGCACAAGTGAATTGGACACATGTATACATTAGTGAATTGGACACATGTATACATTAGTGAATTGGACACATGCATACATAAGTGAATTGGACACATGCATGCACAAGTGAATTGGACACATGTATACATTAGTGAATTGGACACATGTATACATTAGTGAATTGGACACATGCATGCACAAGTGAATTGGACACATGTATACATAAGTGAATTGGACACATGCATGCACAAGTGAATTGGACACATGTATACCTTAGTGAATTGGATACATGCATACATAAGTGAGTTGGACACATGCATGCACAAGTGAATTGGACACATGTATACATTAGTGAATTGGACACATGCATACATAAGTGAATTGGACACATGCATGCACAATTGAATTGGACACATGTATACATAAGTGAATTGGACACATGTATACATTAGTGAATTGGACACATGCATACATAAGTGAATTGGACACATGTATACATAAGTGAATTGGACACATGTATACATAAGTGAATTGGACACATGTATACATAAGTGAATTGGACACATGTATACATAAATGAATTGGATACACGCATACATAAGTGAATTGGACACATGCATGCATTGTCCGCCATCTTGCAAAATGGCGGATGTGGGGACCATGAACACTCAAGAACGAGTTTTTGAAGTATTCGACCCCAAGAATAGCCTTTAGTGTGATGTATCTGCTCTCGACTGCGAGCCTGAAGTGCAGGTATGTAGGGAGCTGCCCCATGTGGTGAGGAGTGGTGAGAGATAGGACAAAGGCACCCCGTCATATCTCTCGTTCGAACCCCACCAGCTTTCACATTCCAAGAAATCCAACTTCGTATGACTTAGCATAAGCGTTAGTTAGGCATTTTATTTCAAAGCCGATTAAACGATACACGGGTAGAGTGACACATGTCAGCAACTACACCAAATAACACAAACAAATCACAAAATGCCTTCGCCCGATTGAGTATGGTATCTACAATATGACATATATTTGCCGCATGGTGAATATTGTTAAGGTCGCCACTAACTATGTGAACATTAACAGGACCAATGAACATGGTGATATGGTGATCCAGACAGACAGTAAACCCAGATGGATCCAGATATATCAAGCCAAGAGAGGTCACAACTAACCTAACAAATTCAGTTCGCATAAACGAGTAATAAAGCAAATATATCCAAGTAAACAGCTCCACCCAGTGAAATCCAACAAGACCGATATAACTCTGCAGCTAACGCCAGATATGTCCAACGACATATGCTGAGCTACAAATGTTGGACAAGGGGGGGGGGGGGGGTCGTGTTCCCAGATCACGAAAAATAAGTTTCTTTATTCCCAGGTCACGATGAATTAAAAGCAGAACTCTCCGCATGCAACGACAGGGGCGGATACACGATAATACACGGTTATTTAATATTAAAATTCCCAGTTCGCGATTATTGAAAATCCTTCATCACGGCGGTCGGCTAATACCCCATTCCCAGCTCACAAAGAATTATTTTCCTCATTCCCAGTTCACGGTGAAATAAAAAGCCCAATCCCGAGGAACTACCCTTGCCTACCCCCCGCCCCCCCTCCCCCCCCCCCAATGTTAAGACAAAGGCAAACCAAGAAATGTCCAAACAGACGGGTTCAACCAGACAAGTCTAATAAAATAGGCTTAATCAGCCAGGTCGAACGAGACATGGGACAACCAGTCGACTCCAACCAAACAGATCCTGTCTAATCAAATAGGTTTAATCAGCCAGGTCGAACCAGATATGGGACAACCAGTCGACTCCAACCAGATAGATCCTGTCTAATCAAATAGGCTTAATCAGCCAGGTCGAAACAAACATGGGACAACCAGTCGACTCCAACCAGACAGATCCTGTCTAATCAAATAGGCTTAATCAGCCAGGTCGAACCATCTTGAGAAATGAGGCTACAATCTTGAGAAATGAGGTTATGAACTTGAAAAATGAGGTTGAAAACTGATGTTAACATCTTGAGACAAACTATGTTACAACTTAATAACCGAATAAATGATGTAATGTTATATTAGGCTGCTATGCCGGATATAAATGCAGGTTTCAACATTGAGCATGTATAGGTTACATTGAGGTATGCACCGTGGATATGGATGTACAAATGGTCGCGTTATATCACAAACAAATCTCGCAGCCGCTGCCGCAGAATATGTTCAAAATGATAGGATATCAAGATATTAAAGAACCCGTGTGGGATATATATCATATACGGAATATATGTGGCTTACATATTATATGCATTGCTGTTTTGATTACTTAAATCTCACTCCTGGATAGAAAGCCTTTAAACGGCGGTTAGTTTGGAATCATATATGTAAATCTGGAATATTCAGATCATGAATATATATATCTGGAATATGCAAATCTTGAATATTCAGATCTGGAATATGCAAATCTTGAATATTCAGATCTGGAATATGCAAATCTTGAATATTCAGATCTGGAATATACAAATCTTGAATATTCAGATCTGGAATACGCAAATGCAGATCTGGAATATGCAAAACTTGAATTTTCAGATCTGGAATATGCAAATATTGAATATTTAGATCTGGAATATGCAAATCTTGAATATTCAGATCTGGAATATGCAAATCTTGAATATTCAGATCTGGAATATGCAAATCTTAAATATTCAGATCTTGAATTTTCAGATATGTTTTCGGATGCTATCTTTCGTTGGATTTGACCCGATATGATGTCTGCAAGTCCCTGGTATTTATGATCAGGCCAGCGTGTTGGCCAGATACTTCGTCTCTCAATCATGAGAATAAGCCAGTGGCTCAGCCAAGTCATTGCTAAGCCGGTATAACAAACAAAAGTTTCCAAAAGTTTCCCTAAAGCCACCCGGGTTCTCAGGCACAAGGTGAGTGAAGGGCCTCACCCCAGGCCCTTCGCTCCCACCCGCTCCATCAACCCGCACCATCAACTCGCTCCATCAACCGCTCCATCAACCCGCACCATCAACTCGCTCCATCAACCGCTCCATCAACCCGCACCATCAACTCGCTCCATCAACCCGCACCATCAACCCGCTCCATCAACTCGCTCCATCAACCGCTCCATCAACCCGCACCATCAACTCGCTCCATCAACTCGCTCCATCAACTCGCTTCATCAACCCGCTCCATCAACTCGCTCCATCAACCCGCTCCATCAACTCGCTCCATCAACCCGCTCCATCAACTCGCTCCATCAACCCGCTCCATCAACCCGCTCCATCAACTCGCTCCATCAACTCGCTCCAGACAAGCCGACCATCAGGCATTGGGAGAAGACAACCGGTGTCACGTTCCATTGTCACGGTCCATTGTCACGTGCGGTGGTGTCACGTGCGGTGGTGTCACGTGCGGTGTGGTGTCACATGCGGTGGTGTCACGTGCGGTGGTGTCACGTCCCACGGTGTCAAGTCTAATCATGTCACGTGCAATGATGTCACGCGCGGTGGTGTCAGGTCCAGCGGTTGGTCAGGATGGTGTCTGGTGTGCCCGATGTGGAGGCGTTCTAATCAACTGCTGACCACACGCCGCACCCCCTTTGGCCTGCAAACACAAACAGACAGTGCACCATCAGGGCGGGTCAGTCAGAGTGCATCATCAGGGCGGGTCAGTCAGAGTGCACCATCAGGGCGGGTCAGACAGAGTGCACCATCAGGGCGGGTCAGACAGAGTGCACCATCAGGGCGGGTCAGTCAGAGTGCATCATCAGGGCGGGTCAGCCAGAGTGCATCATCAGGGCGGGTCAGTCAGAGTGCATCATCAGGGTGGGTCAGTCAGAGTGCACCATCAGGGCGGGTCAGCCAGAGTGCACCATCAGGGCGGGTCAGTCAGAGTGCATCATCAGGGCGGGTCAGTCAGAGTGCACAATCAGGGCGGGTCAGTCAGCGTGCACTATAAGGGCGGGTCAGTCAGCGTGCACTATCGGGGCGGGTCAGTCAGAGTGCACTATAAGGGTGGGTCAGAGAGTGCATCATCAGGGGGGATCAGTCAGAGTGCACCATCAGGGCGGGTCAGTCAGAGTGCACCATCAGGGCGGGTCAGTCAGCGTGCACTATCGGGGCGGGTCAGTCAGAGTGCACAATCAGGGCGGGTCAGTCAGCGTGCACTATCGGGGCGGGTCAGACAGAGTGCATCATCAGGGCGGGTCAGTCTGTGTGCATCATCAGGGCGGGTCAGTCAGAGTGCATCACCAGGGCGGGTCAGTCTGTGTGCATCATCAGGGCGGGTCAGTCAGAGTGCACTATCGGGGCGGGTCAGTCAGAGTGCACCATCAGGGCGGGTCAGTCAGAGTGCACCATCAGGGCGGGTCAGACAGAGTGCACAATCAGGGCGGGTCAGTCAGCGTGCACTATCGGGGCGGGTCAGTCAGAGTGCACCATCAGGGCGGGTCAGTCAGAGTGCACAATCAGGGCGGGTCAGTCAGCGTGCACTATCGGGGCGGGTCAGTCAGAATGCACCATCAGGGCGGGTCAGTCAGAGTGCACAATCAGGGCGGGTCAGACAGAGTGCACAATCAGGGCGGGTCAGTCAGCGTGCACTATCGGGGCGGGTCAGTCAGAGTGCACCATCAGGGCGGGTCAGTCAGAGTGCACAATCAGGGCGGGTCAGTCAGAGTGCACAATCAGGGCGGGTCAGTCAGCGTGCACTATCGGGGCGGGTCAGTCAGAGTGCACCATCAGGGCGGGTCAGTCAGAGTGCACAATCAGGGCGGGTCAGTCAGCGTGCACTATCGGGGCGGGTCAGTCAGAGTGCACCATCAGGGCGGGTCAGTCAGAGTGCACAATCAGGGCGGGTCAGACAGAGTGCACAATCAGGGCGGGTCAGTCAGCGTGCACTATCGGGGCGGGTCAGTCAGAGTGCACCATCAGGGCGGGTCAGTCAGAGTGCACAATCAGGGCGGGTCAGTCAGAGTGCACAATCAGGGCGGGTCAGTCAGCGTGCACTATCGGGGCGGGTCAGTCAGAGTGCATCATCAGGGCGGGTCAGTCAGAGTGCACAATCAGGGCGGGTCAGTCAGAGTGCACCATCAGGGCGGGTCAGTCTGTGTGCATCATCAGGGCGGGTCAGTCAGAGTGCATCATCAGGGCGGGTCAGTCAGAGTGCACCATCAGGGCGGGTCAGTCAGAGTGCACCATCAGGGCGGGTCAGTCAGAGTGCACCATCAGGGCGGGTCAGTCAGCGTGCACCATCAGGGCGGGTCAGTCAGAGTGCACCATCAGGGTGGGTGAGTCAGAGTGCACTATCGGGGCGGGTCAGTCAGCGTGCACCATCAGGGCGGGTCAGTCTGTGTGCATCATCAGGGCGGGTCAGTCAGCGTGCACCATCAGGGCGGGTCAGTCTGTGTGTATCATCAGGGCGGGTCAGTCAGAGTGCACAATCAGGGCGGGTCAGTCAGAGTGCATCATCAGGGCGGGTCAGTCAGCGTGCACCATCAGGGCGGGTCAGTCAGAGTGCACAATCAGTGCGGGTCAGTCAGCGTGCACCATCAGGGCGGGTCAGACAGAGTGCACAATAAGAACGGGTCAGTCAGAGTGCACTATCAGGGCGGGTCAGTCAGCGTGCACCATCAGGGCGGGTCAGACAGAGTGCACAATCAGGGCGGGTCAGTCTGTGTGCATCATCAGGGCGGGTCAGTCAGAGTGCATCATCAGGGCGGGTCAGTCAGCGTGCACCATCAGGGCGGGTCAGTCAGAGTGCGCAATCAGGGCGGGTCAGTCAGCGTGCACTATCGGGGCGGGTCAGTCAGAGTGCACCATCAGGGCGGGTCAGTCTGTGTGCATCATCAGGGCGGGTCAGTCAGAGTGCATCATCAGGGCGGGTCAGTCTGTGTGCATCATCAGGGCGGGTCAGTCAGAGTGCATCATAAGGGCGGGTCAGTCAGAGTGCATCATCAGGGCGGGTCAGTCTGTGTGCATCATCAGGGCGGGTCAGTCTGTGTGCATCATCAGGGCGGGTCAGTCAGAGTGCATCATCAGGGCGGGTCAGTCTGTGTGCATCATCAGGGCGGGTCAGTCAGCGTGCACCATCAGGGCGGGTCAGTCTGTGTGCATCATAAGGGCGGGTCAGACAGAGTGCATCATCAGGGCGGGTCAGTCTGTGTGCATCATCAGGGCGGGTCAGTCAGAGTGCATCATCAGGGCGGGTCAGTCTGTGTGCATCATCAGGGCGGGTCAGTCAGCGTGCACCATCAGGGCGGGTCAGTCTGTGTGCATCATAAGGGCGGGTCAGACAGAGTGCATCATCAGGGCGGGTCAGTCTGTGTGCATCATCAGGGCGGGTCAGTCAGCGTGCACCATCAGGGCGGGTCAGTCAGAGTGCATCATCAGGGCGGGTCAGTCAGAGTGCACAATCAGGGCGGGTCAGTCAGAGTGCACCATCAGGGCGGGTCAGACAGAGTGCACAATCAGGGCGGGTCAGTCAGAGTGCACAATCAGGGCGGGTCAGTCTGTGTGCATCATCAGGGCGGGTCAGTCAGAGTGCATCATCAGGGCGGGTCAGTCTGTGTGCACCATCAGGGCGGGTCAGTCAGAGTGCATCATCAGGGCGGGTCAGTCTGTGTGCATCATCAGGGCGGGTCAGTCTGTGTGCATCATAAGGGCGGGTCAGTTAGAGTGCATCATCAGGGCGGGTCAGTCTGTGTGCATCATCAGGGCGGGTCAGTCTGTGTGCATCATAAGGGCGGGTCAGTTAGAGTGCATCATCAGGGCGGGTCAGTCAGCGTGCACCATCAGGGCGGGTCAGTCAGAGTGCACCATCAGGGCGGGTCAGTCAGAGTGCATCATCAGGGCGGGTCAGTCAGAGTGCATCATCAGGGCGGGTCAGTCAGAGTGCACCATCAGGGCGGGTCAGTCTGTGTGCATCATCAGGGCGGGTCAGACAGAGTGCATCATCAGGGCGGGTCAGTCAGCGTGCACCATCAGGGCGGGTCAGTCAGAGTGCATCATCAGGGCGGGTCAGTCTGTGTGCATCATCAGGGCGGGTCAGTCTGTGTGCATCATCAGGGCGGGTCAGTCAGCGTGCACCATCAGGGCGGGTCAGTCAGAGTGCACAATCAGGGCGGGTCAGTCTGTGTGCATCATCAGGGCGGGTCAGCCTGTGTGCATCATCAGGGCGGGTCAGTCAGCGTGCACCATCAGGGCGGGTCAGTCTGTGTGCATCATAAGGGCGGGTCAGACAGAGTGCACCATCAGGGCGGGTCAGTCAGCGTGCACCATCAGGGCGGGTCAGTCAGAGTGCATCATCAGGGCGGGTCAGTCAGAGTGCACAATCAGGGCGGGTCAGTCAGCGTGCACCATCAGGGCGGGTCAGTCAGAGTGCACAATCAGGGCGGGTCAGTCAGCGTGCACCATCAGGGCGGGTCAGACAGAGTGCATCATCAGGGCGGGTCACTCTGTGTGCATCATCAGGGCGGGTCAGTCTGTGTGCATCATCAGGGCGGGTCAGTCTGTGTGCATAATCAGGGCGGGTCAGTCAGCGTGCACCATAAGGGCGGGTCAGTCTGTGTGCATCATAAGGGCGGGTCAGACAGAGTGCATCATCAGGGCGGGTCAGTCAGAGTGCACCATAAGGGCGGGTCAGTCTGTGTGCATCATAAGGGCGGGTCAGACAGAGTGCATCATCAGGGCGGGTCAGTCTGTGTGCACCATAAGGGCGGGTCAGTCTGTGTGCATCATAAGGGCGGGTCAGACAGAGTGCATCATCAGGGCGGGTCAGTCAGCGTGCACCATAAGGGCGGGTCAGTCTGTGTGCATCATAAGGGCGGGTCAGACAGAGTGCATCATCAGGGCGGGTCAGTCTGTGTGCATCATCAGGGCGGGTCAGTCTGTGTGCATCATCAGGGCGGGTCACTCTGTGTGCATCATAAGGGCGGGTCAGACAGAGTGCATCATAAGGGCGGGTCAGACAGAGTGCATCATCAGGGCGGGTCAGTCTGTGTGCATCATCAGGGCGGGTCAGTCAGCGTGCACCATCAGGGCGGGTCAGTCTGTGTGCATCATAAGGGCGGGTCAGCCAGAGTGCATCATCAGGGCGGGTCAGTCAGCGTGCACCATCAGGGCGGGTCAGTCTGTGTGCATCATAAGGGCGGGTCAGACAGAGTGCATCATCAGGGCGGGTCAGTCTGTGTGCATCATCAGGGCGGGTCAGACAGAGTGCATCATAAGGGCGGGTCAGTCAGAGTGCATCATCAGGGCGGGTCAGTCAGAGTGCATCATCAGGGCGGGTCACTCTGTGTGCATCATCAGGGCGGGTCAGTCAGCGTGCACCATCAGGGCGGGTCAGTCTGTGTGCATCATCAGGGCGGGTTAGTCAGAGTGCACAATCAGGGCGGGTCAGTCTGTGTGCATCATCAGGGCGGGTCAGTCAGAGTGCATCATAAGGGCGGGTCAGTCAGAGTGCATCATCAGGGCGGGTCAGTCAGCGTGCACCATCAGGGCGGGTCAGTCAGCGTGCACCATCAGGGCGGGTCAGTCTGTGTGCATCATCAGGGCGGGTCAGTCAGCGTGCACTATCGGGGCGGGTCAGTCAGCGTGCACCATCAGGGCGGGTCAGTCAGAGTGCACCATCAGGGCGGGTCAGTCAGCGTGCACCATCAGGGCGGGTCAGTCTGTGTGCATCATCAGGGCGGGTCAGTCAGCGTGCACTATCGGGGCGGGTCAGTCAGAGTGCATCATCAGGGCGGGTCATTCAGAGTGCATCATCAGGGCGGGTCAGTCAGAGTGCATCATCAGGGCGGGTCAGTCAGAGTGCACCATCAGGGCGGGTCAGTCAGCGTGCACTATCAGGGCGGGTCAGTCTGTGTGCATCATCAGGGCGGGTCAGTCAGAGTGCATCATCAGGGCGGGTCAGTCAGAGTGCATCATCAGGGCGGGTCAGTCTGTGTGCATCATCAGGGCGGGTCAGTCAGAGTGCATCATCAGGGCGGGTCAGTCTGTGTGCATCATCAGGGCGGGTCAGTCAGCGTGCACCATCAGGGCGGGTCAGTCAGCGTGCACCATCAGGGCGGGTCAGTCTGTGTGCATCATCAGGGCGGGTCAGTCTGTGTGCATCATCAGGGCGGGTCAGTCAGCGTGCACCATCAGGGCGGGTCAGTCAGAGTGCACAATCAGGGCGGGTCAGTCAGCGTGCACCATCAGGGCGGGTCAGACAGAATGCACAATAAGGGCGGGTCAGTCTGTGTGCATCATCAGGGCGGGTCAGTCAGAGTGCATCATCAGGGCGGGTCAGTCAGAGTGCACCATCAGGGCGGGTCAGACAGAGTGCCCCATCAAGGCGGGTCAGTCAGAGTGCATAATCAGGGCGGGTCAGTCAGAGTGCACAATCAGGGCGGGTCAGTCAGCGTGCACTATCGGGGCGGGTCAGTTAGAGTGCACCATCAGGGCGGGTCAGTCAGAGTGCACAATCAGGGCGGGTCAGTCAGAGTGCACAATCAGGGCGGGTCAGACAGAGTGCACTATAAGGGCGGGTCAGCCAGAGTGCACCATCAGGGCGGGTCAGCCAGAGTGCACAATCAGGGCGGGTCAGACAGAGTGCACTATAAGGGCGGGTCAGTCAGAGTGCACCATCAGGGCGGGTCAGACAGAGTGCACAATAAGGGCGGGCCAGTCAGAGTGCACAATCAGGGCGGGTCAGTCAGAGTGCACCATCAGGGCGGGTCAGGCAGAGTGCACTATAAGGGCGGGTCAGTCAGAGTGCACCATCAGGGCGGGTCAGACAGAGTGCACAATAAGGGCGGGTCAGTCAGAGTGCACAATCAAAGCGGGTCAGTCAGAGTGCACAATCAGGGCGGGTCAGACAGAGTGCACTATAAGGGCGGGTCAGACAGAGAGTGCACCATCAGGGCGGATCAGACAGAGTGCACCATCAGGGCGGGTCAGCCAGAGTGCACAATCAGGGCGGGTCAGACAGAGTGCACTATAAGGGCGGGTCAGTCAGAGTGCACCATCAGGGCGGGTCAGACAGAGTGCACAATAAGGGCGGGTCAGTCAGAGTGCACAATCAAAGCGGGTCAGTCAGAGTGCACAATCAGGGCGGGTCAGACAGAGTGCACTATAAGGGCGGGTCAGACAGACAGTGCACCATCAGGGCGGATCAGTCAGAGTGCACAATCAGGGTGGGTCAGACAGAGTGCACAATAAGGGCGGGTCAGTCAGAGTGCACCATCAGGGCGGGTCAGACAGAGTGCACAATAAGGGCGGGTCAGTCAGAGTGCACAATCAGGGCGGGTCACACAGAGTGCACCATCAGGGCGGGTCAGACAGAGTGCACAATAAGGGCGGGTCGGTCAGAGTGCACAATCAGGGCGGGTCAGTCAGAGTGCACCATCAGGGCGGGTCAGTCAGAGTGCATCATCAGGGCGGGTCAGTCAGAGAGCACCATCAGGGCGGGTCAGTCAGCGTGCACTATCGGGGCGGGTCAGTCAGAGTCCACCATCAGGGCGGGTCAGTCATAGTGCACCATCAGGGCGGGTCAGTCAGAGTGCACCATCAGGGCGGGTCAGACAGAGTGCACTATAAGGGCGGGTCAGTCAGAGTGGATCATCAGGGCGGGTCAGTCAGAGTGCACTATAAGGGCGGGTCAGTCAGAGTGCATCATCAGGGCGGGTCAGTCAGAGAGCACCATCAGGGCGGGTCAGTCAGCGTGCACTATCGGGGCGGGTCAGTCAGAGTGCACCATCCGGGCGGGTCAGTCACACAGTGCACCATCAGGGCGGATCAGACAGAGTGCACCATCAGGGCGGGTCAGTCAGAGTGCACAATCAGGGCGGGTCAGTCAGAGTGCACCATCAGGGCGAGTCAGACAGAGTGCACAATAAGGGCGGGTCAGTCAGAGTGCACAATCAGGGCGGGTCAGACACAGTGCACTATAAGCGTGGGTCAGACAGACAGTGCACCATCAGGGCGGGTCAGTCAGAGTGCACAATCAGGGCGGGTCAGACAGAGTGCACTATAAGGGCGGGTCAGACAGACAGTGCACCATCAGGGCGGGTCAGTCAAAGTGCACAATCAGGGCGGGTCAGACAGAGTGCATCATCAGGGCGGATCAGACAGAGTGCACAATCAGGGCGGGTCAGTCAGAGTGCACAATCAGGGCGGGTCAGTCAGAGTGCACCATCAGGGCGGGTCAGTCAGAGTGCACAATAAGGGCGGGTCAGTCAGAGTGCACAATCAGGGCGGGTCAGTCAGAGTGCATCATCAGGGCGGGTCAGTCAGAGTGCACCATTAGGGCGGGTCAGACAGAGTGCACAATAAGGGCGGGTCAGTCAGAGTGCATAATCAGGGCGGGTCAGTCAGAGTGCACCATCAGGGCGGGTCAGTCAGAGTGCACCATTAGGGCGGGTCAGACAGAGTGCACAATAAAAGCGGGTCAGTCAGAGTGCATAATCAGGGCGGGTCAGACAGAGTGCACTATAAGGGCGGGTCAGTCAAAGTGCACAATCAGGGTGGGTCAGACAGAGTGCACTATAAGGGCGGGTCAGACAGATAGTGCACCATCAGGGCGGGTCAGTCAAAGTGCACAATCAGGGCGGGTCAGACAGAGTGCATCATCAGGGCGGATCAGACAGACAGTGCACAATCAGGGCGGGTTAGTCAGAGTGCACCATCAGGGCGGGTCAGTCAGAGTGCACCATCAGGGCGGGTCAGACAGAGTGCACCATCAGGGCGGGTCAGTCAGAGTGCACCATCAGGGCGGGTCAGACAGAGTGCACAATCAGGGCGGGTCAGTCAGAGTGCACCATCAGGGTGGGTCAGTCAGAGTGCATCATCAGGGCGGGTCAGTCAGAGTGCACCATCAGGGCGGGTCAGTCAGCGTGCACCATCAGGGCGGGTCAGTCAGAGTGCGCCATCAGGGCGGGTCAGACAGAGTGCACAATCAGGGCGGGTCAGTCAGAGTGCACCATCAGGGCGGGTCAGTCAGAGTGCACAATCAGGGCGAGTCAGTCAGAGTGCACCATCAGAGCGGGTCAGACAGAGTGCACTATAAAGGCGGGTCAGTCAGAGTGCACCATCAGGGCGGGTCAGTCAGAGAGCACCATCAGGGCGGGTCAGTCAGAGTGCATCATCAGGGCGGGTCAGTCAGAGTGCACCATCCGGGCGGGTCAGTCAGAGTGCACCATCAGAGCGGGTCAGACAGAGTGCACTATAAAGGCGGGTCAGACAGACTGCACCATCAGGGCGGGTCAGACAGTGCACATTCAGGGCCGGTTAGTCAGAGTGCACTATAAGGGCGGGTCAGTCAGAGTGCACCATCAGGGCGGGTTAATCAGAGTGCACTATAGGGGCGGGTCAGTCAGAGTGCACCATCAGGGCGGGTCAGACAGACTGCACCATCAGGGCGGGTCAGACAGAGTGCACCATAAGGGCGGGTCAGTCAGAGTGCACCATCAGGGCGGGTCAGTCAGAGTGCACCATCAAGGCGGGTCAGTCAGAGTGCACCATCAGGGCGGGTCAGACAGACTGCACCATCAGGGCGGGTCAGACAGAGTGCACCATCAGGGCGGGTCAGTCAGAGTGCACCATCAGGGCGGGTCAGTCAGAGTGCACAATCACGGCGCGTCAGTCAGAGTGCACAATCAGGGCGGGTCAGTCAGAGTGCACCATCAGGGCGGGTCAGTCAGAGTGCACCATCAGGGCGGGTCAGTCACACAGTGCACCATCAGGGCGGGTCAGTCAGAGTGCACCATCCGGGCGGGTCAGTCACACAGTGCACAATCAGGGCGGGTCAGTCAGAGTGCACCATCAGGGCGGGTCAGTCAGAGTGCACCATCAGGGCGGGTCAGTCAGAGTGCACCATCAGGGCGGGTCAGACAGAGTGCACCATCAGGGCGGGTCAGTCAGAGTGCACCATCAGGGCGGGTCAGTCAGAGTGCACAATCAGGACGCGTCAGTCAGAGTGCACAATCAGGGCGGGTCAGTCAGAGTGCACCATCAGGGCGGGTCAGTCAGAGTGCACCATCAGGGCGGGTCAGTCAGAGTGCACCATCAGGGCGGGTCAGTCAGAGTGCACAATCAGGGCGGGTTAGTCAGAGTGCACAATCAGAGCGGGTCAGTCACACAATGCACCATCAGGGCGAGTCAGTCACACAGTGCACCATCAGGGCGGGTCAGTCACACAGTGCACAATCAGGGCGGGTCAGTCAGAGTGCACCATCAGGGCGGGTCAGTCAGAGTGCACAATCAGGGCGGGTCAGTCAGAGTGCACAATCAGAGCGGGTCAGTCACACAGTGCACCATCAGGGCGGGTCAGTCAGAGTGCACCATCAGGGCGGGTCAGTCAGACAGTGCACCATCAGGGCGGGTCAGTCAGAGTGCACCATCAGGGCGGGTCAGTCAGCGGGTCAGTCACTGACAACTGTCGACATGGACTTGTGGCTGACAACTGTCGACATGGACGTGTGACCGAAAACTGTCGACATGGACGTGTGACCGAAAACTGTCGACATGGACGTGTGACTGAGAACTGTAGACATGGACGTGTGAGTGATATATATATATCTAAAGCAGGATCAATTAAGGTTATTTGGTACTTACAAGATATGGATTTAATTATATGGCACTGCTAAAGGCAGACAGAAATATCGTAGCTTAGTTTCAGATTACGACGAGTAAACTGGGGAGCATGGAACTAGGTTATTATTATGACGAAAAGTTTCAATTTTCGTCATATGTCGGTCGGTCGTGTTTGTATGTGTGTTTGTATGTATGTATGTCTGTTTCACTCGAAAACGGGCAGTCTCCTTGTGGCCTAACGGCTGTATGTATTAGTTCGCAGTCTTTAGTACCTAACAGCTAGGCTATAGGGCTACAACATTCTCGTCATGCAGGTCGAAAGGTCAAAGGTCAAGGTCACAGCGATTTTTTTGAAAAAATAACTAAAAACGCTTATATCTCCGTTAATATTAAAGCTAGAGATCTCGGATTAGTTTCAGAATGTGCCCCTCTTTCAGGTGCAGTTTTCGGGTATTGTTCACTTTTTGATGCGTAATACTCATTTTCGAGGAAAACGAGGTCATAGGTTTTGTGGATAACGCACTAAATGACCTCTGTCAGTTTTTTTGCCTTTTGGCACATTTGCCATCAAGCTATCGCTATGATGTTCAAATATGTCATAGAAATATGAATTGTGATGACTTGTGTTGAATCTTAGAGTTTTCTGATACGTCACGTGACGTCACGATGACGTCACTTTCGGTACTTACAAAAAATCATCAAAAATCAGAAAAAAATCACAAAAATGCGAGAGTAGCATTATATTGTAGGAAAAGTAGTTCCTCGTATAGCTACAAACTAAAAACAATACGTTCCTATCTTACTTCCGGTTCCAGGGCCGGGGGAATTTCTCTATGGGACTTCCCATGTTAAAAGGGCTGTATCTTTAGGCTGGGAAAAAATGTTTTGTCACGTATGTCGCAAGTGCCTCCAGCAAACAACACCGGGATTTTTTCGTTAGTTGAACATGACGTCTAGTAGCCACAGTGCTTACCATATGCAATTAGAGCAAATAGTGATGTCACAGGATTTTTTTGAAATTTAGCCAATGGTGAAAGATACGGCTTTTTGGTGTTAGCAGAGGCTCCCACGGGTGTCCTATTCAAGCCATCACTCAATGTTTGCAGCTGTGGATGGATAATACTAAGCTGAGTCATAATCTGTCAACATGGTTCCATAGCCACATTACTTTTTGGTATATAGTCGAAATCGTTTAACATGGGATCCTATGGGGAAAAATGAACTTGATCGAATATGACCTACTTCCGTTCAAGCTATTTCAGTCTCCTTCGCCACACAGTGAGATAATATCATCTTAAAGCAAGTTATAAGAAACACACGGCGATCTCTGTATTACTTTTTGTTTCCATGGCAACGAAACCACTGGCCTAATGATAAACATACAGATTCCTGTCATTGAAAGAAAAATCGTCAAAAATCAGATAACAATGCTAAAATTGCATTCTTTTCGCCAACTAGTTGCCAATAAGCATCTTCAGATCACTTAGTGCTTTAACTTAGGCGGATGTTGTCTAGTTATGGCGCTAGAGCGCTCCGCCGGGCCGCCAATGATGAGTGAATGGAGATTGTGTCCATCTTGAAAACAACGTCAAAAATCAGAAAAACAAGCTAGAGCTGTGATGTTTGCGTCAAATGGTAGGGAACATTGATGGTCAGAAAAATAGTAAAAGAAACAAATTGGTTGCTATATCGCTTCGCCTACAGTGTTCTTTGTTCTTGTCGTCGGTCTCCGTGTTTCCGCAATGATAAGCTAATGCAAGTTTTGGCCATTTCGCCAAGCCATAGCTGAAGGACTAGTCTTTCTATCGCCTAGCTCTTTAATCGAATAAGTTGTGGCAGTAAAGCTTGGCATATTGCCGCTTGGACGTTGTCGTGCGTCACGTCATAACGTCACCATGACGTCATGACGTCACATATCTTACGTAGGCTATTACTCAGCTATTACAAGGTATGGCGACTTTCGGGTTACTTGACGTTGCAGGTCGTGTTCAGGGACAGTTTATGCCCTGTGTAACTTTTTTGACGCAGGGGATGCGTCAAAAATGACGTCATAGCTACCGTGCTCCTACGACATGTTGGATTTGCTTCATTTTCAGCCACTTTGGCAATAGCTGTCATAGCCCGAGTTGATACGTAGGTATATTAAAGAAATAGAAGCCATCTTAAGCATTTTTGCAAACGTCAAATGACGTCATGTCGCGTCACGATGACGTATTATTAGATAAAAAGTAAAATTCGTAGCGCCATTCATAATGAGTCAAGCAATCGCTCTTGAGAAAAAAAAATCATGTTCACTTAAACTCTAATATGGCATTAAATTGGCGGGCGGAAGATGCGTTACACGACGCGATCCTCACGTCATCGGCACAAACGACGGTGTTACCTGTAATTTTGTTAATATCGGTTAATTGCTCATTGCACATTGCTCAAAATAGAGCCTGCGGTGCGCACGTTGTCGGATGAATGCGCTATTTGGCTCAAATTTCCCGTTATGCGCGCTGTTTAGCCCGAATTGTCCCCGTATACGCGCTGTTTATCCAAAATTGCCCGCTATATGCGCTGTTCAGCTCAAAAAGCCCGTTATATTCGCTATTTAGCATAAATTGAGCGTTACATGCGCTGTTTACCCTAAATTGCCCCTTAGATGCCCAGTGTACCTAGAATGTCCTGTTATACTTGCTATTTAGCCCAAATTGCCAGGTATGTGCGATATTTAGCTCAAATTGCATGCTGAAAGCTCTAGTTTGCGAACCAAAAGCTCTATTTTGCCAACAGAAAGCTCTATTTTGCGAACCAAAAGCTCCATTTTGTCAACAAAAAGCTCGATTTTGTAAACAGAAAGCGCTATTTAGTAAACAGAAAGCTATATTTGGAATAAGTTGCTATCCCACGCCGATATCTATGCTCAATTGCTCTCTGAAGGTCATATTTGGCCCAGCAAAAGCACTATTTACCCCAGATTGTACCTTAAAAGCTCTATTTGGACCAAATTGTATGTGTAATGGCCTACTGGGTCAAATTTACTCACTAAAACTCTATTTTGCCCGCTGAAACCTCTATTTGATCCAAATTGTCAAGTGAAGGCACTAATTGACCCCTCAGATCCCGATTTGACCCCTCAGATCCAGATTTGACCTCTCAGATCCAGATTGACCCCTCAGATCCAGATTTGACCTCTCAGATCTAGATTGACACCTCAGATCCAGATTGACCCCTCAGATCCAGATTTGACCCTTCAAATCCAGATTTGATCCCTCAGATCCAGATTTGACCTCTCAGATCCAGATTGACCCCTCAGATCCAGATTTGACCTCTCAGATCCATATTTGTCCTCTCAGATCCAGATTTGACCCTCAGATCCAGATTTGATCCCTTAGATCCAGATTTGATCCCTCAGATCCAGATTTGATCCCTCAGATCCAGATTTGACCTCTCAGATCCAGATTTGACCTCTCAGATCCAGATTTAACCTCTCAGATCCAGATTGACCCTCAGATCCAGATTTGATCCTCAGATCCAGATTTGACCCTTAAGATCCAGATTTGATCCCTCAGATCCAGATTTGATCCCTCAGATCCAGATTGACCCCTCAGATCGTGAGTTGACCCTCAGATCAAGATTTGACCCTTCAGATCCAGATTTGATCCCTCAGATCCAGATTTGATCCCTCAGATCCAGATTGACCCCTCAGATCGAGAGTTGACCCTCAGATCAAGATTTGACCCTTCAGATCCAGATTTGATCCCTCAGATCCAGATTTGACCCTCAGATCCAGATTTGATCCCTCAGATCCAGATTTGATCCTTCAGATCCAGATTGGACCTCTCAGACCCAGAATTGACCTCTCAGATCTAGATTTGACCTCTCAGATCCTGATTGACCATTCAGATCCAGAGTGATCCTTCAGATCCAGATTTGACGTATCAGATCCAGACTTGACCTCTCAGATCCAGATTGATCCCTCAGATCCAGATATCATTCACAGACGCCTATTTTGCCTCTCAGATCCATATTGACCTTTTCAGCTCCCCATTCGACCTGGACATCCACATTTGCCCTCTCAGATCCCGAGTAGTCATCTGGCATCCCCACTAGACCCGTCAGACCCAGATTTAATCTGTCGGATCCAGATTGGACTCATATGATTCTTATTGACTCCCTCAGAACCTGATGGAAGCCGCCAGATAGAGATTTGACAACTAGGATGCAGATTGACCCGTCGCATCCCTATTTGACCTTCAGATCCCGATTCGACCTTGGTGATCCTGATTGAACATTGCTAATCCAGATTGAACCCAACGAAACCAGCTTTGACCCGTCGTATACCAATGTGTCCCACGGATCCCGTTTCGAACCGTCGACTTCGACCCTGCACATCTCGATTTGTCCCACACAACCCTAATCGACCCATCAGATCCTTATTGGTCCCCCGAATCCTGATTAGCATCCCTATTCGAAGACCCTGCGGACCGCCACTTGCGGAGGACAACCCAAGGCATCATCGATACACGCCTGATCACTTCAGGGTGATTTTGTTTAGTCCTCTAATGAGTGACCAGTGGCCACGGTGCTGTCATCCCAACCCCCCCCCCCCCCACCAGGAAATCCGGAAACAAAATTTGGGGAAAATTTCACAAAAATGTCATGCAGCGGCAATGGGAGAGACGACCTTGGGCAACAATACACACCATTTGGGCCACTAACTTTTTACTTTTTTTTTTTTTTTTTTTTTGAAGTCCACACGAGCATTTGCAATACCATTCACTCAAGCCGCTGACCTAATTCCGAGGCCCCGTCTTGACCTCAAAACCACGCTATCATATTCAATGTAAAGTGCAAGCCAGGGGACCGAGCATATGTACTCAATGTACCGGAATCTAGAAATGGCCCTCATTCCCTTAATAATCATCGTGGAGGGTCGCGGTTTGGATCACCATGTTCAGAAAGACACGTTCTGTGACCCAAAGTCGATTTTCGTCATCATCAGTGTCCCACTGAGTTCTTGTTGTATATTCACGATGCTTTAACCACTTTTTGGTCATATCGCGTCAATGGGAGAAGGAAGGGAGAGTGGAGCCATGTCCCCGGGGGTAACCCCCTACTTTTGCGAAGAAGGACATGGGATCTTTATCCCGCGATCACACAGACAAGGCCACAGCGGGGCTCAAACCACCGATCCACGTGCCTTTAGGCTCTCAGGTGGCGAGAGTACTCAAGGCGAACGCTCTAACCCACTGAGCTATCGAGCCGGCCCCCATTGTACTAGGAGGCCAAGCAGTTCAACACACAATTCTGGAAAACTGTTGTACAACTATTGATGGAATAATTGTGAAACAATACCAGACCTATGAGTAGTACGTATGTTGAAGAAGTTCCCAAAGTAATCTATAGGAAGACAAGATAATATAACCTACTTGTACCAGATGACGGACCAAGACAAGACCCTAAAGACCACAACATACGTTGCAGAGAACCGAAGAAAATGAAATCCTGCGATCTCCACTTCTTTTCAACAAGAAACGATCAAATGAACTGAATTGTTCGATGTCTTTTCTTCTCTTGGTAAACATCAAGAAATCAAATGAATTTGCATTTGCCGTATATTCCTACAACAATATAAATTTAGTACAAAGAGACCAGCCAATCAGACCAAGATATAAGCAGATAATGTCATGCTGGAAATGTAGGTGGCCCCGACAGAGAGCAGCACAACCACAGACATATCACAATATTTTCAGAACGTTTCATACACCATGCAGTAGAGCAGACCCGTAATGTACTGACCTTGGGGGTGGTGCCAAGGCTGAAGATGGAAACATAAGCTTAAATAAATAATAAATTATATATTGTATAATATATTGTATATGTTGAAAAATCGAGGCGCGCTAGCGTGCAATACTGTCTATATTGTAGCAGGTGCAGATGAAGATAACCTACTCCAGGATATATGTATATATGGTGTTCGAAATCATAAGTTAGTCCCCATAAGGAAGTTAAGGAAATCATGTGTTAAAACTGCAAGAAATCTGACGTTCAGTTAGCTGCCTGTTGCTGTAAATAGATTCGTGTTATTATACTAAGGAAGCGGTGAG
This sequence comes from Arenicola marina, assembly GCA_964019135.1. Taxonomy (NCBI): domain Eukaryota; kingdom Metazoa; phylum Annelida; class Polychaeta; family Arenicolidae; genus Arenicola; species Arenicola marina. The sequence goes on from OZ025251.1 coordinate 3,171,568, forward strand.
ATTAAGGGTAGAGGGTGTGAGGGGGTGGGGGGGGCCGGAGTTGTCACCATATGGCATACCAGTAGCCGGTGGGGCCGAGTTATTTTCTCCGACTTGCATCATGGGCTGTCTGCATGGCCAGACCGAATCTATCGGTAACCAGGAACCAGGTTAAGGGCAATCCAGGATATACGTACATACATAAGGTTCAATCAGCGCGCTAGGGTGACCAGGAAACAAATCAAGCTCAGTGATTAGCCAACCACCTCCCCTGGACAAGCCATCACCGATACGGAGCTCATGGAGAGGTTAAACGCTTGTACGCTACGGCCTAAGTATCTGGCGTCTCTGGGGGTCAGGGTTTGATCCTGGCGAGGCTAGGCTGCCTCTGGGGGTCAGGGTTTGACCCTGGCGAGGCTAGGCTGCCTCTGGTGGTCAGGGTTTTACCCTGGCGAGGCTAGACTGCCTCTGGGGGTCAGGGTTTGACCCTGGCGAGGCTAGGCTTCCTCTGGGGGTCAGGGTTTGACCCTGGCGAGGCTAGGCTGCCTCTGGGGGTCAAGGTTTCACCCTGGCGAGGCTAGACTGCCTCTGGGGGTCAGGGTTTGACCCTGGCGAGGCTAGGCTGCCTCTGAGGGTCAGGGTTTGACCCTGGCGAGGCTAGACTGCCTGGGGGTCAGTGTTTCATTCTTACTCATGTCGTCCTCCGAAGGCAGATCAATCTTGTCGTACAATGAATCTTCCTCATCGTCTACAATCATGTTATATATAGAGTTATAAGGCATACTACATAGACGGATAATGTGCCCGGAAACACATAGTAAATGAAATTAATTTATTTCTGCTGGCCAGCCTTTCACATAACTTGCATATACTCAAATTAAAAAACCCATCCAATATATATTTTTCTTCGACGGTCGCGCTTTCTACAAACAATGTGCGTCAAAAATATTCCATGGCATGAAGAAAATGATAAAATAATAAGACAGTTATAAAGGAATGGTTTCAGTCGAACGTTTTAACCTCTACATGTCATATCGCGACAAAGGAAAGGGTCAGGAAAAGAGGAGCCATGTCTCCGGGAGTAGTTCCCCAACTCTTTGCGAAGAAGATCTGGACCATCTTGGTCTGGATGTTGCACAGGTGGCATTTGGACCACGACCCCCCCCCCCCCATCCCCCCTCTGGAGTAGGTGGTAGACGGGGGGACGGATTTACCCACAACGGGATCACACTAACCACTACCCCAGGGATCCCCCCCCCCTTTCTGGAGTAGGTGGTACACGGGGGGACGGACTTACCCACGGAATCAATCGGGATCACGGGGCTTGGGATAGGCTTGGGACCTCTCAGGGGCTTTTGGAAGAAACCAATATATCGGTCATAAACATGATATAATAATAATAGTTATAATAATAATAATTATAATAATTTAAATGCCAATTATACGAATTATTAAATCAGTAAGCGCATTAATAATTAATACGATCATTATGAAGATAATGGCGAGCAAAAAAAAGAGATATATAAGTTAAGTATATCATGATATAAATTATTATAATCCATACTAATACGAGGCAAAAGTGAGATATTTACCAAATGTAGTAGTCTTGGTCTCTGGAATGAAAATAAACGTATGAAGTGTTATTGAGACTATCGCAAAGGAACAAAATATACGTGGAGAGAGCGTACATATACAGTAGTGTGTCCAGTAAACCCTGACTGTTCTTAAGGGAGTAACGTTCACTCAGAACCCGTTTTATTCTAAAAGACGCGCGAAGTGAGTGTCGCCGCTACCTCGCGAGATGTAAGAGCTATCGTGACCTCGCGAGATGTAAGAGCTATCGTGACCTCGCGAGATGTAAGAGCTATCGTGACCTCCAGAGATTTTAGTGTTCTCGTGACCTGGCGAGATTTTATTGTTGACGTGAACTCACGAGATACGAGTGAAGCCATGACTTTGTAAGAAGTCAAGTTTGTCGTGATCTCGCAAGATGTCATTGTTCTCGTGATCTCGTGATCTCGCGAGATGTGAGATGCGTTACCATGGGGGGCAGATCCTCGACTCCCTTGAGCAGCAATAGCTCCTTGTCCAGGTTCATCATCTCGTTGTTCAAGGATTCCAACATATTCTTCAGATGAAAGTTATCCTCCTTGATTTCAGCGTTCTCCTGCTCCAACACATCGTACTTCTTCTGAACCTGGTAAATACATGAACAGGATGTCATCAACCGGTAACACGTATAGTGAGGGTAACCTCACCCAGTCCCTCTCTTTCAGAACCTCGCTTGGACCTCACCTCGTCACTCTCTATCGGAGCTTCGCTTTGACCTCACCTCGTCCCTCTCTTTCAGAACCTCGCTTTGACCTCACCTCGTCCCTCTCTTTCAGAACCTCGCTTTGACCTCACCTCGTCCCTCTCTTTCAGAACCTCGCTTGAACTTCACCTCGTCACTCTATTTCTGAGGATCGCTTTGACCTTACCTGGTCCCTCTCTATCGGAGCCTCGCTTTGACCTCATCTCGTCCCTTCCCCTCTGAGCCTCGCTTTGGCCTCGCCTCGTCCCTCCCGATCTGAGCCTCGCTTTGACCCCATATCGTCCCTCTCTTTCATAGCCTTGTTTTGACCTTACCTGGTCCCTCTCTTTCAGAGCCTCGCTTTGACCTTACCTGGTCCCGCTCTTTCTGAGCCTCGCTTTGACCTTACCTGGTCCCGCTCTTTCTGAGCCTCGCTTTGACCTTACCTGGTCCCGCTCTTTCTCAGCCTCGTTTTGACCTTACCTGGTCCCGCTCTTTCTGAGCCTCTCCGAGCTGGGACTGGTGCATTATTTCCGTTTCCTCCAGAGCTTTCGCATCGTCATCCGAATCCCCAGCCTCGTCGTTGGCCTGCCAATCAAACAGTGGTAAATATGGGTATGGGTACAGGCCATTCAAAGCGCCGTGAAGCTCCCTTATTGGTCGATAACGATATATCCACACGGGGCCTCACATGTTAAACAATAAGCGCATGTTCTCAAGTGCAATGTCAGCTTCTACCACAAATACGGACAGAATAACGACGGAAGCAGCAATGGAACCATTATGACCTACTCCAGATTATGAACGAATCAAGTCTTGCAGTGCGATATATGCACTAGGCTCGATAGTACAGTACATAACATAAACAGTAAAACATCAATAATCAATAACACATAGATCGGAAAGCGACACGCGGATCTCTTCCACTTGGGGTAATGTTGCACTAAGCTCTGAGCCTTACACAAATGTTATCCACGTTTGAGTGCTTAATAGACTCATTTGTCCTGATTCAATATTGTATTTGTCTCAGAGTAGCTTAGAGTCCCTCTCACGTAAGGTAGGGCCACAAAAAGATATTAAGGCAAAAAAGCAGATACAGTTAATTTCAATCTCATATGTTTTTGGCCCACAGTAAATGCATATTCGCTGACTCTCTTACATAGCCATTGGGTGTATACGTGTTACAAAGTTGGGGATTCTGTCGTTTTAAATGATAATTTAGCTTAAGCAAAAAACTCCTACTGACAGAAATGATAAGACTGTTACATTAGTGACATCATGAGTTTCAAATATGATATACAAAGAGTGGTTTTCAATTAACAATATAATGATATTGCAAGATGAGAAATCCACAGTATTGGGTGTGTTTGAGAATGCTGAACGACGTAAACATTCGCACGTGGTTCTAACATGACGAGACACTGAGCTGTACGGCCTCGTTGTGAGAATCTAATCTGACCCCTAGGACTGACCTTGTCGGCGGGGGCACGGATTTCAGCGTCTCGGCCGTTAGTCCTATTCCGCCGGGAACCCTAAAAGAGGCAACATATGACAAAAGTGCTTTCCCGTGTCAACCGTACAAACTACAGAAACAGTGGCAATGGCTTCAGTAGACGGCCAGTGCGGCGTATCTTTCATAATAATCAAAGGCGTTGCGACGTGGTTTCACGGGATTCAATGACACGTACGTACCTGGTCCACAACTGATGTACGTACCTGGTCCACAACTAACGTACGTACCTGGTCCACAACTGACGTACGTACCTACTCCACAACTGACGTACGTACCTGGTCCACAACTGATGTACGTACCTACTCCACAACTGACGTACGTACCTGGTCCACAACTGACGTACGTACCTGGTCCACAACTGACGTATGTACCTGGTCCACAACTGACGTACGTACCTGGTCCACAACTGACGTACGTACCTGGTCCACAACTGATGTACGTACCTGGTCCACAACTGATGTACGTACCTGGTCCACAACTGACGTACGTACCTGGTCCACAACTGACGTACGTACCTGGTCCACAACTGACGTATGTACCTGGTCCACAACTGACGTACGTACCTGGTCCACAACTGACGTACGTACCTGGTCCACAACTGACGTACGTACCTGGTCCACAACTGACGTATGTACCTACTCCACAACTGATGTACGTACCTGGTCCACAACTGACGTACGTACCTACTCCACAACTGTCGTACGTACCTGGTCCACAACTGACGTACGTACCTGGTCCACAACTGACGTACGTACCTGGTCCACAACTGACGTACGTACCTGGTCCACAACTGACGTACGTACCTGGTCCACAACTGACGTACGTACCTGGTCCACAACTGACGTACGTACCTGGTCCACAACTGACGTACGTACCTGGTCCACAACTGACGTACGTACCTGGTCCACAACTGACGTATGTACCTACTCCACAACTGATGTACGTACCTGGTCCACAACTGACGTACGTACCTACTCCACAACTGACGTACGTACCTACTCCACAACTGACGTACGTACCTGGTCCACAACTGACGTACGTACCTGGTCCACAACTGACGTACGTACCTGGTCCACAACTGACGTATGTACCTACTCCACAACTGATGTACGTACCTACTCCACAACTGACGTACGTACCTACTCCACAACTGACGTACGTACCTGGTCCACAACTGACGTACGTACCTGGTCCACAACTGATGTACGTACCTGGTCCACAACTGACGTACGTACCTGGTCCACAACTGACGTACGTACCTGGTCCACAACTGACGTACGTACCTACTCCACAACTGATGTACGTACCTGGTCCAGAAGTGACGTACGTACCTACTCCACAACTGACGTACGTACCTGGTCCACAACTGACGTACGTACCTGGTCCACAACTGACGTACGTACCTACTCCACAACTGATGTACGTACCTGGTCCAGAACTGACGTACGTACCTACTCCACAACTGATGTACGTACCTGGTCCACAACTGACGTACGTACCTGGTCCACAACTGACGTACGTACCTGGTCCACAACTGACGTACGTACCTGGTCCACAACTGACGTATGTACCTACTCCACAACTGACGTACGTACCTGGTCCACAACTGACGTACGTACCTGGTCCACAACTGACGTACGTACCTACTCCACAACTGATGTACGTACCTGGTCCAGAACTGACGTACGTACCTACTCCACAACTGATGTACGTACCTGGTCCACAACTGACGTACGTACCTGGTCCACAACTGACGTACGTACCTGGTCCACAACTGATGTACGTACCTGGTCCACAACTAACGTACGTACCTGGTCCACAACTGACGTACGTACCTGGTCCACAACTGACGTACGTACCTGGTCCACAACTGACTTACGTACCTGGTCCACAACTGACGTACGTACCTGGTCCACAACTGACGTACGTACCTGGTCCACAACTGACGTACGTACCTACTCCACAACTGACGTACGTACCTACTCCACAACTGATGTACTTACCTGGTCCACAACTGACGTACGTACCTACTCCACAACTGACGTACGTACCTGGTCCACGACTGACGTACGTACCTGGTCCACAACTGACGTATGTACCTACTCCACAACTGACGTACGTACCTGGTCCACAACTGACGTACGTACCTGGTCCACAACTGACGTACGTACCTACTCCACAACTGACGTACGTACCTGGTCCACAACTGACGTACGTACCTGGTCCACAACTGACGTACGTACCTGGTCCACAACTGACGTACGTACCTGGTCCACAACTGACGTACGTACCTGGTCCACAACTGACGTACGTACCTGGTCCACAACTGACGTGCGTACCTGGTCCACAACTGACGTGCGTACCTGGTCCACAACTGACGTACGTACCTGGTCCACAACTGACGTACGTACCTGGTCCACAACTGACGTACGTACCTGGTCCACAACTGACGTATGTAATTACTCCACAACTGACGTACGTACCTGGTCCACAACTGACGTACGTACCTGGTCCACAACTGACGTACGTACCTGGTCCACAACTGACGTACGTACCTACTCCACAACTGATGTACGTACCTGGTCCACAACTGACGTACGTACCTGGTCCACAACTAACGTACGTACCTGGTCCAGAACTGACGTACGTACCTGGTCCACAACTGACGTACGTACCTGGTCCACAACTGACGTACGTACCTGGTCCACAACTGACGTACGTACCTGGTCCACAACTGACGTACGTACCTGGTCCACAACTGACGTACGTACCTGGTCCACAACTGACGTACGTACCTGGTCCACAACTGACGTACGTACCTGGTCCACAACTGACGTACGTACCTACTCCACAACTGATGTACGTACCTGGTCCAGAACTGATGTACGTACCTGGTCCACAACTGACGTACGTACCTACTCCACAACTGATGTACGTACCTGGTCCAGAACTGACGTACGTACCTACTCCACAACTGACGTACGTACCTGGTCATCGACTGACGTACGTACCTGGTCCACAACTGACGTATGTACCTACTCCACAACTGACGTACGTACCTGGTCCACAACTGACGTACGTACCTGGTCCACAACTGACGTAGTACCTAATCCACGACTGACGTACGTACCTGGTCCACAACTGACGTACGTACCTGGTCCACAACTGACGTACGTACCTGGTCCACAACTGACGTACGTACCTGGTCCACAACTGACGTACGTACCTGGTCCACAACTGACGTATGTACCTACTCCACAACGGACGTGCGTACCTGGTCCACAACTGACGTGCGTACCTGGTCCACAACTGACGTACGTACCTGGTCCACAACTGACGTACGTACCTGGTCCACAACTGACGTACGTACCTGGTCCACAACTGATGTACGTACCTGGTCCACAACTGACGTACGTACCTACTCCACAACTGATGTACGTACCTGGTCCAGAACTGATGTACGTACCTGGTCCACAACTGACGTACGTACCTACTCCACAACTGATGTACGTACCTGGTCCAGAACTGACGTACGTACCTACTCCACAACTGACGTACGTACCTGGTCATCGACTGACGTACGTACCTGGTCCACAACTGACGTATGTACCTACTCCACAACTGACGTACGTACCTGGTCCACAACTGACGTACGTACCTGGTCCACAACTGACGTACGTACCTACTCCACAACTGACGTACGTACCTGGTCCACAACTGACGTACGTACCTGGTCCACAACTGACGTACGTACCTGGTCCACAACTGACGTACGTACCTGGTCCACAACTGACGTACGTACCTGGTCCACAACTGACGTATGTACCTACTCCACAACTGACGTACGTACCTACTCCACAACTGATGTACGTACCTGGTCCACAACTGACGTACGTACCTGGTCCACAACTGACGTGCGTACCTGGTCCACAACTGACGTACGTACCTGGTCCACAACTGACGTACGTACCTGGTCCACAACTGACGTGCGTACCTGGTCCACAACTGACGTACGTACCTGGTCCACAACTGACGTACGTACCTACTCCACAACTGACGTATGTACCTACTCCACAACTGACGTGCGTACCTGGTCCACAACTGACGTATGTACCTACTCCACAACTGACGTACGTACCTGGTCCACAACTGACGTACGTACCTGGTCCAAAACTGACGTATGTACTTACTCCACAACTGACGTGCGTATCTGGTCCACAACTGACGTGCGTACCTGGTCCACAACTGACGTACGTACCTGGTCCACAACTGACGTACGTACCTGGTCCACAACTGACGTACGTACCTGGTCCACTGGGAAGTTTGTTTTTCGCAACGATTTATTGCGAGCTGTAAAAAAAGACGGTGTATTATTACGTTTAACAAACTTCACAGGATAAGTATGAACAAGATGGGCACCGAACCATATAACTAAAAAATTTTCAGTAGGAAAATAAGTTTGATCCATTATAGCCCCCTGTGATTGATCCAGTATACCCCCTGTGATTGATCCATTATACCCCCCTGTGATTGATCCAGTATACCCCCTGTGATTGATCCAGTATACCCCCTGTGATTGATCCATTATACCACCCTGTGATTGATCCAGTATACCCCCTGTGATTGATCCATTATACCCCCTGTGATTGATCCATTATACCACCCTGTGATTGATCCAGTATACCCCCCTGTGATTGATCCATTATATCCCCCTGTGATTGATCCATTATACCCCCGTGATTTATCCAGTATACCCCCTGTGATTGATCCAGCATACCCCCCTGTGATTCATCCATTACACCCCCCTGTGATTGATCCAGCATAACCCCTGTGATTGGTCCAGCATATCCCCCTGTGATTCATCCATTATACCCCCCTGTGATTGATCCAGCATACCCCCCTGTGATTCATCCATTATACCCCCCTGTGATTGATCCAGTATACCCCCTGTGATTGATCCATTATATCCCCCTGTGATTGGTCCATTATACCCCCGTGATTGATCCATTATACCCCCATGTGATTGATCCATTATACCCCCCTGTGATTGATCCATTATACCCCACTATGATTGATCCATTATACCCACGTGATTGATCCATTATATCCCCCTGTGATTGATCCATTATACCCCCTATGATTGATCCATTATACCCCCATGTGATTGATCCATTATACCCCCCTATGATTGATCCATTATACCCCACTATGATTGATCCATTATACCCCCGTGATTGATCCATTATATCCCCCTGTGATTGATCCATTATACCCCCTATGATTGATCCATTATAGCCCCCTGTGATTGATCCAGTATACCCCCTGCGATTGATCCATTATACCCCCTGTGATTGATCAAGTATACCCCCTGTGATTGATCCAGTATACCCCCCTGTGATTGATCCAGTATACCCCCCTGTGATTGATCCAGTATACCCCCTGTAATTGATCTAGTATACCCCCTGTGATTGATCCATTATATCCCCCTGTGATTGATCCATTATATACCCCTGTGATTGATCCAGTATACCCCCTGTAATTGATCCAGTATACCCCAACGTGTGATTGATCCAGTATACCCCCACGTGTGATTGATCCATTATATCCCCCCGGTGATTGATCCATTATATCCCCCTGTGATTGATCCAGTATACCCCCTGTGATTGATCCAGTATACCCTCTGTGATTGATTCAGTATACCCCCTGTGATTGATCCAGTATACCCCCACGTGTGATTGATCCATTATATCCCCCCGTGATTGATCCATTATATCCCCCTGTGATTGATCCAGTATACCCCCACGTGTGATTGATCCATTATATCCCCCCGTGATTGATCCATTATATCCTTCTGTGATTGATCCAGTATACCCCCTGTGATTGATCCAGTATACCCCATGTGATTGATCCATTATACCCCCTGTGATTGATCCATTATATCCCCCTGTGATTGATCCATTATATCCCCCCGTGATTGATCCATTATATCCCGCTGTGATTGATCCATTATATCCCCCTGTGATTGATCCACTATACGCCCCTGTGATTGATCCAGTATACCCCCTGTGATTGATCCATTATATCCCCCTGTGATTGATCCAGTATATCCCCATGTGATTGATCCAGTATACCCCCACGTGTGATTGATCCATTATACCCCCCCGTGATTGATCCATTATATCCCCCTGTGATTGATCCAGTATACCCCCTGTGATTGATCCATTATATCCCCCTGTGATTGATCCACTATACGCCCCTGTGATTGATCCATTATATCTCCCTGTGATTGATCCATTATATCCCCCTGTGATTGATCCAGTATACCCCCTGTGATTGATCCATTATATCCCCCTGTGATTGATCCAGTATACCCCCTGTGATTGATCCAGTATACCCCCTGTGATTGATCCAGTATACCCCCCCGTGTGATTGATCCATTATACCCCCCCGTGATTGATCCATTATACCCCCCGTGATTGATCCAGTATACCCCCTGTGATTGATCCATTATATCCCCCTGTGATTGATCCAGTATACCCCCTGTGATTGATCCAGTATACCCCCTGTGATTGATCCAGTATACCCCCTGTGATTGATCCATTATATCCCCCTGTGATTGATCCAGTATATCCCCATGTGATTGATCCATTATACCACCCTGTGATTGATCCAGTATACCCCCTGTGATTGATCCATTATACCCCCTGTGATTGATCCATTATACCACCCTGTGATTGATCCAGTATACCCCCTGTGATTGATCCAGTATACCCCCTGTGATTGATCCATTATACCCCCCTGTGATTGATCCAGTATACCCCCTGTGATTGATCCATTATACCCCCCTGTGATTCATCCATTACACCCCCCTGTGATTCATCCAGCATAACCCCTGTGATTGGTCCAGCATATCCCCCTGTGATTCATCCATTATACCCCCCTGTGATTGATCCAGCATACCCCCCTGTGATTCATCCATTATACCCCCCTGTGATTGATCCAGTATACCCCCTGTGATTGATCCATTATATCCCCCTGTGATTGGTCCATTATACCCCCGTGATTGATCCATTATACCCCCATGTGATTGATCCATTATACCCCCCTGTGATTGATCCATTATACCCCACTATGATTGATCCATTATACCCCACTATGATTGATCCATTATACCCACGTGATTGATCCATTATATCCCCCTGTGATTGATCCATTATACCCCCTATGATTGATCCATTATACCCCCATGTGATTGATCCATTATACCCCCCTATGATTGATCCATTATACCCCACTATGATTGATCCATTATACCCCCGTGATTGATCCATTATATCCCCCTGTGATTGATCCATTATACCCCCTATGATTGATCCATTATAGCCCCCTGTGATTGATCCAGTATACCCCCTGCGATTGATCCATTATACCCCCTGTGATTGATCAAGTATACCCCCTGTGATTGATCCAGTATACCCCCCTGTGATTGATCCAGTATACCCCCCTGTGATTGATCCAGTATACCCCCTGTAATTGATCTAGTATACCCCCTGTGATTGATCCATTATATCCCCCTGTGATTGATCCATTATATACCCCTGTGATTGATCCAGTATACCCCCTGTAATTGATCCAGTATACCCCAACGTGTGATTGATCCAGTATACCCCCACGTGTGATTGATCCATTATATCCCCCCGGTGATTGATCCATTATATCCCCCTGTGATTGATCCAGTATACCCCCTGTGATTGATCCAGTATACCCTCTGTGATTGATTCAGTATACCCCCTGTGATTGATCCAGTATACCCCCACGTGTGATTGATCCATTATATCCCCCTGTGATTGATCCATTATATCCCCCTGTGATTGATCCAGTATACCCCCACGTGTGATTGATCCATTATATCCCCCCGTGATTGATCCATTATATCCTTCTGTGATTGATCCAGTATACCCCCTGTGATTGATCCAGTATACCCCATGTGATTGATCCATTATACCCCCTGTGATTGATCCATTATATCCCCCTGTGATTGATCCATTATATCCCCCCGTGATTGATCCATTATATCCCGCTGTGATTGATCCATTATATCCCCCTGTGATTGATCCACTATACGCCCCTGTGATTGATCCAGTATACCCCCTGTGATTGATCCATTATATCCCCCTGTGATTGATCCAGTATATCCCCATGTGATTGATCCAGTATACCCCCACGTGTGATTGATCCATTATACCCCCCCGTGATTGATCCATTATATCCCCCTGTGATTGATCCAGTATACCCCCTGTGATTGATCCATTATATCCCCCTGTGATTGATCCACTATACGCCCCTGTGATTGATCCATTATATCTCCCTGTGATTGATCCATTATATCCCCCTGTGATTGATCCAGTATACCCCCTGTGATTGATCCATTATATCCCCCTGTGATTGATCCAGTATACCCCCTGTGATTGATCCAGTATACCCCCTGTGATTGATCCAGTATACCCCCCCGTGTGATTGATCCATTATACCCCCCCGTGATTGATCCATTATACCCCCCCGTGATTGATCCAGTATACCCCCTGTGATTGATCCATTATATCCCCCTGTGATTGATCCAGTATACCCCCTGTGATTGATCCAGTATACCCCCTGTGATTGATCCAGTATACCCCCTGTGATTGATCCATTATATCCCCCTGTGATTGATCCAGTATATCCCCATGTGATTGATCCAGTATACCCCCAGTGTGATTGATCCATTATACCCCCCCGTGATTGATCCATTATATCCCCCTGTGATTGATCCAGTATACCCCCTGTGATTGATCCAGTATACCCCCTGTGATTGATCCATTATACCCCCCTGTGATTGATCCAGTATACCCCCTGTGATTGATCCAGTATACCCCCTGTGATTGATTCAGTATACCCCCTGTGATTGATCCAGTATACCCCATGTGATTGATCCAGTATACCCCCACGTGTGATTGATCCATTATACCCCCCCGTGATTGATCCATTATATCCCCCTGTGATTGATCCAGTATACCCCCTGTGATTGATCCAGTATACCCCCTGTGATTGATCCAGTATACCCCCACGTGTGATTTATCCATTATATCCCCCTGTGATTGATCCAGCATACCCCCTGTGATAGATCCAGTATACCCCCTGTGATTGATTCAGTATACCCCCTGTGATTGATCCAGTATACCCTCTGTGATTGATCCATTATATCCCCCTGTGATTGATCCAGCATACCCCCTGTGATTGATCCATTATACCCCCCTGTGATTGATCCAGTATAGCCCCTGTGATTGATCCATTATACCTCTGTGATTGATCCAGTATACCCCAACGTGTGATTGATCCAGTATACCCCCTGTGATGGATCCATTATATCCCCATGTGATGGATCCAGTATACCCCCTGTGATTGATCCAGTATACCCCCACGTGTGATTGATCCATTATATCCCCCTGTGATTGATCCAGTATACCCCCTGTGATTGATCCATTATACCCCCCTGTGATTCATCCACTATACGCCCCTGTGATTGATCCAGTATACGCCCCTGTGATTGATCCATTATACCCCCTGTGATTGATCCATTATATCCCCCTGTGATTGATCCATTATATCCCCCTGTGATTGATCCAGTATACCCCCTGTGATTGATCCAGTATACCCCCTGTGATTGATCCAGTATACCCCCACGTGTGATTGATCCATTATATCCCCCCGTGATTGATCCATTATACCCCCTGTGATTGATCCATTATATCCCCCTGTGATTGATCCAGTATACCCCCTGTGATTGATCCAGTATACCCCCTGTGATTGATCCAGTATACCCCCTGTGATTGATCCATTATATCCCCCTGTGATTGATCCATTATATCCCCCTGTGATTGATCCATTATATCCCCCTGTGATTGATCCATTATATCCCCCCGTGATTGATCCAGTATACCCCCTGTGATTGATCCATTATATCCCCCTGTGATTGATCCATTATACCCCCTGTGATTGATCCATTATATCCCCCTGTGATTGATCCATTATACCCCCTGTGATTGATCCATTATATCCCCCTGTGATTGATCCATTATACCCCCTGTGATTGATCCATTATATCCCCTGTGATTGATCCATTATATCCCCCTGTGATTGATCCAGTATACCCCCTGTGATTGATCCAGTATACCCCCTGTGATTGATCCATTATACCCCCTGTGATTGATCCATTATACCCCCTGTGATTGATTCATTATATCCCCCTGTGATTGATCCATTATATCCCCCCGTGATTGATCCAGTATACCCCCTGTGATTGATCCATTATACCCCCTGTGATTGATCCATTATATCCCCCTGTGATTGATCCATTATACCCCCTGTGATTGATCCAGTATACCCCGTGATTGATCCAGTATACCCCCTGTGATTGATCCATTATATCCCCCTGTGATTGATCCAGTATACCCCCTGTGATTGATCCATTATATCCCCCTGTGATTGATCCATTATACCCCCTGTGATTGATCCATTATATCCCCCTGTGATTGATCCATTATATCCCCCTGTGATTGATCCAGTATACCCCCTGTGATTGATCCAGTATACCCCCTGTGATTGATCCATTATGCCCCCACGTGTGATTGATCCATTATATCCCCCCGTGATTGATCCATTATACCCCCCTGTGATTGATCCATTATATCCCCCCGTGATTGATCCAGTATACCCCCTGTGATTGATCCAGTATACCCCTTGTGATTGATCCAGTATATCCCCCTGTGATTGATCCAGTATACCCCCCTGTGATTGATCCATTATACCCCCTGTGATTGATCCATTATACCCCCACGTATGATTGATCCATTATACCCCCACGTGTGATTGATCCATTATACCCCCTGTGATTGATCCATTATACCCCCACGTGTGATTGATCCATTATACCCCCACGTGTGATTGATCCATTATACCCCCTGTGATTGATCCAGTATACCACGTGTGATTGATCCAGTATACCCCCTGTGATTGATCCAGTATACCCCCTGTGATTGATCCATTATACCCCCACGTGTGATTGATCCATTATACCCCCACGTGTGATTGATCCATTATATCCCCCTGTGATTGATCCAGTATACCCCCTGTGATTGATCCAGTATAACCCTCCCCCCCTCCTGTGATTGGCCTAATAACCCCCCGCCTGAGGTTGGCCCAGTACACCCCCCCCCGTGGGGTTGGCCCAGTAACCCTCCCCCTGGGGTTGGCCCAGTACACCCCCCGCCTGGGGTTGGCCCAGTACACCCCCCCCCCCCCCGTGGGGTTGGCCCAGTACACCCCCCCCCGTGGGGTTGGCTCAGTACACCCCCCCCCGTGGGGTTGGCCCAGTACACCCCCCGCCTGGGGTTGGCCCAGTACACCCCCCCCGCCTAGGGTTGGCCCAGTACACCCCCCCGCCTGGGGTTGGCCCAGTACACCCCCCCCCCGTGGGGTTGGCCCAGTACACCCCCCCCCCCCGTGGGGTTGGCCCAGTACACCCCCCGCCTGGGGTTGGCCCAGTACACACCCCCCTCTGGGGTTGGCCCAGCACACCCCCCGCCTGGGGTTGGCCCAGTACACCCCCCGCCTGAGGTTGGCCCAGTACACCCCCCGCCTGAGGTTGGCCCAGTACACCCCCCGCCTGGGGTTGGCCCAGTACACCCCCCGCCTGGGGTTGGCCCAGTACACCCCCGCCCCCGTGGGGTTGGCCCAGTACACCTCCCCGCGTGGGGTTGGCCCAGTAACCCTCCCCCTGGGGTTGGCCCAGTACACCCCCCTGCCGCTCACCAGTGTTGAAGCGTTGCAAATACTCGTCTCGCTTCTTGATGGCGTCTTGCTTCTCCTTCTCCAGCACCGTCTTCTCCTGCTCCAGGCGCTGGTTGTTCTCCTCCAGCTCGTCTATAAATAGCACGCCACACCACGTGACCAAAATATGGGCGCCAGAATGTTGAAACCAGTGGAACATTTTGACGCTAGTCGCATCTCTTTAGAACAAGTATTAAGGTCAAGAGCGGGTGGGGGGTCAACAATTTGTTTTCCTCTTTTCTCTAAATAAGTGGCGTGTATGGATTTACTTGAAAAAGTAACACAAATTATCTTTACTATATATATAATTCCTTCTCTAAATAACTACTTTACTAAAAAGTCGAGAGTATTCCCCCAAAAAATGCCTGTCGGAGCCACACACCTAGGGCGCCTACCGCCTGTCGGAGCCACACACCCACACACCCAGGACGCCTACCGCCTGTCGGAGCCACACACCCAGGGTGCCTACCGCCTGTCGGAGCCACACACCTAGGGCGCCTACCGCCTGTCGGAGCCACACACCCACACACCCAGGACGCCTACCGCCTGTCGGAGCCACACACCTAGGGCGCCTACCGCCTGTCGGAGCCACACAACCAGGGCGCCTGCCGCCTGTCGGGGCCACACACCCAGGACGCCTACCGCCTGTCGGAGCCACACACCTAGGGCGCCTACCGCTTGTCGGAGCCACACACCCAGGACGCCTACCGCCTGTCGGAGCCACACACCCACACACCCAGGGCGCCTACCGCCTGTCGGAGCCACACACCTAGGGCGCCTACCGCTTGTCGGAGCCACACACCCAGGGCGCCTACCGCCTGTCGGAGCCACACACCCAGGGCGCCTACCGCCTGTCGGAGCCACACACCCACACACCCAGGACGCCTACCGCCTGTCGGAGCCACACACCTAGGGCGCCTACCGCCTGTCGGAGTCACACACCCAGGGCGCCTACCGCCGGTCGGCGCCACACACCCACACACCCAGGGCGCCTACCGCCTGTCGGAGCCACACACCCACACACCCAGGGCGCCTACCGCCTGTCGGAGCCACACACCTAGGGCGCCTACCGCTTGTCGGAGCCACACACCCAGGGCGCCTACCGCCTGTCGGAGCCACACACCCAGGGCGCCTACCGCCTGTCGGAGCCACACACCCACACACCCAGGACGCCTACCGCCTGTCGGAGCCACACACCTAGGGCGCCTACCGCCTGTCGGAGTCACACACCCAGGGCGCCTACCGCCGGTCGGCGCCACACACCCACACACCCAGGACGCCTACCGCCTGTCGGAGCCACACACCCAGGGCGCCTACCGCCTGTCGGAGCCACACACCTAGGGGGCCTACCGCCTGTCGGAGCAACACACCCAGGGCGCCTACCGCCTGTCGGAGCCACACACCCAGGGCGCCTACCGCCTGTCGGCGCCACACACCCACACACCCAGGGCGCCTACCGCCTGTCGGCGCCACACACCCACACACCCAGGGCGCCTACCGCCTGTCGGAGCCACACACCCACACACCCAGGGCGCCTACCGCCTGTCGGAGCCACACACCCAGGACGCCTACCGCCTGTCGTAGCCACACACCCAGGGCGCCTATCGCCTGTCGGAGCCACACACCCACACACCTAGGGTGCCTACCGCCTGTCGGAGCCACACACCCAGGACGCCTACCGCCTGTCGGAGCCACACACCCACACACCCAGGACGCCTACCGCCTGTCGGAGCCACACACCCACACACACAGGACGCCTACCGCCTGTCGGAGCCACACACCCAGGACGCTTACCGCCCATCGGAGCCACACACCCACACACCCAGGGCGCCTACCGCCTGTCGGAGCCACACACCTAGGGCGCCTACCGCCTGTCGGAGCCACACACCCACACACCCAGGGCGCCTACCGCCTGTCGGAGCCACACACCCAGGGCGCCTACCGCCTGTCGGAGCCACACACCCAGGGCGCCTACCGCTTGTCGGAGCCACACACCCACACACCCAGGGCGCCTACCGCCTGTCGGAGCCACACAACCACACACCCAGGGCGCCTACCGCCTGTCGGAGCCACACACCCAGGACGCCTACCGCCTGTCGGAGCCACACACCCAGGGCGCCTACCGCCTGTCGGAGCCACACAACCACACACCCAGGGCGCCTACCGCCTGTCGGAGCCACACACCCAGGACGCCTACCGCCTGTCGGAGCCACACACCCAGGGCGCCTACCGCCTGTCGGAGCCACACACATAGGGCGCCTACCGCCTGTCGGAGCCACACACCCAGGGCGCCTACCGCCTGTCGGAGCCACACACCCAGGGCGCCTACCGCCTGTCGGAGCCACACACCCAGGGCGCCTACCGCCTGTCGGCGCCACACACCCACACACCCAGGGCGCCTACCGCCT
Organism: Arenicola marina; assembly: GCA_964019135.1. NCBI lineage: Eukaryota > Metazoa > Annelida > Polychaeta > Arenicolidae > Arenicola > Arenicola marina. The sequence continues at coordinate 3,189,626 of OZ025251.1, forward strand.
GTCGGAGCCACACACCCACACACCCAGGGCGCCAACCGCCTGTCGGAGCCACACACCCAGGACGCCTACCGCCTGTCGGAGCCACACACCAAGGGCGCCTACCGCCTGTCCGAGCCACACACCCACACACCTAGGGTGCCTACCGCCTGTCGGAGCCACACACCCAGGACGCCTACCGCCTGTCGGAGCCACACACCCACACACCCAGGACGCCTACCGCCTGTCGGAGCCACACACCCAGGGCGCCTACCGCCTGTCGGCGCCACACACCTAGGGCGCCTACCGCCTGTCGGAGCCACACACCCAGGACGCCTACCGCCTGTCGGAGCCACACACCCAGGGTGCATACCGCCTGTCGGAGCCACACACCCAGGACGCCTACCGCCTGTCGACGCCACACACCCACACACCCAGGGTGCCTACCGCCTGTCGGAGCCACACACCCAGGACGCCTACCGCCTGTCGGAGCCACACACCCACACACCCACACACCCAGGGCGCCTACCGCCTGTCGGAGCCACACACCCAGGGCGCCTACCGCCTGTCGGAGCCACACACCCAGGGCGCCTACCGCCTGTCGGAGCCACACACCCAGGGCGCCTACCGCCTGTCGGAGCCACACACCCAGGGCGCCTACCGCCTGTCGGAGCCACACACCCAGGGCGCCAACCGCCTGTCGGAGCCACACACCCAGGGCACCTACCGCCTGTCGGAGCCACACACCCAGGGCGCCTACCGCCTGTCGGAGCCACACACCCAGGGCGCCTACCGCCTGTCGGAGCCACACACCCAGGGCGCCTACCGCCTGTCGGAGCCACACACCCAGGGCGCCTACCGCCTGTCGGAGCCACACACCCAGGGCGCCTACCGCCTGTCGGAGCCACACACCCAGGGCGCCTACCGCCTGTCGGCGCCACACACCCACACACCCAGGGCGCCTACCGCCTGTCGGAGCCACACACCCACACACCCAGGGCGCCAACCGCCTGTCGGAGCCACACACCCAGGACGCCTACCGCCTGTCGGAGCCACACACCAAGGGCGCCTACCGCCTGTCCGAGCCACATACCCACACACCTAGGGTGCCTACCGCCTGTCGGAGCCACACACCCAGGACGCCTACCGCCTGTCGGAGCCACACACCCACACACCCAGGACGCCTACCGCCTGTCGGAGCCACACACCCAGGGCGCCTACCGCCTGTCGGCGCCACACACCTAGGGCGCCTACCGCCTGTCGGAGCCACACACCCAGGACGCCTACCGCCTGTCGGAGCCACACACCCAGGGTGCATACCGCCTGTCGGAGCCACACACCCAGGACGCCTACCGCCTGTCGACGCCACACACCCACACACCCAGGGCGCCTACCGCCTGTCGGAGCCACACACCCAGGACGCCTACCGCCTGTCGGAGCCACACACCCACACACCCAGGGTGCCTACCGCCTGTCGGAGCCACACACCCAGGACGCCTACCGCCTGTCGGAGCCACACACCCACACACCCAGGGCGCCTACCGCCTGTCGGAGCCACACACCCAGGGCGCCTACCGCCTGTCGGAGCCACACACCCAGGGCGCCTACCGCCTGTCGGAGCCACACACCCAGGGCGCCTACCGCCTGTCGGAGCCACACACCCAGGGCGCCTACCGCCTGTCGGAGCCACACACCCAGGGCGCCTACCGCCTGTCGGAGCCACACACCCAGGGCACCTACCGCCTGTCGGAGCCACACACCCAGGGCGCCTACCGCCTATCGGAGCCACACACCCAGGGCGCCTACCGCCTGTCGGAGCCACACACCCAGGGCGCCTACCGCCTGTCGGAGCCACACACCCAGGGCGCCTACCGCCTGTCGGAGCCACACACCCAGGGCGCCTACCGCCTGTCGGAGCCACACACCCAGGGCGCGAACCGCCTGTCGGCGCCCCACGTTTTCCACTTACCACACTTTTTCTTCTGGGTAAGTAGGTCTTGGTATACAGATTCATACGCCGAATTAAGTCGACCTTCCTCTTCCTGAAATACAAAGAGACACAAACATTTTACCCTTTACATCTGAGGAATTGTTTGTCATATACAAACACTGCTCTGTCCTGCAGTATAGAAAAGGTTAACAATACTAGAACTGACATTTTGCGAACCCAATTCAACTCAACGTTTTATCAAGACATGAGAGGCGGAAGGAGCTGATGTGAATAAAGGTCACAGTGTGCGACACTAACCCTCGAGTCGAGTACTTTACAGGTCGGTCGAGACTTCGGACCGGCCGGTCTTGTAACTATTTCGTCGCAATATAAGCTCTAGCGGATACACTGTTTCATTAATACCTATCTTTTATTTTTATTAAACCTCTGGTGCGTGAGACTGCTGCTTAGACCATTTCCAGCTATTGCCCGGCGTCCGTAACAACGAGCCAGGATGTCCCGCCTTCATGAATATGCATATTGCTGACTATTGGCCTTCCCTGAATGCAGCTATATGTAAGCACTTGGCCTACTGAGCATAATCCTATGGCAGCATCAGCCCGTCAAATGGCATGAATTGTGTCGTGTTCAATTTTTATTACTACATACCGTAAATAATCCTGTTCTAATTCTATTTCATACATGGCGTGTCTTTGTTATTGTGGTAATTGTCAATTTATGTCTGTCTTGTTGTGTCTTAAGTGTGCAATATATATATATATATATATGTATATATATATATGTATGTATATCAATATTTTCGATGATGTAGATCTGTAGTTGTATTTTGAAATAGTAACGACTTATAAGTTACATATATTATCAGTTGTTGTATTGTAAGATTAATATGCATGCATCAATATATTAGAAATAATAATTAACAAATTTAAAAATTTAAAAATACATGGCGTAATTCATTGGGTCGCAAATCAAATGGGGTACGACATGACCTTAAATATTGGTCATGTCATAATTCGAATTGCAGCTTTACCCAGTCAATCACTGGCACGTAGTAATTATATTTGCGTCGCTACCCAAGCAATTGTGTCATGCATGAAAGTAGAATTAAAACACACCCCCGGAAACTGGAATTGTGACATGACCCCTGATGCATGCATCTTAAATATTTAAAGACACGACGCAATTCCATTTATGACATAACGCCTCAAATTAAACCAGTCGGGTTCTCACGGGGTCAGTCTGGATCCTAGGGGTCTAATCCGGATCCTAGGGGTCCAATCTGGATCAGAGGGGTCAATCTTGATCACAGGGGTCGACTCAGAGTATGAGGAGTAAATCTTTATCACAGGGGTCTAATCAGACTATGAGGGGTCAAATCTGCTATTTAGCCCAACTTGTTCGCTGAAGGCGCTGTTTAGCCCAAATTTCTCGTTAAAAGCGCTAGTTAGCTCAAAGTGCCTTCATCCGGTCCAGTGATACCACAACCGGTTGAGTGTACTTACTACCTTACAAAACCAGTCGGTCTTGCACAACTTAAAGTTTGTTTCAAACGCTGTAAGGTGGTGACTGGTGAAAGGTGGTGACTGGAGAAAGGTGGTGATTGGTGAAGGGGGGTGACTGGTGAAAGGGGGTGACTGGAGAAAGGTGGTGACTGGTGAAAGGTGGTGATTGGTGTAAGGGGGTGACTGGTGAAAGGTGGTGACTGGAGAAAGGTGGTGATTGGTGTAAGGGGGTGACTGGTGAAAGGTGGTGACTGGTGAAAGGTGGTGACTGGAGAAAGGTGGTGACTGGTGAAAGGTGGTGACTGGTGAAGGGGGGTGACTGGAGAAAGGTGGTGACTGGTGAAAGGTGGTGACTGGTGAAAGGTGGTGACTGGTGTAGAGGGGTGACTGGAGAAAGGTGGTGACTGGTGAAAGGTGGTGACTGGTGAAAGGTGGTGACTGGAGAAAGGTGGGGTGACTGGAGAAAGGTGGTGACTGGTGAAAGGGGGTGACTGGTGAAAGGTGGTGACTGGTGAAAGGTGGTGACTGGTGAAAGGTGGTGACTGGTGTAGGGGGGTGACTAGAGAAAGGTGGTGACTGGTGAAAGGTGGTGACTGGTGAAAGGTGGTGACTGGAGAAAGGTGGTGACTGGTGAAAGGTGGTGACTGGTGAAAGGTGGTGACTGGTGAAAGGTGGTGAGTGGTGAAAGGTGGTGACTGGTGTAGGGGGGTGACTGGAGAAAGGTGGTGACTGGTGAAAGGTGGTGACTGGTGTAGGGGGTGACTGGTGAAAGGTGGTGACTGGTGAAAGGTGGTGACTGGTGAAAGGTGGTGACTGGAGAAAGGTGGTGACTGGTGAAAGGTGGTGACTGGTGAAAGGTGGTGACTGGTGAAAGGTGGTGACTGGTGAAAGGTGGTGACTGGTGAAAGGTGGTGACTGGTGAAAGGTGGTGATTGGTGAAGGGGAGTGACTGGTGAAAGGTGGTGACTGGTGAAAGGTGGTGACTGGTGAAAGGTGGTGACTGGTGAAAGGTGGTGACTGGTGAAAGGTGGTGACTGGAGAAAGGTGGTGACTGGAGAAAGGTGGTGATTGGTGAAGGGGGGTGACTGGTGAAAGGTGGTGACTGGTGAAAGGTGGTGACTGGTGAAAGGTGGTGACTGGTGAAAGGTGGTGACTGGTGAAAGGTGGTGACTGTTGTAGGGGGGTGACTGGAGAAAGGTGGGGACTGGTGAAAGGTGGTGACTGGAGAAAGGTGGTGATTGGTGTAAGGGGGTGACTGGTGAAAGGTGGTGACTGGTGAAAGGTGGTGACTGGTGAAAGGTGGTGACTGGAGAAAGGTGGTGATTGGTGAAGGGGGGTGACTGGTGAAAGGTGGTGACTGGTGAAAGGTGGTGACTGGTGAAAGGTGGTGACTGGTGAAAGGTGGTGACTGGTGAAAGGTGGTGACTGTTGTAGGGGGGTGACTGGAGAAAGGTGGGGACTGGTGAAAGGTGGTGACTGGTGAAAGGTGGTGACTGGTGTAGGGGGGTGACTGGAGAAAGGTGGTGACTGGAGAAAGGTGGTGACTGGTGAAAGGTGGTGACTGGTGTAGGGGGGTGACTGGAGAAAGGTGGTGACTGGAGAAAGGTGGTGACTGGTGAAAGGTGGTGACTGGTGAAAGGTGGTGACTGGTGAAAGGTGGTGACTGGTGAAAGGTGGTGACTGGTGTAGGGGGGTGACTGGAGAAAGGTGGGGACTGGAGAAAGGTGGTGACTGGTGAAAGGTGGTGACTGGTGTAGGGGGGTGACTGGTGAAAGGTGGTGACTGGTGAAAGGTGGTGACTGTTGTAGGGGGGTGACTGGAGAAAGGTGGGGACTGGTGAAAGGTGGTGACTGGTGAAAGGTGGTGACTGGTGTAGGGGGGTGACTGGTGAAAGGTGGTGACTGGTGAAAGGTGGTGACTGGTGAAAGGTGGTGACTGGAGAAAGGTGGTGACTGGTGAAAGGTGGTGACTGGTGAAAGGTGGTGACTGGAGAAAGGTGGGGACTGGAGAAAGGTGGTGACTGGTGAAAGGTGGTGACTGGTGAAAGGTGGTGACTGGTGAAAGGTGGTGACTGGTGAAAGGTGGTGACTGGTGAAAGGTGGTGACTGGTGAAAGGTGGTGACTGGTGAAAGGTGGTGACTAGTGAAAGGTGGTGACTGGTGAAAGGTGGTGACTGGTGAAAGGTGGTGACTGGTGAAAGGTGGTGACTGGTGAAAGGTGGTGACTGGTGAAAGGTGGTGACTGGTGAAAGGTGGTGACTGGTGAAAGGTGGTGACTAGTGAAAGGTGGTGACTGGTGAAAGGTGGTGACTGGTGTAGGGGGGTGACTGGTGAAAGGTGGTGACTGGTGAAAGGTGGTGACTGGTGTAGGGGGGTGACTGGAGAAAGGTGGTGACTGGAGAAAGGTGGTGACTGGTGAAAGGTGGTGACTGGAGAAAGGTGGGGACTGGTGAAAGGTGGTGACTGGTGAAAGGTGGTGACTGGTGTAGGGGGGTGACTGGTGAAAGGTGGTGACTGGTGAAAGGTGGTGACTGTTGCAGGGGGGTGACTGGAGAAAGGTGGGGACTGGTGAAAGGTGGTGACTGGTGAAAGGTGGTGACTGGTGTAGGGGGGTGACTGGTGAAAGGTGGTGACTGGTGAAAGATGGTGACTGGAGAAAGGTGGTGACTGGTGAAAGGTGGTGACTGGAGAAAGGTGGTGACTGGTGAAAGGTGGTGACTGGTGAAAGGTGGTGAATGGTGAAAGGTGGTGACTGGTGAAAGGTGGTGACTGGTGAAAGGTGGTGACTAGTGAAAGGTGGTGACTGGTGAAAGGTGGTGACTGGTGTAGGGGGGTGACTGGTGAAAGGTGGTGACTGGTGAAAGGTGGTGACTGGTGTAGGGGGGTGACTGGAGAAAGGTGGTGACTGGAGAAAGGTGGTGACTGGTGAAAGGTGGTGACTGGAGAAAGGTGGGGACTGGTGAAAGGTGGTGACTGGTGAAAGGTGGTGACTGGTGTAGGGGGGTGACTGGTGAAAGGTGGTGACTGGTGAAAGGTGGTGACTGTTGTAGGGGGGTGACTGGAGAAAGGTGGGGACTGGTGAAAGGTGGTGACTGGTGAAAGGTGGTGACTGGTGTAGGGGGGTGACTGGTGAAAGGTGGTGACTGGTGAAAGATGGTGACTGGAGAAAGGTGGTGACTGGTGAAAGGTGGTGACTGGAGAAAGGTGGGGACTGGAGAAAGGTGGTGACTGGTGAAAGGTGGTGACTGGTGAAAGGTGGTGACTGGTGAAAGGTGGTGACTGGTGAAAGGTGGTGACTGGTGAAAGGTGGTGACTGGTGAAAGGTGGTGACTGGTGAAAGGTGGTGACTGGTGAAAGGTGGTGACTGGTGAAAGGTGGTGACTAGTGAAAGGTGGTGACTGGTGTAGGGGGGTGACTGGTGAAAGGTGGTGACTGGTGTAGGGGGGTGACTGGTGAAAGGTGGTGACTGGTGAAAGATGGTGACTGGAGAAAGGTGGTGACTGGTGAAAGGTGGTGACTGGTGAAAGGTGGTGACTGGAGAAAGGTGGTGACTGGTGTAGGGGGGTGACTGGTGAAAGGTGGGGACTGGTGAAAGGTGGTGACTGGTGAAAGGTGGTGACTGGTGAAAGGTGGTGACTAGTGAAAGGTGGTGACTGGTGAAAGGTGGTGACTGGTGAAAGGTGGTGACTGGTGTAGGGGGGTGACTGGTGAAAGGTGGTGACTGGTGAAAGATGGTGACTGGAGAAAGGTGGTGACTGGTGAAAGGTGGTGACTGGTGAAAGGTGGTGACTGGAGAAAGGTGGTGACTGGTGAAAGGTGGTGACTGGTGAAAGGTGGTGACTGGTGAAAGGTGGTGACTGGTGAAAGGTGGTGACTGGTGAAAGGTGGTGACTGGTGAAAGGTGGTGACTAGTGAAAGGTGGTGACTGGTGAAAGGTGGTGACTGGTGAAAGGTGGTGACTGGTGAAAGGTGGTGACTGGTGAAAGGTGGTGACTGGTAAAAGGTGGTGACTGGTGAAAGGTGGTGACTGGTGAAAGGTGGTGACTGGTGTAGGGTGGTGACTGGTGTAGGGTGGTGACTGGTGTAAGGTGGTGACTGGTGTAGGGTGGTGACTGGTGTAAGGTGGTGACTGACCTTCATTTTGGACATCAGTGATTCGATCTCATCCCGCTTGCTGCTCAGCTGGTGAGAAAGGTGAGAGATGTAGTCGGTCATTTTGTGCATGATTTCCGCAGCCACAGCCGTCTTTCGCTTCCCCGGGCTTGGGTCCCTCTTCTGAAACTCTGCAGTCGGGGCGATATACAGTCAATATACTGATATATATTGAATCTCAAGACCAAAGGTACAATATGAATTGAATTTTGTAAAGACCAAAGTGAATTCCGTCTACGAAGTACGTGTTAAAGAGACAAAAGCCTCATTGGTCGACGAAATGAGAGGGTAACACTGGGCGCCCCATAAAAAAAGCCAAAGTCCTAAACGCCGTAGAGTGACGTTTCGGCCCATCTTTTCCGCGAATTTGCCGTGATCGCTCTAAAAATCACTGACGCGAGGAATATATATACTAAATGTACCATGGGCATTAGCCCCGAGCACGTGTGAGTCCTTTTTCCTTTATCGTGAGTAGGAAATTAACAATCGTAGCTGATGGTAGGTACAACAAGAAAGTGACAAGAAAGTGACACGCTGCTTTGCTTGTCCGACTTGTTTGTCCGACATAACGCACGTGACAGACCTTTTTTTACCACGTGATTGGATAAAAGCAGCAGTGACGTCAGTGCATCGACAACCTGGATCGGTCTATTAGCAACTGTGTATGTAATATACAGACCTGGCGGTGTGGGTTTGGCCTCCATTTGGGTCATGGCGGTGAAGGTATTGACGTACAGGTACTGCAGAACCTCCATGAAGTGGTAGAATGCGAGCGAGCCGCGTCGCTTCACCAGGTCAATCAGGGCCACTGTAACGTAACAGGGGATCACTGTATGTATGTAATTACCCAATTACGTATGTGATTCAATCGAGCATTTCCTGATGCTCTTCTCTGTTTTCTGTATAACATTTGAGCCAATAAAAAAAAACGGTCACCCGCCGTCAGAGGCCCCCATCCGAACAGCAGAAAGCTCATGTTATATTCACAGACCACGCTCAGACTACGCAAATCTAATTAGCGCTAAGCGGAATTTGTCGAGCGGTTGTCGGGATCAATATTTTTTCACACAAGAGGGGCATTTTCCGAATCACGGAAGTGCTAAAATTATATTGCAAACGGTTTGCTGATCATGATCAACACCGCGCTGGCGACGCCACGACGACAAGGCATGTATCGTGCAGGCAAGCTCTTTCACCAGATGACACGTGGTCAACCATTCCAGCCCCACCACATGACACTTGGTCAACCATTCCAGCCCCACCCGATGACACATGCTCAACCATTCCAGCCCCACCCGATGACACATGCTCAACCATTCCAGCCCCACCACATGACACATGGTCAACCATTTCAGCCCCACCAGATGACACTTGGTCAACCATTCCAGCCCCACCCGATGACACATGCTCAACCATTCCAGCCCCACCCGATGACACGTGGTCAACCATTCCAGCCCCACCACATGACACATGGTCAACCATTCCAGCCCCACCCGATGACACATGCTCAACCATTCCAGCCCCACCACATGACACATGGTCAACCATTCCAGCCCCACCAGATGACACGTGGTCAACCATTCCACCTCCACCACATGACACTTGGTCAACCATTCCAGCCCCACCACATGACACTTGGTCAACCATTCCAGCCCCACCAGATGACACATGGTTAACCATTCCAGCCCCACCAGATGACACATGGTCAACCATTCCAGCCCTACCAGATGACACTTGGTCAACCATTCCAGCCCCACCAGATGACACATGGTCAACCATTCCAGCCCCACCAGATGACACATGGTCAACCATTCCAGCCCCACCAGATGACACATGGTCAACAATTCTAGCCCCACCACATGACACTTGGTCAACCATTCTAGCCCCACCAGGCGACACATGGTCAACCATTCTAGCCCCACCAGATGACACTTGGTCAACCATTCTAGCCCCACCATGGCAACACATGGTCAACCATTCTAGCCCCACCAGATGACACATGGTCAACCATTCTAGCCCCACCAGGCGACACATGGTCAACCATTCCAGCCCCACCAGATGACACTTGGTCAACCATTCCAGCCCCACCAGATGACACATGGTCAACCATTCCAGCCCCACCAGATGACACATGGTCAACCATTCCAGCCCCACCAGATGACACTTGGTCAACCATTCCAGCCCCACCAGATGACACTTGGTCAACCATTCCAGCCCCACCAGATGACACATGGTCAACCATTCCAGCCCCACCAGATGACACTTGGTCAACCATTCCAGCCCCACCAGATGACACATGGTCAACCATTCCAGCCCCACCAGATGACACATGGTCAACAATTCTAGCCCCACCAGATGACACTTGGTCAACCATTCTAGCCCCACCAGGCGACACATGGTCAACCATTCCAGCCCCACCAGATGACACTTGGTCAACCATTCCAGCCCCACCAGATGACACATGGTCAACCATTCCAGCCCCACCAGATGACACATGGTCAACCATTCCAGCCCCACCAGATGACACATGGTCAACAATTCTAGCCCCACCAGATGACACTTGGTCAACCATTCTAGCCCCACCAGGCGACACATGGTCAACCATTCTAGCCCCACCAGATGACACATGGTCAACTATTCCAGCCCCACTAGATGACACTTGGTCAACTATTCCAGTCCCACCAGATGACACTTGGTCAACCATTCCAGCCCCGCCAGATGACACGTGGTCAACTATTCCAGCCCCACCAGATGACACATGGTCAACCATTCCAGCCTCACCCGATGACACGTGCTCAACCATTCCAGCCCCGCCAGGCGACACATGCTCAACCATTCCAGCCCCACCCGCTGACACGTGGTCAACCATTCCAGCCCCACCAGATGACACATGGTCAACCATTCCAGCCCCGCCAGATGACACGTGGTCAACCATTCCAGCCCCGCCAGATGACACTTGGTCAACCATTCCAGCCCCACCCGATGACACATGGTCAACCATTCCAGCCCCGCCAGATGACACGTGGTCAACCATTCCAGCCCCGCCAGATGACACTTGGTCAACCATTCCAGCCCCACCCGATGACACATGGTCAACCATTCCAGCCCCACCCGATGACACGTGGTACTCACTGGCTCTGGGCTGTTGCAGGAGGTACTTCCCCTCAATAATCTCTTGGTCCCTTCCGTCCATGATGGTTTTGCTGCGCAGGTAGCAGAAGAATTCCTCTACATCGATCCTATGGGTCAACAGGTGCATGTTTTCATCCAAAAAGTGTTCCCAGTTTTTTCCTCGAGTGTACTCTTCGATGATTTTGTGCAGTTCAGACTCGCTCAGCTCGGCAGGCTTCGCCATCTTGCTTCTGATACATATAATGCCCTAATCAATGTTTGAAATTGTGGCTGTTGTTAGGAGATACAATGCTATCATGGGCGCTATCTAGCGGCCATCAGTGAGCGTGCCTCGTGTTGATGGGCACGCATGCAATCGTCCGCTCCCTATCCGTATTACTGTTTGCCCGGATCCGCGACCGCCCGTGCACTTGCTTGGCCTCTCATCTGCAAGAGAAAAACAAACATTATTTCAGCGTTTCAATAAGCCGCGGGTGGGTGGGGGGGAGGGGGGGAGTCCCTGGTGTAGTGGCTAGCCCATTAGACCGCAGATCCACAGGTCCTGGGTTTATATCCGGGTCCGCGGGCACGTAATCTGCGGAATGTTTCACCCGTTCACCAGCCATCTGTGACTGTGAGATTCCTTTTGTCTACCTTAGCCCATGTGTGCACATGGCTAACAAGCCTAACACTTCTTAAATTATCCGCATTATACACTCGCTGAAATACTAATATCAATATGGCTTAATCATATAATGATAATTTATTATGTAGTAATGCATATATTTAAAATGCAGCTATGAAACAAAAGGCGGACGTGTTTTAATGAATTTCGCCTAGCATTTCGTAAGTCGCGGGAAGCGTGCAAAGACATTAGTACACGAATATCTTTGGTTGGCTGGTTGGTTGGTTGTATATTCAGAACGGTTTAGCCACTTTTGGTCATATCGCGTCAATAGGAGAAGGAAGGGAGAGTATAGCCATGTCCCCGGGGGTAACCCCCTACTCTTCGCGAAGAAGGACGTGGGATCTTTATCCTGCGAGCACACAGACATGGCCACAGCGGGGCTCGAACCACCGATCCACGTGCCGTTAGGCTCTCAGGTGGCCAAGGCGAGCGCTCTAACCCACTTACTACTGACTGACTGACCCACCTACCACTAACTGAGCTACCGGACCGGCCCCCCAATATCTTTGAAAGCGTGCTAAAGCACTGTGGGTAGAATTTAGAAGCCGTGAAGAGAGCAGAGCAGTGCAAGGCAAGGAGTCCACTTGGCGACCTCTTGATGAGGCGGAGCTAGGTCCGCTTTTACCCTGTTAGCTGTATAATGATGCCCAACAACACATTCAACATCATAAACACAGCTTCGCATACGACGCCATATGGTGTTGTTGTCGCAAATGAGTGGAAACAAAACAAACGCAGAGACCAAGTATGATAGAAGCACCAGTGCAAGTTCTGATAACTCCGTCTGATATGATACCTAGGTTTGTATGATTGAGGCGGGGATCGGTCTGATATGATACCTAGGTTTGTATGATTGAGGCGGGGATCGGTCTGATATGATACCTAGGTTTGTATGATTGAGGCGGGGATCGGTCTGATATGATACCAAGGTTTGTATGATTGAGGCGGGGATCGGTCTGATATGATACCTAGGTTTGTATGATTGAGGCGGGGATTGGTCTGATATGATACCTAGGTTTGTATGATTGAGGCGGGGATCGGTCTGATATGACACCTAGGTTTGTATGATTGAGGCGGGGATCGGTCTGATATGATACCTAGGTTTGTATGATTGAGGCGGGGATTGGTCTGATATGATACCTTGGTTTGTATGATTGAGGCGGGGATCGGTCTGATATGATACCTAGGTTTGTATGATTGAGGCGGGGATTGGTCTGATATGATACCTAGGTTTGTATGATTGAGGCGGGGATCGGTCTGATATGATACCTAGGTTTGTATGATTGAGTCGGGGATTGGTCTGATATGATACATAGGTTTGTATGATTGAGGCGGGGATTGGTCTGATATGATACCTAGGTTTGTATGATTGAGGCGGGGATCGGTCTGATATGATACCTAGGTTTGTATGATTGAGGCGGGGATTGGTCTGATATGATACCTAGGTTTGTATGATTGAGGCGGGGATCGGTCTGATATGATCCCTAGGTTTGTATGATTGAGGCGGGGATAGGTCTGATATGATACCTAGGTTTGTATGATGGAGGCGGGGGTCGGTCTGATATGATACCTAGGTTTGTATGATTGAGGCGGGGATCGGTCTGATATGATACCTAGGTTTGTATGATTGAGGCGGGGATCGGTCTGATATGATACCTATGTTTGTATGATTGAGGCGGGGATCGGTCTGATATGATACCTAGGTTTGTATGATTGAGGCGGGGATTGGTCTGATATGATACCTAGGTTTGTATGATTGAGGCGGGGATCGGTCTGACATGATACCTAGGTTTGTATGATTGAGGCGGGGATCGGTCTGATATGATACCTAGGTTTGTATGATTAAGGCGGACAATCCGGTTTACTGGCTCATCACTGTTTCCCCTGCCCCCCCCCCCCCGCCCCATGATACCTAGATTTGTATGATTGAGGCGGGGATTGGTCTGATATGATACCTAGGTTTGTATGATTGAGGCGGGGATTGGCCTGATATGATACCTAGATTTGTATGATTGAGGCGGGGATCGGTCTGATATGATACCTAGGTTTGTATGATTGAGGCGGGGATTGGTCTGACATGAAACCTAGATTTGTATGATTGAGGCGGGGATTGGTCTGATATGATACCTAGGTTTGTATGATTGAGGCGGGGATTGGTCTGATATGATACCTAGATTTGTATGATTGAGGCGGGGATCGGTCTGATATGATACCTAGGTTTGTATGATTGAGGCGGGGATTGGTCTGATATGATACCTAGGTTTGTATGATTGAGGCGGGGATCGGTCTGATATGATACCTAGGTTTGTATGATTGAGGCGGGGATCGGTCTGATATGATAGCTAGGTTTGTATGATTGAGGCGAGGATTGGTCTGATATGATACCTAGGTTTGTATGATTGAGGCGGGGATTGGTCTGATATGATACCTAGGTTTGTATGATTGAGGCGGGGATCGGTCTGATATGATACCTAGGTTTGTATGATTGAGGCGGGGATTGGTCTGATATGATACCTAGGTTTGTATGATTGAGGCGGGTATCGGTCTGATATGATACCTAGGTTTGTATGATTGAGGCGGGGATTGGTCTGATATGATACCTAGGTTTGTATGATTGAGGCGGGGATTGGTCTGATATGATACCTAGGTTTGTATGATTGAGGCGGGGATCGGTCTGATATGATACCTAGGTTTGTATGATTGAGTCGGGGATTGGTCTGATATGATACATAGGTTTGTATGATTGAGGCGGGGATTGGTCTGATATGATACCTAGGTTTGTATGATTAAGGCGGACAATCCGGTTTACTGGCTCATCACTGTTTCCCCTGCCCCGCCCCCCCCCCCCGCCCCATGATACCTAGATTTGTATGATTGAGGCGGGGATTGGTCTGATATGATACCTAGGTTTGTATGATTGAGGCGGGGATTGGCCTGATATGATACCTAGATTTGTATGATTGAGGCGGGGATCGGTCTGATATGATACCTAGGTTTGTATGATTGAGGCGGGGATTGGTCTGACATGAAACCTAGATTTGTATGATTGAGGCGGGGATTGGTCTGATATGATACCTAGGTTTGTATGATTGAGGCGGGGATTGGTCTGATATGATACCTAGATTTGTATGATTGAGGCGGGGATCGGTCTGATATGATACCTAGGTTTGTATGATTGAGGCGGGGATTGGTCTGATATGATACCTAGGTTTGTATGATTGAGGCGGGGATCGGTCTGATATGATACCTAGGTTTGTATGATTGAGGCGGGGATTGGTCTGATATGATACCTAGGTTTGTATGATTGAGGCGGGTATCGGTCTGATATGATACCTAGGTTTGTATGATTGAGGCGGGGATTGGTCTGATATGATACCTAGGTTTGTATGATTGAGGCGGGGATCGGTCTGATATGATACCTAGGTTTGTATGTATGAGGCGGGGATTGGTCTGATATGATACCTAGGTTTGTATGATTGAGGCGGGGATTGGTCTGATATGATACCTAGGTTTGTATGATTGAGGCGGGGATAGGTCTGATATGATACCTAGTTTTGTATGATTGAGGCGGGGATTGGTCTGATATGATACCTAGGTTTGTATGATTGAGGCGGGGATCGGTCTGATATGATACCTAGGTTTGTATGATTGAGGCGGGGATTGGCCTGATATGATACCTAGGTTTGTATGATTGAGGCGGGGATCGGTCTGATATGATACCTAGGTTTGTATGTTTGAGGCGGGGATCGGTCTGATATGATACCTAGTTTTGTATGATTGAGGCGGGGATCGGTCCGATATGATACCTAGGTTTGTATGATTGAGGCGGGGATTGGTCTGATATGATACCTAGGTTTGTATGTATGAGGCGGGGATTGGTCTGATATGATACCTAGGTTTGTATGATTGAGGCGGGGATCGGTCTGATATGATACCTAGGTTTGTATGATTGAGGCGGGGATTGGTCTGATATGATACCTAGGTTTGCATGATTGAGGCGGTGATTGGTCTGATATGATACCTAGGTTTGTATGATTGAGGCGGGGATTGGTCTGATATGATACCTAGGTTTGTATGATTGAGGCGGGGATTGGTCTGATATGATACCTGGGTTTGTATGATTGAGGCGGGGATCGGTCTGATATGATACCTATGTTTGTATGATTGAGGCGGGGATCGGTCTGATATGATACCTAGGTTTGTATGATTGAGGCGGGGATTGGTCTGATATGATCCCTAGGTTTGTATGATTGAGGCGGGGATCGGTCTGATATGATACCTAGGTTTGTATGATTGAGGCGGGGATCGGTCTGATATGATACCTAGGTTTGTATGATTGAGGCGGGGATTGGTCTGATATGATACCTAGGTTTGTATGATTGAGGCGAGGATCGGTCTGATATGATACCTAGGTTTGTATGATTGAGGCGGGGATCGGTCTGATATGATACCTAGGTTTGTATGATTGAGGCGGGGATCGGTCTGATATGATACCTAGGTTTGTATGATTGAGGCGGGGATTGGTCTGATATACCTAGGTTTGTATGATTGAGGCGAGGATTGGTCTGATATGATACCTAGGTTTGTGTGATTGAGGCGGGGATCGGTCTGATATGATAACTAGGTTTGTATGATTGAGGCGGGGATTGGCCTGATATGATACCTAGGTTTGTATGGTTGAGGCGGGGATCGGTCTGATATGATACCTAGGTTTGTATGATTGAGGCGGGGATTGGTCTGATATGATACCTAGGTTTGTATGATTGAGGCGGGGATTGGTCTGATATGATACCTAGGTTTGTATGATTGAGGCGGGGATCGGTCTGATATGATACCTCGGTTTGTATGATTGAGGCGGGGATCGGTCTGATATGATACCTAGGTTTGTATGATTGAGGCGGGGATTGGTCTGATATGATACCTAGGTTTGTATGATTGAGGCGAGGATTGGTCTGATATGATACCTAGGTTTGTGTGATTGAGGCGGGGATCGGTCTGATATGATACCTAGGTTTGTATGATTGAGGCGGGGATTGGCCTGATATGATACCTAGGTTTGTATGATTGAGGCGGGGATCGGTCTGATATGATACCTAGGTTTGTATGATTGAGGCGGGGATTGGTCTGATATGATACCTAGGTTTGTATGATTGAGGCGGGGATTGGTCTGATATGATACCTAGGTTTGTATGATTGAGGCGGGGATTGGCCTGATATGATACCTAGGTTTGTATGATTGAGGCGGGGATTAGGCTGATATGATACCTAGGTTTGTATGATTGAGGCGGGGATTGGTCTGATATGATACCTAGGTTTGTATGATTGAGGCGGGGATCGGTCTGATATGATACCTAGGTTTGTATGATCGAGGCGGGGATCGGTCTGATATGATACCTAGGTTTGTATGATTGAGGCGGGGATCGGTCTGATATGATACCTAGTTTTGTATGATTGAGGCGGGGATCGGTCTGATATGATACCTAGGTTTGTATGATTGAGGCGGGGATTGGTCTGATATGATACCTAGGTTTGCATGATTGAGGCGGGGATCGGTCTGATATGATACCTAGGTTTGTATGATTGAGGCGGGGATTGGTCTGATATGATACCTAGGTTTGTATGATTGAGGCGGGGATCGGTCTGATATGATACCTAGGTTTGTATGATTGAGGCGGGGATCGGTCTGATATGATACCTAGGTTTGTATGATTAAGGCGGACAATCCGGTTTACTGGCTCACCACTGTTTCCCCTGCCCCCCCCCCCCCCCCCGCCCCATGATACCTAGATTTGTATGATTGAGGCGGGGATCGGTCTGATATGATACCTAGGTTTGTATGATTGAGGCGGGGATCGGTCTGATATGATACCTAGGTTTGTATGATCGAGGCGGGGATCGGTCTGATATGATACCTAGGTTTGTATGATTGAGGCGGGGATCGGTCTGATATGATACCTAGTTTTGTATGATTGAGGCGGGGATTGGTCTGATATGATACCTAGGTTTGTATGATTGAGGCGGGGATCGGTCTGATATGATACCTAGGTTTGTATGATTGAGGCGGGGATTGGTCTGATATGATACATAGGTTTGTATGATTGAGGCGGGGATCGATCTGATATGATACCTAGGTTTGTATGATTGAGGCGGGGATTGGTCTGATATGATACCTAGGTTTGTATGATTGAGGCGGGGATCGGTCTGATATGATACCTAGGTTTGTATGATTGAGGCGGGGATTGGTCTGATATGATACCTAGATTTGTATGATTGAGGCGAGGATTGGTCTGATATGATACCTAGGTTTGTATGATTGAGGCGGGGATTGGTCTGATATGATACCTAGGTTTGTATGATTGAGGCGGACAATCCGGTTTACTGGCTCATCACTGTTTCCCCTGCCCCCCTCCCCCCCATGATACCTAGGTTTGTATGATTGAGGCGGGGATCGGCCTGATATGATACCTAGGTTTGTATGATTGAGGCGGGGATTGGTCTGATATGATACCTAGGTTTGTATGATTGAGGCGGGGATTGGTCTGATATGATACCTAGGTTTGTATGATTGAGGCGGGATCGGTCTGATATGATACCTAGGTTTGTATGATTGAGGCGGGGATCGGTCTGAT
>OZ025251.1:3207833-3296075 GCA_964019135.1 Arenicola marina
AGAGAGAGAGAGAGAGCGCAAAAGAATGAATTCTAAAGGGTGAAGACACATTAACACTAAAAGTGAGTACAAAAGAATGAGGATAGCGAATAGAGGAACAGCTAAAACGGGGCGGATGCGGGGACAGCCTAAACCGGGGGCGGATACGGGGACAGCTGAAACATAGGGGGCGGATACGGGGGTAGCTGAAACAGGGGGCGGACACGGGGACAGCTGAAACATAGGGGGCGGATACGGGGACAGCTGAAACATAGGGGGCGGATACGGGGACAGCTGAAACATAGGGGGCGGATACGGGGACAGCTGAAACATAGGGGGCGGATACGGGGATAGCCAAAACATAGGAGGCGGATATGGGGACAGCTGAAACATAGGGCGCGGATACGGGGACAGCTAAAACAGGGGGGCAGATACGGGGGCAGCTGAAACAGGGGGCGGATACGGGGACAACTGAAACATAGGGGCGGATACGGGGACAGCTGAAACAGGGGGCGGACACGGCGACAGCTGAAACGGGCGGATACGGTAACAGCCGAAACATTGGAAGCGGATACGGGGAAAGCTGAAACGGGCGGATACGGCACAGCTGAAACATAGGGGGCAGATACGGGGACAGCTGAAACAGGAGGCGGATACGGGGACAGCTGAAACAGGGGGCGGATACGGGGACAGCTGAAACAGGGGGCGGATACGGGGACAGCTGAAACAGGGGGCGGATACGGGGACAGCTGAAACAGGGGGCGGATACGGGGACAGCTGAAACATAGGGGGCGGATACGGGGACAGTTGAAACAGGGGGCGGACACGGAACAGCTGAAACGGGGCGGATACGGGGACAGCTGAAACAGGGGGCGGATACGGGGACAGTTGAAACAGGGGGCGGATACGCGGACAGCTGAAACAGGGGGCGGATACGGGGACAGCTGAAACAGGGGGCGGATACGGGGACAGCTGAAACAGGGGGCGGATACGGGGACAGCTGAAACAGGGGGCGGATACGGGGACAGCTGAAACATAGGGGGCGGATACGGGGACAGTTGAAACAGGGGGCGGACACGGAACAGCTGAAACGGGGCGGATACGGGGACAGCTGAAACAGGGGGCGGATACGGGGACAGTTGAAACAGGGGGCGGATACGCGGACAGCTGAAACAGGGGGCGGATACGGGGACAGCTGAAACAGGGGGCGGATACGGGGACAGCTGAAACAGGGGGCGGATACGGGGACAGTTGAAACAGGGGGCGGATACGGGGACAGTTGAAACAGGGGGCGGATACGGGGACAGCTGAAACAGGGGGCGGATACGGGGACAGTTGAAACAGGGGGCGGATACGGGGACAGTTGAAACAGGGGGCGGATACGGGGACAGCTGAAACAGGGGGCGGATACGGGGACAGTTGAAACAGGGGGCGGATACGGGGACAGTTGAAACAGGGGGCGGATCCGGGGACAGTTGAAACAGGGGGCGGATATGGGGACAGTTGAAACAGGGGGCGGATACGAGGACAGTTGACACAGGGGGCGGATACGGGGACAGCTGAACGTGGCTGTTTAAGGACTGTGCACAGCTGAACGTGGTTGTTTAAGGAATGTGGAGAGCTGAACGTGGCTGTTTAAAGAATGTGGAGAGCTGAACGTGGGTGTTTAAGGAATGTGGAGAGCTGAACGTGGCTGTTTAAGGAATGTGGAGAGCTGAACGTGGCTGTTTAAAGAATGTGGAGAGCTGAACGTGGGTGTTTAAGGAATGTGGAGAGCTGAACGTGGCTGTTTAAGGAATGTGGAGAGCTGAACGTGGCTTTTTCAAAGAATGTGGACAGCTGAACGTGGGTGTTTAAGGAAGCTGAGCGAGACATATATCTCTAGATCACTAGTTAACGCTAGCACCTACCAGTGCAGGACGCTACGGTCACGAAGGTCATGGACACGTCACTCACTGGTTTCCATGGCGCCCCCCCCCCTCCGCCCGCGACCCACCCCCGGCCCATCACGCGGTGTCCTCACCCCCTCCCCCGGCCCGCCACGCGGTATTCCCAATCCCCCCCACACACCCGCGGCACGTCACGCGGTTTAGCTCCCCCCCCCACATACACACCCGGCCACTCACGCCGTATGCACCCCCCCCCCCCCCCACCACCACCCTACACCTACATCCCCCGGCCAGTCAAGCGGTGTACCCCACCTCCCACACACACCCCCGGCCGTTACGCAGTCCCCCCATCCCCGGGCCGTCACGCGGTATCCCACCCACCCCCCGCCCGCCCCACCCACCCACACCCCTCTCCCGTCACGCAGCGTCCCTGTGGTCTGACGGCCTCACTTCCCGGTAGCCATCGCGTGGTGCACGACTCCTGGGTCATAATACAGCGGCGGGAGGCAGGGTGGGGCCCCACCTTGTCGACCCGACACACGCCTCTCCCTCTCTAAGCCTCATGTATCATACTGTTACAGGGCAGGATATTCATCTCACATGTAATAAAGAGCCAGGAAGGAAAAAACACGCGTTGGACGTGCTTGACATAATGAGGCGCGAGAGTGGATGGAGCGAGTGGGTGTGACACCGCCTGGCTCATCGCTACCTACAGGGCCAATAGATGTCATATTACTGGGCCATTAGATGTCATACTACAGGGGCAGTAGCTGTCATACTACAGGGTCATTATATATCATACTACAGGGGCAGTAGCTGTCATACTACAGGGCCAGTAGCTGTCATACTACAGGGTCATTATATATCATACTACAGGGGCAGTAGCTGTCATACTACAGGGCCAGTAGCTGTCATACAACAGGGTCATTATATATCATACTACAGGGGCAGTAGCTGTCATACTACAGGGCCAGTAGCTGTCATACGACAAGGTCATTATATATCATACTACAGGGCCAGTAGCTGTCGTACTACAGGGCCAGTAGCTGTCATACTACAGGGCCATAGCTGTCATACTACAGGACCATATAGCTGTCATACTACAGGGGTAGTAGCCGTCATACTACAGGGCCATAGCTCTCATACTACAGGGCCATTATATATCATACTACATGGCCAGTAGCTGTCAGACTACAGGGCCATAGCTGTCAGACTACAGGGCCATAGCTGTCATACTACAGGGCCAGTAGCTGTTATACTACACAACCATATCTGTCATACTACAGGGCCAGTAGCTGTCATACTACAGGGTCATTATATATCCTACTACAGGGGCAGTAGCTGTCATACTACAGGGCCAGTAGCTGTCATACAACAGGGTCATTATATATCATACTACAGGGGCAGTAGCTGTCATACTACAGGGCCAGTAGCTGTCATACGACAAGGTCATTATATATCATACTACAGGGCCAGTAGCTGTCGTACTACAGGGCCAGTAGCTGTCATACTACAGGGCCATAGCTGTCATACTACAGGACCATATAGCTGTCATACTACAGGGGTAGTAGCCGTCATACTACAGGGACATAGCTCTCATACTACAGGGCCATTATATATCATACTACATGGCCAGTAGCTGTCAGACTACAGGGCCATAGCTGTCAGACTACAGGGCCATAGCTGTCATACTACAGGGCCAGTAGCTGTTATACTACACAACCATAGCTGTCATACTACAGGGCCAGTAGCTGTCATATTACAGGGTCATAACTCTCATACTACAGGGTCAGTAGCTGTCATACTACAGGGCCAGTAGCTGTCATACTACAGGGCCATAGCTGTTACACTACATGGCCAGTAGCTGTCATACTACAGGGCCATAGCTGTTACACTACATGGCCAGTAGCTGTCAGACTACAGGGTCATAGCTGTCAGACTACAAGGCCATAGTTGTCAGACTACAGGGCCATAGCTGTCAGACTACATGGCCAGTAGCTGTCAGACTACAGGGCCATATCTGTCAGACTACAGGGCCATAGCTGTCAGACTGCAAGGCCATAGCTGTCAGACTACAAGGCCATAGCTGTCAGACTACAGGACCATTGACTGTCATACTACAAGGGCAGTAGCTGTCATACTACAGGGCCATAGCTAGCCAAAAAAGTATCACTGATGCTACAGGTCACCCAAAGATATTCCGCATGACTACACAATTAATACAATCAGTAAGGCAGAGGTCTGTTTGCTCCAGTTGTGCGGGCAAAAATGAGGTTATTCCCACGTTTTGAATCATTATATCAATGTGAGGCTACAGCTTGAGAAGTGATCACACGGTTACACGGGCTTACAAAGAGAAGTTACCGCGTGACTGAACGGGACCAAGGTGCGTCATTTTTATCACTCGGTGGCTTGGGTTTTGGGTAGGTTGCATGGCCTTCTGTCGGAAATTTTTTTTTGCCATAATAATAAATAGGTAAAATCATGAAATCCTTTTTAAAATCATAAAAATATTGACAAATGACCTACAAACGTTAAATCTATTTTCCTTTTAATTATAAATTTCGAAACCACGGACAAACATTTTCAAACTATTATATACTATTATATATAAGAGGACCTACTTCTTTAAATTCGCAGTTACAGGGATGGATCTGATATCCTAGCGGGAGGTTCGACGCAAGGCGTGGCAGTGTATAAAACACCCCTCCCATGGCCTGGTAAGATTTCATGATACGGTTGCAAGATAATTGTGATGGTGATGATGGTGATCATATATCCGGAAGTAAACCGCTATTCTTTGCGAAGAAAGCTACCGGTGAGGCCGCCTGGGTGAGGCTACCTGGGTGAGGCTGCCTGGGTGAGGCCGCCTGGGTGAGGCCGCCTGGGTGAGGCTACCTGGGTGAGGCCGCCTGGGTGAGGCCGCCTGGGTGAGGCCGCCTGGGTGAGGCTGCCTGGGTGAGGCCGCCTGGGTGAGGCTGCCTGGGTGAGGCCGCCTGGGTGAGGCCGCCTGGGTGAGGCTACCTGGGTGAGGCTGCCTGGGTGAGGCCGCCTGGGTGAGGCTACCTGGGTGAGGCTGCCTGGGTGAGGCCGCCTGGGTGAGGCCGCCTGGGTGAGGCTACCTGGGTGAGGCTGCCTGGGTGAGGCCGCCTGGGTGAGACCGCCTGGGTGAGGCTACCTGGGTGAGGCTGCCTGGGTGAGGCCGCCTGGGTGAGGCTACCTGGGTGAGGCCGCCTGGGTGAGGCTGCCTGGGTGAGGCCGCCTGGGTGAGGCTACCTAAGTGAGGCTGCCTGGGTGAGGCCGCCTGGGTGAGGCTGCCTGGGTGAGGCCGCCTGGGTGAGGCTACCTGGGTGAGGCTGCCTGGGTGAGGCCGCCTGGGTGAGGCCGCCTGGGTGAGGCTACCTGGGTGAGGCCGCCTGGGTGAGGCCGCCTGGGTGAGGCCGCCTGGGTGAGGCTACTAGGGTGAGGCTACCTCGGTGAGGCTGCCTGGGTGAGGCTGCCTGGGTGAGGCCGCCTGGGTGAGGCCGCCTGGGTGAGGCTACCTGGGTGAGGCCGCCTGAGTGAGACCGCCTGGGTGAGGCTACCTGGGTGAGGCTACCTCGGTGAGGCCGCCTGGGTGAGGCCGCCTGAGTGAGGCCGCCTGGGTGAGGCTACATGGGCGAGGCTACCTGGGTGAGGCTACCTGGGTGAGGCCGCCTGGGTGAGGCCGCCTGGGTGAGGTTACCTGGGCGAGGCTACCTGTGTGAGGCCGCCCGGGTGAGATCGCCTGGGTGAGGCCGCCTGGGTGAGGCCGCCTGGGTGAGGCTACATGGGCGAGGCTACCTGGGTGAGGCTACCTGGGTGAGGCCGCCTGGGTGAGGTTACCTGGGCGAGGCTACCTGGGTGAGGCCGCCCGGGTGAGACCGCCTAGGCGATGCTACCTGGGTGAGGCTACCTGGGTGAGGCCGCCTGAGTGAGGCCGCCTGGGTGATGCTACCTGGGTGAGGCTACCTGGGTGAGGCCGCCTGGGTGAAGCCGCCCAGGTGATGCTACCTGGGTGAGGCTACCTGGGTGAGGCTACCTGGGTGAGGCTACCTGGGTGAGGCTACCTGGGTAAGGTTACCTGGGTGAGGCTACCTGGGTGAGGCTACCTGGGTGAGGCCGCCTGGGTGAGGCCGCCTGGGTGAGGCTACCTGGGTGAGGCCGCCTGGGTGAGGCCGCCTGGGTGAGGCCGCCTGGGTGAGGCCGCCTGGATGGGGCCGCCTGGGTGATTCTACCTGGGTGAGGCTACCTGGGTGAGGCTACCTGGGTGAGGCTACCTGGGTGAGGCTACCTGGGTGAGGCCGCCTGGGTGAGGCCGCCTGGGTGAGGCTACCTGGGTGAGGCCGCCTGGGTGAGGCCGCCTGGGTGAGGCCGCCTGGGTGAGGCCGCCTGGATGGGGCCGCCTGGGTGATTCTACCTGGGTTAGGCTACCTGGGTGAGGCTACCTGTGTGAGGCTACCTGGGTGAGGCCGCCTGGGTGAAGCCGCCTGGGTGAGGCTACCTGGGTGATGCCGCCTGGGTGAGGCCGCCTGGGTGAGGCCGCCTGGGTGAGGCCGCCTGGGTAGGGCCGCCTGGATGGGGCCGCCTGGGTGATGCTACCTGGATGAGGCTACCTGGGTGAGGCTACCTGGGTGAGGCCGCCTGGGTGAAGCCGCCTGGGTAAGGCCGCCTGGGTGAGGCCGCCTGGATGGGGCCGCCTGGGTGAAGCTACCTGGATGAGGCTACCTGGGTGAGGCTACCTGGGTGAGGCTACCTGGGTGAGGCCGTATGGGTGAGGCCGCCTGGGTGAGGCCGCCTGGGTGAGGCCGCCTGGGTGAGGCCGCCTGGGTGAGGCCGCCTGGGTGAGGCCGCCTGGGGGAGGCCGCCTGGGTGAGGCCGCCTGGGTAAGGCCGCCTGGATGGGGCCGCCTGGGTGATGCTACCTGGATGAGGCTACCTGGGTGAGGCTACCTGGGTGATGCCGCCTGGGTGAGGCCGCCTGGGTGAAGCCGCCTGGGTAAGGCCGCCTGGGTAAGGCCGCCTGGATGGGGCCGCCTGGGTGATGCTACCTGGATGAGGCTACCTGGGTGAGGCTACCTGGGTGAGGCCGTATGGGTGAGGCCGCCTGGGTGAGGCCGCCTGGGTGAGGCCGCCTGGGTGAGGCTTCCTGGATGATCCTCGACACAGATGAATAGAAGAACTGCCTGCACTTGGTTCTACTTGGAGAGTGTTTGCCGTGAGCATGGAGACCTCCGGACACCGGTTGGCCCGGGCGTTGGCCTGGCCATGCGCGACCCTCACCGTCCAGCCCCGCCCAGCTCAAGAACCAGCCCGGAGACCCACCCTGGCAGTACACACAGGAATACACGCTATAAAACCAGTAACGTAAAACTTATATAAAACACCGACATTAACCATTACTAGCCTTGTTCTGCTGCGATCTATGCTGTGCGATAAATTACTTTAGGACTTCTAGCAACTCAACCAGGAGTAAAACACGTGTCTGTTTATAAATACACCTTTAGGGTGTTGTCATTGTTGTCACAGCCCAGTTACAAGACAAGAGCATCACGATTTCACGGCCAATGGGTCCTAAATTATGCACTTTTGGTACATGCATTGGTCTACTTTGGCGGTCAGTTGGTACCCCAATCGGTCCGCTAAATTTTTTCAGGCTGAGAAGTAAATTTTGCCAAAGCCGTGCCACTTTCTAGTATATCAGCGGGTACGCGGCTGGGCCCTAATCTGACACAGTACTTGGAACTTGGATGGGTACGAATTGGGGGCTCCCAGCGGCCCCTCCTTATACATTGTTTGTATCTAGTTAACCCCCCACCCCGACTCCCCCAGAAACATACATTCCCAGGACAAGCCAGTGTCATACCATGGAGCAAACTCCCAGGTTAACACCCCTGACTACCATGGTGACACCCCTCACTCAGTGGCTGACTCACAGGATAACACCCCTCACTCCCAGGGTGACACCTCTCACTCTGTAGCTGACTCCCAGGGTGACACCCCTCACTCCGTAGCTGACTCCCAGGGTAACACCCCTCTCTCTGTAGCTGACTCCCAGGGTAACACCTCTCTCTCTGTAGCTGACTCCCATGGTAACACCCTTCACTCTGTAGCTGACTCCCAGGGAAACATCCCTCGCTCTGTAGCTTACTCCCAGGGTAACACCCCTCACTCTGTAGCTGACTCCCAGGGTAACACCCTTCACTCTGTAGCTGACTCCCATGGTAACACCCCTCACTCTGTAGCTGACTCCCAGGGTAACACCCCTCACTCTGTAGCTGACTCCCAGCGTAACACCCCTCACTCTGTAGCTGACTCCCAGGGTAACACCCCTCACTCTGTAGCTGACTCCCAGGGTAACACCCCTCACTCTGTAGCTGAATCCCAGGGTAACACCCTTCACTCTGTAGCTGACTCCCATGGTAACACCCCTCACTCTGTAGTTGACTCTCAGGGTAACACCCCTCACTCTGTAGCTGACTCCCAGGGTAACACCCCTCACTCTGTAGCTGACTCCCAGGGTAACACCCCTCACTCTGTAGCTGACTCCCAGGGTAACACCCTTCACTCTGTAGCTGACTCCCAGGGTAACACCCTTCACTCTGTAGCTGACTCCCATGGTAACACCCCTCACTCTGTAGTTGACTCCCATGGTAACACCCCTCACTCTGTAGCTGACTTCCAGGGTAACACCCCTCACTCTGTAGCTGACTCCCATGGTAACACCCCTCACTCTGTAGCTGACTCCCAGGGTAACACCCCTCACTCTGTAGCTGACTCCCAGGGTAACACCCCTCACTCTGTAGCTGACTCCCAGGGTAACACCCTTCACTCTGTAGCTGACTCCCAGGGTAACACCCTTCACTCTGTAGCTGACTCCCAGGGTAACACCCCTCACTCTGTAGCTGACTCCCAGGGTAACACCCTTCACTCTGTAGCTGACTTCCAGGGTAACATCCTTCACTCTGTAGTTGACTCCCATGGTAACACCCCTCACTCTGTAGCTGACTCCCAGGGTAACATCCTTCACTCTGTATCTGACTCCCAGGGTAACACCCCTCACTCTGTAGCTGACTCCCAGGGTAAGACCCTTCACTCTGTAGCTGACTCTCATGGTAACACCCCTCACTCTGTAGCTGACTCCCAGGGTAACACCCCTCACTCTGTAGCTGACTCCCAGGGTAACATCCCTCACTATGTAGTTGACTCCCATGGTAACACCCCTCACTCTGTAGCTGACTCCCATGGTAACACCCCTCACTCTGTAGCTGACTCCCAGGGTAACACCCTTCACTCTGTAGCTGACTCCCAAGTTTAACACCCCTCACTCTGTAGCTGACTCCCATGGTCCCACCCCTCACTCTGTAGCTGACTCCCAGGGTAACACCCTTCACTCTGTAGCTGACTCCCAGAGTAACACCCCTCACTCTGTAGCTGACTCCCAGGGTAACACCCCTCACTCTGTAGTTGACTCCCATGGTAACACCCCTCACTCTGTAGCTGACTCCCAGGGTAACACCCCTCACTCTGTAGCTGACTCCCATGGTAATACCCCTCACTCTGTAGCTGACTCCCATGGTAACACCCCTCACTCTGTAGCTGCCTCCCATGGTAACACCCCTCACTCTGTAGCTGACTCCCAGGGTAACACCCCTCACTCTGTAGCTGACTCCCCGGGTAACACCCCTCACTCTGTAGCTGACTCCCATGGTAACACGCCTCACTCTGTAGCTGACTCCCATGGTAACACCCTTCACTCTGTAGCTGACTCCCAGGGTAACATCCCTCACTGTGTAGTTGACTCCCATGGTAAGACCTCTCACTCTGTAGCTGACTCTCATGGTAACACCCCTCACTCTGTAGCTGACTCTCATGGTAAGACCCTTCACTCTGTAGCTGACTCCCAGGGTAACACCCT
Organism: Arenicola marina; assembly: GCA_964019135.1. Lineage (NCBI taxonomy): Eukaryota > Metazoa > Annelida > Polychaeta > Arenicolidae > Arenicola > Arenicola marina. Next base: position 3,217,637 of record OZ025251.1, read on the forward strand.
TCACTCTGTAGCTGACTCCCAGGGTAACACCCCTCACTCTGTAGCTGACTCCCATGGTAACACTCCTCACTCTGTAGCTGACTCCCATGGTAACACCCCTCACTCTGTAGCTGACTCCCATGGTAACACCCCTCACTCTGTAGCTGACTCCCAGGGTAACACGCCTCACTCTGTAGCTGACTCCCATGGTAACACCCGTCACTCTGTAGCTGACTCCCAGGGTAACACCCTTCACTCTGTAGCTGACTCCCAGGGTAACACCCCTCACTCTGTAGCCGCTGACTCACTGGGTGATGGTCCTCACTTTGTAGGTAACCCCCCCCCCCCTATTTACCTGTTGCAAGTGCCCTTACTAACTGTACATTAAAACTTGACGCAAAACATGCTCAGTACATCTTGCTACAATGGAAGCCATGGCACGGGATATAAATACCGTCCACTTTACCTGGGTTAAAGTAACTTGGACGTCTACAGGGGACCACTCGATCACACAAGTCGTGCGGTGAAAACTTTCACCACCAATGAACCCCGCCATTCGCTCGATCTGCGTCTGCATTTTGTTGAATATATACACAGCTGTATTGGGTAACGGATATGTACATCACTCATGCAGCGGGCACCTTGGATACCCAGACGACTGCAAATCATGGGTTGCACCCCGTCCCCCTCACACACCCGGCGGGAGGGGCAGGGGAGGGGGGATATCGCCATCCACTGCCAATGTTAACCCTTACGTTCTCACTTACCAGCTTGAGAGTTTTCCTACTTTTCTATATCCACCAGCTTACAGCAGGAGGGGTGACGAGGAAAATGCGCAGATGCTTTGCTTGTTGCCTTGTCGACCCGGCGCCCGCGGAGATCGCAGGAACGAGTGTGTGTGCCTGTATTTGCCCCGTTGTGTGCTGATAATTTCGTGATATAGTCCAGCGAGAGGGCCAGCGGGTGGGCTTCTACTTCACATCCAAATAGGGCACGTCTGCGCCCAGATATATATATATATATATCTACCCTATACGTATGTAAAGACGTGCAGTAGATAGTGAGCCCACCGTTGTCGCACCCCGAGTCTCGGGAGGCAATCCGCCACTCTGCAGCTGGGCAGGGGCAGGCAAGCCAGGCAGGCAGGCAGGCGCGGAACCAGCTCTTCTGGAAGCGACCTGGCTCGAGCGACGGTCAGACTGTCTGTCTGCCTGCTGCTCGGTGGCGGGGAGAGTCAACCACTGCGGCGACGGCGAACGCGACGTGGTGGCTCGTGGGGGGAGGGGAGGGTCCCCGCGTCGCGTCGACGGGGAAGGGGGAGGAGTGAGGCAGTTAATTTGCCACATCTTAAAGCGTGTCTTCTCAGTGGTCGCCGCCTATATATTATATATGCTCAAGCCGTCACAATGCAAACAGATCCTATACGAAACCTAATTTTCCCCTGAAGAACCAATGAAACCGTTTGTTTAATAAAAATGATGTTCTTTAGATACGTCGTTTTATTATATGCTGTCCTGTAACTGAGAGGGTGTGCCACTTTTCAACCAATGACAAAGCACGTTGTCATCAAAGCCGTAAATTTTCCACGACTGAATGCATCATAATAAGGTCGTAATATCTGCAACTTTCAAGGAGCCATGTGCTGTCGATACTCCCCATGTGTGATGTGGTATAGATCCCAATATAGATTACACACGCCCTGAACCCAAATATTTGCATACACGGGGCACGAACTCACGCCCAAGAGCCGAGCGCTCTACCAACTGGACCACCGGAGAGCGAGAGACAAAAGGATGAACAGAACATGTTCAGTTTCCACCGACTGCTCGTCAAATGAGCAAGGGGGGTATGTTGGGGGGGGGGGGGCATGGAGGTTACCCACGGGGGGTAACCCCCATGCCAGGTCTACACACGGGGGTCACACTCAACCAGGAAGTGTGACCCCCGTGTGTAGACGTACTGCGTGGTGTGTACACGCTGCCCTCCCGTGGCGCCACTCCCCTAAAGGAGACGTGTACCGCCTGCATGGTCTCCATTATACAGCTAACCGCATGTAGTCTGCGGTTGGATCATTATGACACATACATAGTGACGTATAGTACGCGACCGTGTAATTCATACAAGTGACCCTGATCGGGGTGGGAACGTATGGTCCATAGTCCAGTCAACAGGAAGTGAGAACCAATCGAGGGGGCCTTTGATAATTTAAAAGAGGTTCCGGTTTCCGCACTGTAATGTCAGTCGCCTGGATAGACTGGTAAAGAGTTCCTGGTCTCAAAACTAGCCGTGTCAGTACACTAGACGGACGGGTAAAGAGGTCTCGGTCTCTACACTAGCCGTGTCAGTACCCTAGACAGACAGGTAAAGAGGTCCCGGTCTCTACACTTGCCGTGTCAGTACCCTAGACAGACAGGTAAAGAGGTCCCGGTCTCTACACTAGCCGTGTCAGTACCCTAGATAGACAGGTAAAGAGGTCCCGGTCTCTACACTAGCCGTGTCAGTACCCCGGGTCAGTACCCTAGACAGACAGGTAAAGAGGTCCTGGTCTCTGCACTAGCCGTGTCAGTACCCTAGACAGACAGGTAAAGAGGTCCCGGTCTCCACACTAGCCGTGTCAGTACCCTAGACAGACAGATAAAGAGGTCCTGGTCTCTACACTAGCCGTGTCAGTACCCTAGACAGACAGGTAAAGAGGTCCCGGTCTCTACACTAGCCGTGTCAGTACCCTAGACAGACAGGTAAAGAGGTCCCGGTCTCTACACTAGCCGTGTCAGTACCCTAGACAGACAAGTAAAGAGGTCCCGGTCTCTACACTAGCCGTGTCAGTACCCTAGACAGACAGGTAAATTGGTCCCGGTCTCTACAATAGCCGTGTCAGTACCCCGGGTCAGTACCCTAGACAGACAGGTAAAGAGGTCCCGGTCTCTACACTAGCCGTGTCAGTACCCTAGACAGACAGGTAAAGAGGTCCCGGTCTCTACACTAGCCGTGTCTGTACCCTAGACAGACAGGTAAAGAGGTCCCGGTCTCTGCACTAGCCGTGTCAGTACCCTAGACAGCCAGGTAAAGAGGTCCCGGTCTCCACACTAGCCGTGTCAGTACCCTAGACAGACAGATAAAGAGGTTCCGGTCTCTACACTAGCCGTGTCAGTACCCTAGACAGACAGGTAAAGAGGTCCCGGTCTCTACAATAGCCGTGTCAGTACCCCGGGTCAGTACCCTAGACAGACAGGTAAAGAGGTCCCGGTCTCTACACTAGCCGTGTCAGTACCCTAGACAGACAGGTAAAGAGGTCCCGGTCTCTACACTAGCCGTGTCTGTACCCTAGACAGACAGGTAAAGAGGTCCCGGTCTCTGCACTAGCCGTGTCAGTACGCTAGACAGACAGGTAAAGAGGTACCGGTCTCCACACTAGCCGTGTCAGTACCCTAGACAGACAGATAAAGAGGTCCCGGTCTCTACACTAGCCGTGTCAGTACCCTAGACAGACAGGTAAAGAGGTCCCGGTCTCTACACTAGCCGTGTCAGTACCCTAGACAGACGGGTAAAGAGGTCCCGGTCTCTACACTAGCCGTGTCAGTACCCTAGACAGACAGGTAAAGATGTCCCGGTCTCTACACTAGCCGTGTCAGTACCCTAGACAGACAGGTAAAGAGGTCCCGGTCTCTACACTAGCCGTGTCAGTACCCTAGACAGACAGGTAAAGAGGTCCCGGTCTCCACACTAGCCGTGTCAGTACCCTAGACAGACAGGTAAAGAGGTCGCGGTCTCTACACTAGCCGTGTCAGTACCCTAGACAGACAGGTAAATAGGTCCCGGTCTCTACACTAGCCGTGTCAGTACCCTAGAAAGACAAGTAAAGAGGTCCCGGTCTCTACACTAGCCGTGTCAGTACCCTAGACAGACAGGTAAAGAGGTCCCGGTCTCTACACTAGCCGTGTCAGTACCCCAGACAGACAGGTAAAGATGTCCCGGTCTCTACACTAGCCGTGTCAGTACCCTAGACAGACAGGTAAAGAGGTCCCGGTCTCTACACTAGCCGTGTCAGTACCCTAGACAGACAGGTAAAGAGGTCCGGTCTCTACACTAGGCGTGTCAGTACCCTAGACAGACAGGTAAAGAGGTCCCGGTCTCTACACTAGCCATGTCAGTACCCTAGACAGACAGGTAAAGAGGTCCCGGTCTCTACACTAGCCGTGTCAGTACCCTAGACAGACAGGTAAAGAGGTCCCGGTCTCTACACTAGCCGTGTCAGTACCCTAGACAGACAGGTAAAGAGGTCCCGGTCTCCACACTAGCCGTATCAGTACCCTATAAAGACAGGTAAAGAGTTCCCGGTCTCTACACTAGCCGTGTCAGTACCCTAGACAGACAGGTAAAGAGGTCCCGGTCTCTACACTAGCCGTGTCAGTACACTAGACAGACAGGTAAAGAGGTCCCGGTCTCTACACTAGCCGTGTCAGTACCCTAGACAGACAGGTAAAGAGGTCCCGGTCTCTACACTAGCCGTGTCAGTACCCTAGACAGACAGGTAAAGAGGTCTCGGTTTCTACACTAGCCGTGCCAGTACCCTAGACAGACAGGTAAAGAGGTCCTGGTCTCTACACTAGCCGTGTCAGTACCCTAGACAGACAGGTAAAGAGGTCCTGGTCTCTGCACAAGCCGTATCAGTACCCTAGACAGACAGGTAAAGAGGTCCCGGTCTCTACACTAGCCGTGTCAGTACCCTAGACAGACAGGTAAAGCGGTCCTGGTCTCTGCACTAGCCGTGTCAGTACCCTAGACAGACAGGTAAAGAGGTCCCGGTCTCTACACTAGCCGTATCAGTACCCTAGACAGACAGGTAAAGAGGTCCCGGTCTCTACACTAGCCGTGTCAGTACCCTAGACAGACAGGTAAAGAGGTCCCGGTCTCTACACTAGCCGTGTCAGTAACCTAGACAGACAGGTAAAGATGTCCCGGTCTCTACACTAGCCATGTCAGTACCCTAGAAAGACAAGTAAAGAGGTCCCGGTCTCTACACTAGCCGTGTCAGTACCCTAGACAGACAGGTAAAGAGGTCCCGGTCTCTACACTAGCCGTGTCAGTACCCTAGACAGACAGGTAAAGAGGTCCCGGTCTCTACACTAGCCGTGTCAGTACCCTAGACAGACAGGTAAAGATGTCCCGGTCTCTACACTAGCCGTGTCAGTACCCTAGACAGACAGGTAAAGAGGTCCCGGTCTCTACACTAGCCGTGTCAGTACCCTAGACAGACAGGTAAAGAGGTCCCGGTCTCCACACTAGCCGTGTCAGTACCCTAGACAGACAGGTAAAGAGCTCGCGGTCTCTACACTAGCCGTGTCAGTACCCTAGACAGACAGGTAAATAGGTCCCGGTCTCTACACTAGCCGTGTCAGTACCCTAGAAAGACAAGTAAAGAGGTCCCGGTCTCTACACTAGCCGTGTCAGTACCCTAGACAGACAGGTAAAGAGGTCCCGGTCTCTACACTAGCCGTGTCAGTACCCCAGACAGACAGGTAAAGATGTCCCGGTCTCTACACTAGCCGTGTCAGTACCCTAGACAGACAGGTAAAGAGGTCCCGGTCTCTACACTAGCCGTGTCAGTACCCTAGACAGACAGGTAAAGAGGTCCGGTCTCTACACTAGGCGTGTCAGTACCCTAGACAGACAGGTAAAGAGGTCCCGGTCTCTACACTAGCCATGTCAGTACCCTAGACAGACAGGTAAAGAGGTCCCGGTCTCTACACTAGCCGTGTCAGTACCCTAGACAGACAGGTAAAGAGGTCCCGGTCTCTACACTAGCCGTGTCAGTACCCTAGACAGACAGGTAAAGAGGTCCCGGTCTCCACACTAGCCGTATCAGTACCCTATAAAGACAGGTAAAGAGTTCCCGGTCTCTACACTAGCCGTGTCAGTACCCTAGACAGACAGGTAAAGAGGTCCCGGTCTCTACACTAGCCGTGTCAGTACACTAGACAGACAGGTAAAGAGGTCCCGGTCTCTACACTAGCCGTGTCAGTACCCTAGACAGACAGGTAAAGAGGTCCCGGTCTCTACACTAGCCGTGTCAGTACCCTAGACAGACAGGTAAAGAGGTCTCGGTTTCTACACTAGCCGTGCCAGTACCCTAGACAGACAGGTAAAGAGGTCCTGGTCTCTACACTAGCCGTGTCAGTACCCTAGACAGACAGGTAAAGAGGTCCTGGTCTCTGCACAAGCCGTATCAGTACCCTAGACAGACAGGTAAAGAGGTCCCGGTCTCTGCACAAGCCGTATCAGTACCCTAGACAGACAGGTAAAGAGGTCCCGGTCTCTACACTAGCCGTGTCAGTACCCTAGACAGACAGGTAAAGCGGTCCTGGTCTCTGCACTAGCCGTGTCAGTACCCTAGACAGACAAGTAAAGAGGTCCCGGTCTCTACACTAGCCGTGTCAGTACCCTAGACAGACAGGTAAAGAGGTCCCGGTCTCTACACTAGCCGTGTCAGTACCCTAGAAAGACAAGTAAAGAGGTCCCGGTCTCTGCACAAGCCGTATCAGTACCCTAGACAGACAGGTAAAGAGGTCCCGGTCTCTACACTAGCCGTGTCAGTACCCTAGACAGACAGGTAAAGCGGTCCTGGTCTCTACACTAGCCGTGTCAGTACCCTAGACAGACAGGTAAAGAGGTCCCGGTCTCTGCACTAGCCGTGTCAGTACCCTAGACAGACAGGTAAATTGGTCCCGGTCTCTACAATAGCCGTGTCAGTACCCCGGGTCAGTACCCTAGACAGACAGGTAAAGAGGTCCCGGTCTCTACACTAGCCGTGTCAGTACCCTAGACAGACAGGTAAAGAGGTCCCGGTCTCTACACTAGCCGTGTCAGTACCCTAGACAGACAGGTAAAGATGTCCCGGTCTCTACACTAGCCGTGTCAGTACCCTAGACAGACAGGTAAAGAGGTCCTGGTCTCTGCACTAGCCGTGTCAGTACCCTAGACAGACAGGTAAAGAGGTCCAGGTCTCTACACTAGCCGTGTCAGTACCCTAGACAGACAGGTAAAGAGGTCCCGGTTTCTACACTAGCCGTGTCAGTACCCTAGACAGACAGGTAAAGAGGTCCCGGTCTCTACACTAGCCGTGTCAGTACCCTAGACAGACAGGTAAAAGAGGTCCCGGTCTCTACACTAGCCGTGTCAGTACCCTAGACAGACAGGTAAAGAGGTCCCGGTCTCTACACTAGGCGTGTCAGTACCCTAGACAGACAGGTAAAGAGGTCCCGGTCTCTACACTAGCCGTGTCAGTACCCTAGAAAGACAAGTAAAGAGGTCTCGGTCTCTACACTAGCCGTGTCAGTACCCTAGACAGACAGGTAAAGAGGTCCCGGTCTCCACACTAGCCGTGTCAGTACCCTAGAAAGACAAGTAAAGAGGTCCCGGTCTCTACACTAGCCGTGTCAGTACCCTAGACAGACAGGTAAAGAGGTCCCGGTCTCTACACTAGCCGTGTCAGTACCCTAGACAGACAGGTAAAGAGGTCCCGGTCTCTACACTAGCCGTGTCAGTACCCTAGACAGACAGGTAAAGAGGTCCCGGTCTCTACACTAGCCGTGTCAGTACCCTAGACAGACAGGTAAAGAGGTCCCGGTCTCTACACTAGCCGTGTCAGTACCCTAGACAGACAGGTAAAGATGTCCCGGTCTCCACACTAGCCGTGTCAGTACCCTAGACAGACAGGTAAAGAGGTCCCGGTCTCTACACTAGCCGTGTCAGTACCCTAGACAGACAGGTAAAGAGGTCCCGGTCTCTACACTAGCCGTGTCTGTACCCTAGACAGACAGGTAAAGAGGTTCCGGTCTCTGCACTAGCCGTGTCAGTACCCTAGACAGACAGGTAAAGAGGTCCCGGTCTCCACACTAGCCGTGTCAGTACCCTAGACAGACAGATAAAGAGGTCCCGGTCTCTACACTAGCCGTGTCAGTACCCTAGACAGACAGGTAAAGAGGTCCCGGTCTCCACACTAGCCGTGTCAGTACCCTAGACAGACAGGAAAAAAAAGGTCCCGGTCTCCACACTAGCCGTGTCAGTACCCTAGACAGACAGGTAAAGAGGTCCCTGTCTCTACACTAGCCGTGTCAGTACCCTAGACAGACAGGTAAAGAGGTCCCGGTCTCTACACTAGCCGTGTCAGTACCCTAGAAAGACAAGTAAAGAGGTCCCGGTCTCTACACTAGCCGTGTCAGTACCCTAGACAGACAGGTAAAGAGGTCCCGGTCTCTACACTAGCCGTGTCAGTACCCTAGACAGACAGGTAAAGATGTCCCGGTCTCTACACTAGCCGTGTCAGTACCCTAGACAGACAGGTAAAAAGGTCCTGGTCTCTGCACTAGCCGTGTCAGTACCCTAGACAGACAGGTAAAGAGGTCCTGGTCTCTACACTAGCCGTGTCAGTACCCTAGACAGACAGGTAAAGAGGTCCCGGTTTCTACACTAGCCGTGTCAGTACCCTAGACAGACAGGTAAAGAGGTCCCGGTCTCTACACTAGCCGTGTCAGTACCCTAGACAGACAGGTAAAAGAGGTCCCGGTCTCTACACTAGCCGTGTCAGTACCCTAGACAGACAGGTAAAGAGGTCCCGGTCTCTACACTAGGCGTGTCAGTACCCTAGACAGACAGGTAAAGAGGTCCCGGTCTCTACACTAGCCGTGTCAGTACCCTAGAAAGACAAGTAAAGAGGTCCCGGTCTCTACACTAGCCGTGTCAGTACCCTAGACAGACAGGTAAAGAGGTCCCGGTCTCCACACTGGCCGTGTCAGTACCCTAGAAAGACAAGTAAAGAGGTCCCGGTCTCTACACTAGCCGTGTCAGTACCCTAGACAGACAGGTAAAGAGGTCCCGGTCTCGACACTAGCCGTGTCAGTACCCTAGACAGACAGGTAAAGAGGTCCCGGTCTCTACACTAGCCGTGTCAGTACCCTAGACAGACAGGTAAAGAGGTCCCGGTCTCTACACTAGCCGTGTCAGTACCCTAGACAGACAGGTAAAGAGGTCCCGGTCTCTACACTAGCCGTGTCAGTACCCTAGACAGACAGGTAAAGATGTCCCGGTCTCCACACTAGCCGTGTCAGTACCCTAGACAGACAGGTAAAGAGGTCCCGGTCTCTACACTAGCCGTGTCAGTACCCTACAAAGACAAGTAAAGAGGTCCCGGTCTCTACACTAGCCGTGTCAGTACCCTTGACAGACAGGTAAAGAGGTCCCGGTCTCTACACTAGCCGTGTCAGTACCCTAGACAGACAGGTAAAGAGGTCCCGGTCTCTACACTAGCCGTGTCAGTACCCTAGACAGACAGGTAAAGAGGTCCCTGTCTCTACACTAGCCGTGTCAGTACCCTAGACAGACAGGTAAAGAGGTCCCGGTCTCTACACTAGCCGTGTCAGTACCCTATCAAGACAGGTAAAGAGGTCCCGGTCTCTACACTAGCCGTGTCAGTACCCTAGACAGACAGGTAAAGAGGTCCCGGTTTCTACACTAGCCGTGTCAGTACCCTAGACAGACAGGTAAAGAGGTCCCGGTCTCTACACTAGCCGTGTCAGTACCCTAGACAGACAGGTAAAGAGGTCCCGGTCTCTACACTAGCCGTGTCAGTACCCTAGACAGACAGGTAAAGAGGTCCTGGTCTCTACACTAGCCGTGTCAGTACCCTAGACAGACAGGTAAAGAGGTCCCGGTCCCTACACTAGCCGTGTCAGTACCCTAGACAGACGGGTAAAGAGGTCCCGATCTCTACACTAGCCGTGTCAGTACCCTAGACAGACAGGTAAAGAGGTCCCGGTCTCTACACTAGCCGTGTCAGTACCCTAGACAGACAGGTAAAGATGTCCCGGTCTCTACACTAGCCGTGTCTGTACCCTAGACAGACAGGTAAAGAGGTCCCGGTCTCTACACTAGCCGTGTCAGTACCCTAGACAGACAGGTAAAGAGGTCCCGGTCTCTACACTAGCCGTGTCAGTACGCTAGACAGACAGGTAAAGAGGTTCCGGTTTCTACACTAGCCGTGTCAGTACCCTAGACAGACAGGTAAAAAGGTCCCGGTCTCTACACTAGCCGTGTCAGTACCCTAGACAGACAGGTAAAGAGGTCCCGGTCTCTACACTAGCCGTGTCAGTACCCTAGAAGGACAAGTAAAGAGGTCCCGGTCTCTACACTAGCCGTGTCAGTACCCTTGACAGACAGGTAAAGAGGTCCCGGTTTCTACACTAGCCGTGTCAGTACCCTAGACAGACAGGTAAAGAGGTCCCGGTCTCTACACTAGCCGTGTCAGTACCCTAGACAGACAGGTAAAGAGGTCCCTGTCTCTACACTAGCCGTGTCAGTACCCTAGACAGACAGGTAAAGAGGTCCCGGTCTCTACACTAGCCGTGTCAGTACCCTATAAAGACAGGTAAAGAGGTCCCGGTCTCTTCACTAGCCGTGTCAGTACCCTAGACAGACAGGTAAAGAGGTCCCGGTTTCTACACTAGCCGTGTCAGTACCCTAGACAGAGAGGTAAAGAGGTCCCGGTCTCTACACTAGCCGTGTCAGTACCCTAGACAGACAGGTAAAGAGGTCCCGGTCTCTACACTAGCCGTGTCAGTACCCTAGACAGACAGGTAAAGAGGTCCTGGTCTCTACACTAGCCGTGTCAGTACCCTAGACAGACAGGTAAAGAGGTCCCGGTCTCTACACTAGCCGTGTCAGTACCCTAGACAGACGGGTAAAGAGGTCCCGGTCTCTACACTAGCCGTGTCAGTACCCTAGACAGACAGGTAAAGAGGTCCCGGTCTCTACACTAGCCGTGTCAGTACCCTAGACAGACAGGTAAAAGAGGTCCCGGTCTCTACACTAGCCGTGTCAGTACCCTAGACAGACAGGTAAAGAGGTCCCGGTCTCTACACTAGGCGTGTCAGTACCCTAGACAGACAGGTAAAGAGGTCCCGGTCTCTACACTAGCCGTGTCAGTACCCTAGAAAGACAAGTAAAGAGGTCCCGGTCTCTACACTAGCCGTGTCAGTACCCTAGACAGACAGGTAAAGAGGTCCCGGTCTCCACACTGGCCGTGTCAGTACCCTAGAAAGACAAGTAAAGAGGTCCCGGTCTCTACACTAGCCGTGTCAGTACCCTAGACAGACAGGTAAAGAGGTCCCGGTCTCCACACTAGCCGTGTCAGTACCCTAGACAGACAGGTAAAGAGGTCCCGGTCTCTACACTAGCCGTGTCAGTACCCTAGACAGACAGGTAAAGAGGTCCCGGTCTCTACACTAGCCGTGTCAGTACCCTAGACAGACAGGTAAAGAGGTCCCGGTCTCTACACTAGCCGTGTCAGTACCCTAGACAGACAGGTAAAGATGTCCCGGTCTCCACACTAGCCGTGTCAGTACCCTAGACAGACAGGTAAAGAGGTCCCGGTCTCTACACTAGCCGTGTCAGTACCCTACAAAGACAAGTAAAGAGGTCCCGGTCTCTACACTAGCCGTGTCAGTACCCTTGACAGACAGGTAAAGAGGTCCCGGTCTCTACACTAGCCGTGTCAGTACCCTAGACAGACAGGTAAAGAGGTCCCGGTCTCTACACTAGCCGTGTCAGTACCCTAGACAGACAGGTAAAGAGGTCCCTGTCTCTACACTAGCCGTGTCAGTACCCTAGACAGACAGGTAAAGAGGTCCCGGTCTCTACACTAGCCGTGTCAGTACCCTATCAAGACAGGTAAAGAGGTCCCGGTCTCTACACTAGCCGTGTCAGTACCCTAGACAGACAGGTAAAGAGGTCCCGGTTTCTACACTAGCCGTGTCAGTACCCTAGACAGACAGGTAAAGAGGTCCCGGTCTCTACACTAGCCGTGTCAGTACCCTAGACAGACAGGTAAAGAGGTCCCGGTCCCTACACTAGCCGTGTCAGTACCCTAGACAGACGGGTAAAGAGGTCCCGATCTCTACACTAGCCGTGTCAGTACCCTAGACAGACAGGTAAAGAGGTCCCGGTCTCTACACTAGCCGTGTCAGTACCCTAGACAGACAGGTAAAGATGTCCCGGTCTCTACACTAGCCGTGTCTGTACCCTAGACAGACAGGTAAAGAGGTCCCGGTCTCTACACTAGCCGTGTCAGTACCCTAGACAGACAGGTAAAGAGGTCCCGGTCTCTACACTAGCCGTGTCAGTACGCTAGACAGACAGGTAAAGAGGTTCCGGTTTCTACACTAGCCGTGTCAGTACCCTAGACAGACAGGTAAAAAGGTCCCGGTCTCTACACTAGCCGTGTCAGTACCCTAGACAGACAGGTAAAGAGGTCCCGGTCTCTACACTAGCCGTGTCAGTACCCTAGAAAGACAAGTAAAGAGGTCCCGGTCTCTACACTAGCCGTGTCAGTACCCTTGACAGACAGGTAAAGAGGTCCCGGTTTCTACACTAGCCGTGTCAGTACCCTAGACAGACAGGTAACGAGGTCCCGGTCTCTACACTAGCCGTGTCAGTACCCTAGACAGACAGGTAAAGAGGTCCCTGTCTCTACACTAGCCGTGTCAGTACCCTAGACAGACAGGTAAAGAGGTCCCGGTCTCTACGCTAGCCGTGTCAGTACCCTATAAAGACAGGTAAAGAGGTCCCGGTCTCTTCACTAGCCGTGTCAGTACCCTAGACAGACAGGTAAAGAGGTCCCGGTTTCTACACTAGCCGTGTCAGTACCCTAGACAGAGAGGTAAAGAGGTCCCGGTCTCTACACTAGCCGTGTCAGTACCCTAGGCAGACAGGTAAAGAGGTCCCGGTCTCTACACTAGCCGTGTCAGTACCCTAGTCAGACAGGTAAAGAGGTCCTGGTCTCTACACTAGCCGTGTCAGTACCCTAGACAGACAGGTAAAGAGGTCCCGGTCTCTACACTAGCCGTGTCAGTACCCTAGACAGACGGGTAAAGAGGTCCCGGTCTCTACACTAGCCGTGTCAGTACCCTAGACAGACAGGTAAAGAGGTCCCGGTCTCTACACTAGCCGTGTCAGTACCCTAGACAGACAGGTACAGATGTCCCGGTCTCTACACTAGCCGTGTCTGTACCCTAGACAGACAGGTAAAGAGGTCCCGGTCTCTACACTAGCCGTGTCAGTACCCTAGACAGACAGGTAAAGAGGTCCCGGTCTCTACACTAGCCGTGTCAGTACCCTAGACAGACAGGTAAAGAGGTTCCGGTTTCTACACTAGCCGTGTCAGTACCCTAGACAGACAGGTAAAAAGGTCCCGGTCTCTACACTAGCCGTGTCAGTACCCTAGACAGACAGGTAAAGAGGTCCCGGTCTCTACACTAGCCGTGTCAGTACCCCAGACAGACAGGTAAAGATGTCCCGGTCTCTACACTAGCCGTGTCAGTACCCTAGACAGACAGGTAAAGAGGTCCCGGTCTCCACACTAGCCGTGTCAGTACCCTAGAAAGACAAGTAAAGAGGTCCCGGTCTCTACACTAGCCGTGTCAGTACCCTAGACAGACAGGTAAAGAGGTCCCGGTCTCTACACTAGCCGTGTCAGTACCTTAGACAGACAGGTAAAGAGGTCCCGGTCTCTACACTAGCCGTGTCAGTACCCTAGACAGACAGGTAAAGAGGTCCCGGTCTCTACACTAGCCGTGTCAGTACCCTAGACAGACAGGTAAAGACGTCCCGGTCTCTACACTAGCCGTGTCAGTACCCTAGACACACAGGTAAAGATGTCCCGGTCTCTACACTAGCCGTGTCAGTACCCTAGACAGACAGGTAAAGAGGTCCCGGTCTCTACACTAGCCGTGTCAGTACCCTATAAAGACAGGTAAAGAGGTCCCGGTCTCTACACTAGCCGTGTCAGTACCCTAGACAGACAGGTAAAGAGGTCCCGGTCGCTACACTAGTCGTGTCAGTACCCTAGACAGACAGGTAAAGAGGTCCCGGTCTCTACACTAGCCATGTCAGTACCCTAGACAGACAGGTAAAGAGGTCCCGGTCTCTACACTAGCCGTGTCAGTACCCTAGACAGACAGGTAAAGAGGTCCCGGTCTCTACACTAGCCGTGCCAGTACCCTAGACAGACAGGTAAAGCGGTCCCGGTTTCTACACTAGCCGTGTCAGTACCCTAGACAGACAGGTAAAGAGGTCCCGGTTTCTACACTAGCCGTGTCAGTACCCTAGACAGACAGGTAAAGAGGTCCCGGTTTCTACACTAGCCGTGTCAGTACCCTAGACAGACAGGTAAAGAGGTCCCGGTTTCTACACTAGCCGTGTCAGTACCCTAGACAGACAGGTAAAGAGGTCCCGGTCTCTACACTAGCCGTGCCAGTACCCTAGACAGACAGGTAAAGAGGTCCCGGTCTCTACACTAGCCGTGCCAGTACCCTAGACAGACAGGTAAAGAGGTCCCGGTCTCTACACTAGCCGTGTCAGTACCCTAGACAGACAGGTAAAGAGGTCCCGGTCTCTACACTAGCCGTGCCAGTACCCTAGACAGACAGGTAAAGAGGTCCCGGTCTCTACACTAGCCGTGCCAGTACCCTAGACAGACAGGTAAAGAGGTCCCGGTCTCTACACTAGCCGTGCCAGTACCCTAGACAGACAGGTAAAGAGGTCCCGGTCTCTACACTAGCCGTGCCAGTACCCTAGACAGACAGGTAAAGAGGTCCTGGTCTCTACACTAGCCGTGTCAGTACCCTAGACAGACAGGTAAAGAGGTCCCGGTTTCTACACTAGCCGTGTCAGTACCCTAGACAGACAGGTAAAGAGGTCCTGGTCTCTGCACTAGCCGTGTCAGTACCCTAGACGGACGGGTAAAGAGGTCCCGGTTTCTACACTAGCCGTGTCAGTACCCTAGACAGACAGGTAAAGAGGTCCCGGTTTCTACACTAGCCGTGTCAGTACCCTAGACAGACAGGTAAAGATGTCCCGGTTTCTACACTAGCCGTGTCAGTACCCTAGACAGACAGGTAAAGAGGTCCCGGTCGCTAAACTAACCGTGTCAGTACCCTAGACAGACAGGTAAAGAGGTCCCGGTCTCTACACTAGCCGTGTCAGTACCCTAGACAGACAGGTAAAGATGTCCCGGTTTCTACACTAGCCGTGTCAGTACCCTAGACAGACAGGTAAAGAGGTCCCGGTCGCTAAACTAGCCGTGTCAGTACCCTAGACAGACAGGTAAAGAGGTCCCGGTCTCTACACTAGCCGTGCCAGTACCCTAGACAGACAGGTAAAGAGGTCCCGGTCTCTACACTAGCCGTGCCAGTACCCTAGACAGACAGGTAAAGAGGTCCCGGTCTCTACACTAGCCGTGCCAGTACCCTAGACAGACAGGTAAAGAGGTCCCGGTCTCTACACTAGCCGTGCCAGTACCCTAGACAGACAGGTAAAGAGGTCCTGGTCTCTACACTAGCCGTGTCAGTACCCTAGACAGACAGGTAAAGAGGTCCCGGTTTCTACACTAGCCGTGTCAGTACCCTAGACAGACAGGTAAAGAGGTCCTGGTCTCTGCACTAGCCGTGTCAGTACCCTAGACGGACGGGTAAAGAGGTCCCGGTCTCTACACTAGCCGTGTCAGTACCCTAGACAGACAGGTAAAGAGGTCCCGGTTTCTACACTAGCCGTGTCAGTACCCTAGACAGACAGGTAAAGATGTCCCGGTTTCTACACTAGCCGTGTCAGTACCCTAGACAGACAGGTAAAGAGGTCCCGGTCGCTAAACTAGCCGTGTCAGTACCCTAGACAGACAGGTAAAGAGGTCCCGGTCTCTACACTAGCCGTGTCAGTACCCTAGACAGACAGGTAAAGAGGTCCTGGTCTCTGCACAAGCCGTGCCAGTACCCTAGACAGACAGGTAAAGAGGTTCCGGTCTCTACACTAGCGGTGTCAGTACCCTAGAAAGACCAGTAAAGAGGTCCTGGTCGTGTCAGTACCCTAGACAGACAGGTAAAGAGGTCCCGGTCTCTACACTAGCCGTGTCAGTACCCTAGAAAGACAAGTAAAGAGGTCCCGGTCTCTGCACTAGCCGTGTCAGTACCCTAGACAGACAGGTAAAGAGGTCCCGGTCGCTACACTAGTCGTGTCAGTACCCTAGACAGATAGGTAAAGAGGTCCCGGTCTCCACACTAGCCGTGTCAGTACCCTAGACAGACAGGTAAAGAGGTCCCGGTCTCTACACTAGTCGTGTCAGTACCCTAGACAGACAGGTAAAGAGGTCCCGGTCTCCACACTAGCCGTGTCAGTACCCTAGAAAGACAAGTAAAGAGGTCCTGGTCTCTGCACTAGCCGTGTCAGTACCCTAGACAGACAGGTAAAGAGGTCCCGGTCTCTACACTAGTCGTATCAGTACCCTAGACAGACAGGTAAAGAGGTCCCGGTCTCTGCAATAGCCGTGTCAGTACCCCGGGTCAGTACCCCGGGTCAGTACCCTAGACAGACAGGTAAAGAGGTCCCGGTCTCTACACTAGCCGTGTCAGTACCCTAGACAGACAGGTAAAGAGGTCCTGGTCTCTGCACAAGCCGTATCAGTACCCTAGACAGACAGGTAAAGAGGTCCCGGTCTCTACACTAGCCGTGTCAGTACCCTAGAAAGACAAGTAAAGAGGTCCTGGTCTCTGCACTAGCCGTGTCAGTACCCTAGACAGACAGGTAAAGAGGTCCCGGTCTCTACACTAGCCGTGTCAGTACCCTAGACAGACAGGTAAATTGGTCCCGGTCTCTACAATAGCCGTGTCAGTACCCCGGGTCAGTACCCCGGGTCAGTACCCTAGACAGACAGGTAAAGAGGTCCCGGTCTCTACAATAGCCGTGTCAGTACCCTAGACAGACAGGTAAAGAGGTCCGGGTCTCTACACTAGCCGTGTCAGTACCCTAGACAGACAGGTAAAGAGGTCCCGGTCTCTACACTAGCCGTGTCAGTACCCTAGACAGACAGGTAAAGAGGTCCTGGTCTCTGCACTAGCCGTGTCAGTACGCTAGACAGACAGGTAAAGAGGTCCCGGTCTCTACACTAGCCGTGCCAGTACCCTAGACAGACAGGTAAAGAGGTCCCGGTTCCCACACTAGCCGTGTCAGTACCCTAGACAGACAGGTAAAGAGGTCCCGGTCTCTACACTAGCCGTGCCAGTACCCTAGACAGACAGGTAAAGAGGTCCCGGTCTCTACACTAGCCGTGTCAGTACCCTAGACAGACAGGTAAAGAGGTCCCGGTCTCTACACTAGCCGTGCCAGTACCCTAGACAGACAGGTAAAGAGGTCCCGGTCTCTACACTAGCCGTGCCAGTACCCTAGACAGACAGGTAAAGAGGTCCCGGTTTCTACACTAGCCGTGTCAGTACCCTATAAAGACAGGTAAAGAGGTCCCGGTTTCTACACTAGCCGTGTCAGTACCCTAGACAGACAGGTAAAGAGGTCCTGGTCTCTGCACTAGCCGTGTCAGTACCCTAGACGGACGGGTAAAGAGGTCCCGGTCTCTACACTAGCCGTGTCAGTACCCTAGACAGACAGGTAAAGAGGTCCCGGTTTCTACACTAGCCGTGTCAGTACCCTAGACAGACAGGTAAAGATGTCCCGGTTTCTACACTAGCCGTGTCAGTACCCTAGACAGACAGGTAAAGAGGTCCCGGTCGCTAAACTAGCCGTGTCAGTACCCTAGACAGACAGGTAAAGAGGTCCCGGTCTCTACACTAGCCGTGTCAGTACCCTAGACAGACAGGTAAAGAGGTCCTGGTCTCTGCACAAGCCGTGCCAGTACCCTAGACAGACAGGTAAAGAGGTTCCGGTCTCTACACTAGCCGTGTCAGTACCCTAGAAAGACCAGTAAAGAGGTCCTGGTCTCTGCACTAGCCGTGTCAGTACCCTAGACAGACAGGTAAAGAGGTCCCGGTCTCTACACTAGCCGTGTCAGTACCCTAGAAAGACAAGTAAAGAGGTCCCGGTCTCTGCACTAGCCGTGTCAGTACCCTAGACAGACAGGTAAAGAGGTCCCGGTCGCTACACTAGTCGTGTCAGTACCCTAGACAGACAGGTAAAGAGGTCCCGGTCTCCACACTAGCCGTGTCAGTACCCTAGACAGACAGGTAAAGAGGTCCCGGTCTCTACACTAGTCGTGTCAGTACCCTAGACAGACAGGTAAAGAGGTCCCGGTCTCCACACTAGCCGTGTCAGTACCCTAGAAAGACAAGTAAAGAGGTCCTGGTCTCTGCACTAGCCGTGTCAGTACCCTAGACAGACAGGTAAAGAGGTCCCGGTCTCTACACTAGTCGTATCAGTACCCTAGACAGACAGGTAAAGAGGTCCCGGTCTCTACAATAGCCGTGTCAGTACCCCGGGTCAGTACCCCGGGTCAGTACCCTAGACAGACAGGTAAAGAGGTCCCGGTCTCTACACTAGCCGTGTCAGTACCCTAGACAGACAGGTAAAGAGGTCCTGGTCTCTGCACAAGCCGTATCAGTACCCTAGACAGACAGGTAAAGAGGTCCCGGTCTCTACACTAGCCGTGTCAGTACCCTAGAAAGACAAGTAAAGAGGTCCTGGTCTCTGCACTAGCCGTGTCAGTACCCTAGACAGACAGGTAAAGAGGTCCCGGTCTCTAGACTAGCCGTGTCAGTACCCTAGACAGACAGGTAAATTGGTCCCGGTCTCTACAATAGCCGTGTCAGTACCCCGGGTCAGTACCCCGGGTCAGTACCCTAGACAGACAGGTAAAGAGGTCCCGGTCTCTACAATAGCCGTGTCAGTACCCTAGACAGACAGGTAAAGAGGTCCGGGTCTCTACACTAGCCGTGTCAGTACCCTAGACAGACAGGTAAAGAGGTCCCGGTCTCTACACTAGCCGTGTCAGTACCCTAGACAGACAGGTAAAGAGGTCCTGGTCTCTGCACTAGCCGTGTCAGTACGCTAGACAGACAGGTAAAGAGGTCCCGGTCTCTACACTAGCCGTGCCAGTACCCTAGACAGACAGGTAAAGAGGTACCGGTTCCCACACTAGCCGTGTCAGTACCCTAGACAGACAGGTAAAGAGGTCCCGGTCTCTACACTAGCCGTGTCAGTACCCTAGACAGACAGGTAAAGATGTCCCGGTTTCTACACTAGCCGTGTCAGTACCCTAGACAGACAGGTAAAGAGGTCCCGGTCTCCACACTAGCCGTGTCAGTACCCTAGACAGACAGGTAAAGATGTCCCGGTTTCTACACTAGCCGTGTCAGTACCCTAGACAGACAGGTAAAGAGGTCCCGGTCTCCACACTAGCCGTGTCAGTACCCTAGACAGACAGGTAAAGAGGTCCTGGTCTCTGCACTAGCCGTGTCAGTACGCTAGACAGACAGGTAAAGAGGTCTCGGTTTCTACACTAGCCGTGTCAGTACCCTAGACAGACAGGTAAAGAGGTCCCGGTCTCTACACTAGCCGTGCCAGTACCCTAGACAGACAGGTAAAGAGGTCCCGGTCTCTACAATAGCCGTGCCAGTACCCTAGACAGACAGGTAAAGAGGTCCCGGTCTCTACACTAGCCGTGCCAGTACCCTAGACAGACAGGTAAAGAGGTCCCGGTCTCTACACTAGCCGTGCCAGTACCCTAGACAGACAGGTAAAGAGGTCCTGGTCTCTACACTAGCCGTGTCAGTACCCTAGACAGACAGGTAAAGAGGTCCCGGTTTCTACACTAGCCGTGTCAGTACCCTAGACAGACAGGTAAAGAGGTCCTGGTCTCTGCACTAGCCGTGTCAGTACCCTAGACGGACGGGTAAAGAGGTCCCGGTTTCTACACTAGCCGTGTCAGTACCCTAGACAGACAGGTAAAGAGGTCCCGGTTTCTACACTAGCCGTGTCAGTACCCTAGACAGACAGGCAAAGAGGTCCCGGTTTCTACACTAGCCGTGTCAGTACCCTAGACAGACAGGTAAAGATGTCCCGGTTCCTACACTAGCCGTGTCAGTACCCTAGACAGACAGGTAAAGAGGTCCCGGTCTCTACACTAGCCGTGTCAGTACCCTAGACAGACAGGTAAAGAGGTCCCGGTCTCTACACTAGCCGTGCCAGTACCCTAGACAGACAGGTAAAGAGGTCCCGGTCTCTACACTAGCCGTGTCAGTACCCTAGACAGACAGGTAAAGAGGTCCCGGTCTCTACACTAGCCGTGTCAGTACCCTAGACAGACAGGTAAAGAGGTCCTGGTCTCTGCACAAGCCGTGCCAGTACCCTAGACAGACAGGTAAAGAGGTCCCGGTCTCTACACTAGCCGTGTCAGTACCCTAGAAAGACAAGTAAAGAGGTCCTGGTCTCTGCACTAGCCGTGTCAGTACCCTAGACAGACAGGTAAAGAGGTCCCGGTCTCTACATTAGCCGTGTCAGTACCCTAGAAAGACAAGTAAAGAGGTCCTGGTCTCTGCACTAGCCGTGTCAGTACCCTAGACAGACAGGTAAAGTGGTCCCGGTCTCTACACTAGCCGTGTCAGTACCCTAGACAGACAGGTAAAGAGGTCCCGGTCTCTACATTAGCCGTGTCAGTACCCTAGAAAGACAAGTAAAGAGGTCCTGGTCTCTGCACTAGCCGTGTCAGTACCCTAGACAGACAGGTAAAGAGGTCCCGGTCTCCACACTAGCCGTGTCAGTACCCTAGAAGGACAAGTAAAGAGGTCCTGGTCTCTGCACTAGCCGTGTCAGTACCCTAGACAGACAGGTAAAGAGGTCCCGGTCTCTACACTAGTCGTATCAGTACCCTAGACAGACAGGTAAAGAGGTCCCGGTCTCTACAATAGCCGTGTCAGTACCCCGGGTCAGTACCCCGGGTCAGTACCCTAGACAGACAGGTAAAGAGGTCCCGGTCTCTACACTAGCCGTGTCAGTACCCTAGACAGACAGGTAAAGAGGTCCTGGTCTCCGCACAAGCCGTATCAGTACCCTAGACAGACAGGTAAAGAGGTCCCGGTCTCTACACTAGCCGTGTCAGTACCCTAGAAAGACAAGTAAAGAGGTCCCGGTCTCTACACTAGCCGTGCCAGTACCCTAGACAGACAGGTAAATTGGTCCCGGTCTCTACAATAGCCGTGTCAGTACCCCGGGTCAGTACCCCGGGTCAGTACCCTAGACAGACAGGTAAAGAGGTCCCGGTCTCTACAATAGCCGTGTCAGTACCCTAGACAGACAGGTAAAGAGGTCCGGGTCTCTACACTAGCCGTGTCAGTACCCTAGACAGACAGGTAAAGAGGTCCCGGTCTCTACACTAGCCGTGTCAGTACCCTAGACAGACAGGTAAAGAGGTCCTGGTCTCTGCACTAGCCGTGTCAGTACCCTAGACAGACAGGTAAAGAGGTCCCGGTCTCTACACTAGCCGTGCCAGTACCCTAGACAGACAGGTAAAGAGGTCCCGGTCTCCACACTAGCCGTGTCAGTACCCTAGACAGACAGGTAAAGAGGTCCCGGTCTCTACACTAGCCGTGTCAGTACCCTAGGCAGACAGGTAAAGATGTCCCGGTTTCTACACTAGCCGTGTCAGTACCCTAGACAGACAGGTAAAGAGGTCCCGGTCTCCACACTAGCCGTGTCAGTACCCTAGACAGACAGGTAAAGATGTCCCGGTTTCTACACTAGCCGTGTCAGTACCCTAGACAGACAGGTAAAGAGGTCCCGGTCTCCACACTAGCCGTGTCAGTACCCTAGACAGACAGGTAAAGAGGTCCTGGTCTCTGCACTAGCCGTGTCAGTACCCTAGACAGACAGGTAAAGAGGTCTCGGTTTCTACACTAGCCGTGTCAGTACCCTAGACAGACAGGTAAAGAGGTCCCGGTCTCCACACTAGCCGTGTCAGTACCCTAGACAGACAGGTAAAGAGGTCCCGGTCTCCACACTAGCCGTGTCAGTACCCTAGACAGACAGGTAAAGAGGTCCCGGTCTCTACACTAGCCGTGTCAGTACCCTAGACAGACAGGTAAAGAGGTCCCGGTCTCTACACTAGCCGTGTCAGTACCCTAGACAGACAGGTAAAGAGGTCCCGGTCTCTACACTAGCCGTGTCAGTACCCTAGACAGACAGGTAAAGAGGTCCCGGTCTCTACACTAGCCGTGTCAGTACCCTAGACAGACAGGTAAAGAGGTCCCGGTCTCTGCACTAGCCGTGTCAGTACCCTAGACAGACAGGTAAAGAGGTCCCGGTCTCCACACTAGCCGTGTCAGTACCCTAGACAGACAGGTAAAGAGGTCCCGGTCTCTACACTAGCCGTGTCAGTACCCTAGACAGACAAGTAAAGAGGTCCCGGTCTCTACACTAGCCGTGTCAGTACCCTAGACAGACAGGTAAAGAGGTCCCGGTCTCTACACTAGCCGTGTCAGTACCCTAGACAGACAGGTAAAGAGGTCCCGGTTTCTACACTAGCCGTGTCAGTACCCTAGACAGACAGGTAAAGAGGTCCCGGTCTCTACACTAGCCGTGTCAGTACCCTAGACAGACAGGTAAAGAGGTCCCGGTCTCTACACTAGCCGTGTCAGTACCCTAGACAGACAGGTAAAGAGGTCCCGGTCTCTACACTAGCCGTGTCAGTACCCCGGGTCAGTACCCTAGACAGACAGGTAAAGAGGTCCCGGTCTCTACACTAGCCGTGTCAGTACCCTAGACAGACAGGTAAAGAGGTCCCGGTCTCTACACTAGCCGTGTCAGTACCCTAGACAGACAGGTAAAGAGGTCCCGGTCTCTACACTAGCCGTGTCAGTACCCTAGACAGACAGGTAAAGAGGTCCCGGTCTCTACACTAGCCGTGTCAGTACCCCGGGTCAGTACCCTAGACAGACAGGTAAAGAGGTCCCGGTCTCTACACTAGCCGTGTCAGTACCCTAGACAGACAGGTAAAGAGGTCCCGGTCTCTACACTAGCCGTGTCAGTACCCTAGACAGACAGGTAAAGAGGTCCCCGTCTCTACACTAGCCGTGTCAGTAACCTAGACAGACAGGTAAAGAGGTCCCGGTCTCTACACTAGCCGTGTCAGTACCCTAGACAGACAGGTAAAGAGGTCCCGGTCTCTACACTAGCCGTGTCAGTACCCTAGACAGACAGGTAAAGAGGTCCCGGTCTCTACACTAGCCGTGTCAGTACCCTAGACAGACAGGTAAAGAGGTCCCGGTCTCTACACTAGCCGTGTCAGTACCCTAGATAGACAGGTAAAGAGGTCCCGGTCTCTACACTAGCCGTGTCAGTACCCTAGACAGACAGGTAAAGAGGTCCCGGTCTCTACACTAGCCGTGTCAGTACCCTAGACAGACAGGTAAAGATGTCCCGGTCTCTACACTAGCCGTGTCAGTACCCTAGACAGACAGGTAAAGAGGTCCCGGTCTCTACACTAGCCGTGTCAGTACCCTAGACAGACAGGTAAAGAGGTCCCGGTCTCTACACTAGCCGTGCCAGTACCCTAGACAGACAGGTAAAGAGGTCCCGGTCTCTACACTAGCCGTGTCAGTACCCTAGACAGACAGGTAAAGAGGTCCCGGTCTCTACACTAGCCGTGCCAGTACCCTAGACAGACAGGTAAAGAGGTCCCGGTCTCTACACTAGCCGTGTCAGTACCCTAGACAGACAGGTAAAGAGGTCCCGGTCTCTACACTAGCCGTGTCAGTACCCTAGACAGACAGGTAAAGAGGTCCCGGTCTCTACACTAGCCGTGTCAGTACCCTAGACAGACAGGTAAAGAGGTCCCGGTCTCTACACTAGCCGTGTCAGTACCCTAGACAGACAGGTAAAGAGGTCCCGGTCTCTACACTAGCCGTGTCAGTACCCTAGACAGACAGGTAAAGAGGTCCCGGTCTCTACACTAGCCGTGTCAGTACCCTAGACAGACAGGTAAAGAGGTCCCGGTCTCTACACTAGCCGTGTCAGTACCCTAGACAGACAGGTAAAGATGTCCCGGTCTCTACACTAGCCGTGTCAGTACCCTAGACAGACAGGTAAAGAGGTCCCGGTCTCTACACTAGCCGTGTCAGTACCCTAGACAGACAGGTAAAGAGGTCCCGGTCTCTACACTAGCCGTGCCAGTACCCTAGACAGACAGGTAAAGAGGTCCCGGTCTCTACACTAGCCGTGTCAGTACCCTAGACAGACAGGTAAAGAGGTCCCGGTCTCTACACTAGCCGTGCCAGTACCCTAGACAGACAGGTAAGGAGGTCCCGGTCTCTACACTAGCCGTGTCAGTACCCTAGACAGACAGGTAAAGAGGTCCCGGTCTCTACACTAGCCGTGTCAGTACCCTAGACAGACAGGTAAAGAGGTCCCGGTCTCTACACTAGCCGTGCCAGTACCCTAGACAGACAGGTAAAGAGGTCCCGGTCTCTACACTAGCCGTGTCAGTACCCTAGACAGACAGGTAAAGAGGTCCTGGTCTCTACACTAGCCGTGCCAGTACCCTAGACAGACAGGTAAAGAGGTCCCGGTCTCTACACTAGCCGTGTCAGTACCCTAGACAGACAGGTAAAGAGGTCCCGGTCTCTGCACTAGCCGTGTCAGTACCCTAGACAGACAGGTAAAGAGGTCCCGGTCTCTACACTAGCCGTGCCAGTACCCTAGACAGACAGGTAAATAGGTCCCGGTCTCCACACTAGCCGTGTCAGTACCCTAGACAGACAGGTAAAGAGGTCCCGGTCTCTACACTAGCCGTGTCAGTACCCTAGACAGACAGGTAAAGAGGTCCCGGTCTCTACACTAGCCGTGTCAGTACCCTAGACAGACAGGTAAAGAGGTCCCGGTCTCTACACTAGCCGTGTCAGTACCCTAGACAGACAGGTAAAGAGGTCCCGGTCTCCACACTAGCCGTGTCAGTACCCTAGACAGACAGGTAAAGAGGTCCCGGTCTCTACACTAGCCGTGTCAGTACCCTAGACAGACAGGTACAGAGGTCCCGGTCTCTACACTAGCCGTGCCATTACCCTAGACAGACAGGTAAAGAGGTCCCGGTCTCTACACTAGCCGTGTCAGTACCCTAGACAGACAGGTAAAGAGGTCCCGGTCTCTACACTAGCCGTGTCAGTACCCTAGACAGACAAGTAAAGAGGTCCCGGTCTCTACACTAGCCGTGTCAGTACCCTAGACAGACAGGTAAAGAGGTCCCGGTCTCTACACTAGCCGTGTCAGTACCCTAGACAGACAGGTAAAGAGGTCCCGGTCTCTAGACTAGCCGTGTCAGTACCCTAGACAGACAGGTAAAGAGGTCCCGGTCTCTACACTAGCCGTGTCAGTACCCTAGACAGACAGGTAAAGAGGTCCCGGTCTCCACACTAGCCGTGTCAGTACCCTAGACAGACAAGTAAAGAGGTCCCGGTCTCTACACTAGCCGTGTCAGTACCCTAGACAGACAGGTAAAGAGGTCCCGGTCTCTACACTAGCCGTGTCAGTACCCTAGACAGACAGGTAAAGAGGTCCCGGTCTCTACACTAGCCGTGTCAGTACCCTAGACAGACAGGTAAAGAGGTCCCGGTCTCCACACTAGCCGTGTCAGTACCCTAGACAGACAGGTAAAGAGGTCCCGGTCTCTACACTAGCCGTGTCAGTACCCTAGACAGACAGTTAAAGAGGTCCCGGTCTCTACACTAGCCGTATCAGTACAATGTAGAAACGCAGCAATCCGTTGTTGCAGTAAGTTACTGGTTCCATCTGTTCTTGATGTTTTTTTCCATATTCCCATGTTTATTCATCAAGTTCTAACAGTTACTGCTCATGTTTTTTCACATATACCACGCTAACCAGCTCCTATCATGTTGCGCTGTTCTCTAGCCTGGTTCCGCGGCCCTAACTTGGATCGCTCAGCAAGGTACTTGTATGAGTATAAGCGGCGGTACCAGCTTAAAGGAATAGTTTAGTCCGGTTTTTGGGGCCAGCAAGGCGTAGCATGTTACATATAGATCAACATGCAAACTATCAGTCTAAAATGTATGTTGCTACCGGCTCCAGCAATAAGTATTAGTATTTGGCACTGAAACCTTCACATTTACCGCCTCCCGCTCGACTGTGAGTTCGGCATGCTGAGCAGAGCGCAAGCCAATCAGCGCGCTGCGTAAATAACGCGTCATAGGTTCCAGGCGGCCACACAGCCTGCCCTGTCTCAGCCTTATCATGAACGCAACGTAGCCGCGGTGAACGCGGGTCAAACGTGAAAGAATAATAAATTAAAAGGCAAAACCTACTGCTGGTTCAGGAAATCACTCCCGTATGCAACAAAATGACTTTCCACTCAATGGCGAGCAAATACATTGTCTCAAGCGAGAGATGCCTTGACAGAGATGTATGGACACTCGGCCTCTTTTCGATACACGACAGCCTGGGAAAGGGATTATTGGGGAGCCAATGTCAAACAAATAAGTACATGTAGAAGACTGAGTGTGACTTATACCTAAAATTGCAGGCCTGTCGGAAACAGTTGTTTCCCGCTACATAAAACAGTACTCAAAGTATACTGAATTTAAGGAATAGTGATTACCATTTAACAGAATTGTAATATTTGTTGTGAGTGCAATGGTAAATCTGACACTGCTTGAAAATGACCGTAAGGTGGAAATTGTGTCCGTTGTAACAGTTTTGTGTGTAAAATTGATTAAGGATGCAATAATAATTAATTAATAATGTAAAATTAATATTTAAAACATTTTATAGAATATTTAATATTATGGAATATTTTAACCGGCCGACAGCGCCACAGGATGGGCGCTACAGTCAGGCCAACCCAAAGCCTCATCCCCCGCATCTGCACGGTTACATTATGAAGCAGAGTTGGTTTTATATCCAGGACGCTTTAACCACTTTTGGTCATATCGAGTCAACGGGAGAATGAAGGGAGAGTGGAGCCATGTCCCTGAGGGTAACCCCCTACTCTTTGCAAAGAAATATATGGTATCTTTATCCTGCGACCACACAGGCATGGCCACAGCGGGGTTCGAACCATGGATTCACGTGCCGTTATGAGGCGGAGTTGGACCGCATTCCTGCTGCTCCAGGGTCAGTACACATAACTTCTGGTCTGGTCGCCGCTGGAATCCCCCGCAAACAAGGTTGAAGGTTGCGCGAAACGAATCCCATGGTTTTGACCGACCAAGAGGCCACTTGGCAATAGCTACGACGCCCAGCAACAGGCGCCGGGACCCGCCGAATGGTACGTAGTTCTCATGGTGTGTTGACTGATAACACGTCGCTGTGACCGAAATGCGCATGCTGATTATTATTGCATCTTGCAGCGAGCACGGCTGAAATTTTTAACCTAGGCCTACGTAGTGCATTTGGTAATTATTATCATTATTGCACTTCAGAAATTTTGACATTGCACTTTAGAAATTTTGACATTGCACTTCAGAACTTTTGACATTGCACCACACAAATTTTGACATTGCACTCCATAATTTGTTCATTAAAATTTCACAATTTCAAAAATCCGGAACGGAACCTGTATGTATGGTACAAGTTGTCAGAGATTGAGAAAGTTCTTTCTTGCAGACTAATACGGCTTATTATCTAACGCCCCTCCCCCCCCCACCCCGACCCTCCCCGCCCCCCTCGCAGAAGACATGATAAGGTTGTTTCGCACTAGTTCTGTTGCGACCAGGTCGATCAACGTCGATCCAACGTCAACGTTGGAAGCCAAAGACTTTATTCAAAAGTGGGCCAAAAAACACAGGAGAAAGTTGAACATAACTGACCGCTAACTAACAGTTACATTCAACGAAGTCCGTGGTTTCCTTGAGTTTTCATCGGCATTTCATACCAGCACTTTAAAACTACCGGAACCAGGACATACTTTTCTATACCACTATAAATGGCGACACGCGACACATGCACATTTCAAAAATCGATATCCAATTCCCGACACAGAGGATCTAAAAAAGCTAACTCGACACAGATAGTGGCAATAGGGTCTGTAAGTGACATCACAGACAGCTCGCAGCAAAACGGCCAGACAGAGCAGAAATTGGCAGTAAAACACCCCGATCGAACGGATTTTGTCGGTGAAAAGGGTGTGGGGGGCTTTACCGCGGAACCCCCCAAACCCAGCAATGTATTAAGTACCCCCCCACCCCTCAAAGTTACAGACAATCTATCCCTGGATACAAAAATAAATACTCGCATTGGAAAGCCACCAGGCTGTAGGCTGAACAAATTAACGAGTGTGGCAAAACTCGGAGCAAACCATTCGCACCAACAATGGTAATCAAAATAAAAAATGATAATTTAGCGACATATGTTAGGCATATCTTGGCAAAACAAGGTTACAAATACTGAAGTATTAGCCAGGGCCAGCCTACCAAGCGTTCTTGCACTTGTCAAACAAAGATATCTTCGCCAGTTCGTCGTATGCAGGGTGGACGCATTGCAGAGCTAAATATGGCGAGCTTATTAATGCGGAGATGCACCCCCCCCCCTCCCCCACCTCCCTGTATCTATCATAATGGCACCGTACGAACACATAGAGCAGGGAGGGTCTCAATATCATGGATTTTTTATAAGGGGGGCATCTCCGCATGTGACACCCGCAAAAAGTCAACCGGACCGCCAAATTAAGCTCCGGTTGTTACGATGTTTGCAGACGTGACAACGATCGAAGACTATCGGCATCGATTCGTATTATTGGGAGGATTTGGCAGCCTATTAAATAAGTTAATGGACTAATGGTAATTAATTACCAAGATCAAACGACGGGTCATCATCATCATGCGACGACTATGGTAGGCTGTGTCGGTCACAGATAGACTTACCCGGTCATAAGCGCAAATGCCGCGAAAAAGAACAAATCTATCATCTTAGCCTCCGTGCACCCCCCACCCCCACCCCCCTCCTACTGGACAGCCAGGCTACATGTGCCCGACCTACCATCGAACACTGTGGCTCTCGCCTGATCGCATTTCATATTCCTCTTATTTCTCTGGATGACACGTAAGTTAATTTCAGTAAATATTATATCTATGTATCCGTATGACATTGTCTTAGCCTCCCGGGTGTGGGGTGGGGGGGGGGGGGGGGCACTACATTAGTACAGTGTGGGGTTGTACCTCCCAGGCCATAGAGGGAGCGAGAGAAAAATTCGAGATTTTGTGGTCATTGGTTGAAAAAGTCATCCAAAATAGACACTGATAGTCATATGGCAATTTATATGGGACCGAATATTTTGTCTGAAGTAATTACATCGGCGCCGAGGAAAAAATGTAGCGCCGATGTAGCAGGGGGAGGCTTCCACAAAAAATCTGTCACATTATCATTTTTCCTCGGCGCCGATGTAAATTACCCCCCACCCCTGCATGCCGTCTGAGCCACCCACCGTTGCACGCGACCGCACACATATGCACCCCCCCCACCCCTTGGTCCGCGAGACTTCGCCAACAGGAACGGTTTATACGCCATAACACACTTATTCGGATACCAAATTCATTGGACTTAACATTTTCTGTTTCTCTGAGGTAGGATCTTTGATAATAATGTGACAGATTTTTTGTGGAAGCCTCCCCCTGCTACATCGGGGCTACATTTTTTCCTCGGCGCCGATGTAATTACTTTAGACAAAATATTCGGTCCCAATTTATATGGAGTTTAATACATTGAATACTCTCGATATCAACTGGAATATGTAGCCAAGAGCTGAAATTTTATTTAAACACTTTCGATATCAACTGGAATGTATATAGTCAAGAGCTACAATTGTGAGAAAACTTCAGTCTCAGATGCTGAGATGGGCCAACCCTGATACCGGTAGAAATTGTAGATTTCTGCTCCGAAAATTGAGAGAAAAAAATGGGTCATTTGGGCGGCATATATGTATATACCTAACTATATGTAGTGCCCCCCTCCCTCCCCCCCCCCCGGCTTATTCTACCCTGTTCCACAACATCCTCACCCTCACACATAACGTACGTCACCAAAGATATTAGTACTAATACTAATTAAGATATTAGTCGTTGCTCAGGCTCTTCGACCTCTTTTCGCCACCTGCAGGATGCACCCAAAATCGTTTTCAGTCTTTAGATCCTTTCTACTGAAACGAGGCTGGTCGGCAACGAAAACAAACTGTCAAAGAATATCTGGTACAGTTTTCTTATTCGTACAAGAATGGCAACAAAAATTCACCAAGTATCGGAATGTAGTGTGCCATGTACAATAGAAAGTCGAATAAATGGAACCGCGGAAACGTTATCTTCCGGCACTACAGCCAGAGCGCCTGGGTAAGAGATGTTCTATATTATCGCTCAGAATGCTATGCAGAATGGCCGAAAGGCGTAACAGCCGAGTCGCTTTCACCACCCCCTACCATGAGTGGAGGGGGGAGAGGGGGGGGGGGCGGGGTGGTTGGGGTCGCGCATCGACGATTGGACTGTCTGTTGTTGCTGTTCACACCATCTCGCCAGAGTCACCCCGAAGCTATTGTGGAGTTGTTTACCATTGTGTTTGTTAGTGGCCAAGCGCTGAAGTGGGAATCGATTGTTTTTGATAACTGTCAAACTGAAACTTATAGAGATTTGACAATAAATTTATTCTTCTAGCAAAAGGGGGCAGGAGAGGCGGTTGTGCCTAGCCATATGGATTATCCTAAGTGTGGGTGAAAATATAGGCTGTGGGCAAATTCTGCATTATCCGGCCATACTTCTACTAGACCTGTAGAGATTCCCCAAAGTTATAGTGATGCTCATAACGTTGAAAATTGGCTGTGTGCAAATTCTGCATTATCCATGCTAATTACAGGCTGTCCAGTGATCTTACTTTTCCTACTTTTTGGTATATTCTTTACCAGCTAGGTGTAGCCTTGGCGCAAGTGCCTCCAGGCAAGCCAGCTTCTCTAGGGTCACAATGGTAACAATGCTCGAACAATCATAGTGTTTACGTAATTCTATATACCTTGTTCTATCATCTGACCTCAATAAAGTATATCAACACTAGGTTGTTTTGGTTATATTTTCGTAAAGAAATGTTGAAGCACACAACTGTTCCCGATCAGCTGTCCGCCATATTTGTTTTTGGCGGGTGCCGGTACCTGTGAATGCGACTTGGTTCCTCATCTCCGTTAGCATATGACTCTCCGCTAGAGAGCCTTGTCAGTCGCTCACTTTGAACTTAAAGACAATAGCAGTGCCCTCTTTCACAGGTCATTGACTGTTACTAAGTTTGGGACCCAGGCTACAAACGTTTCAAATGGTGGCGGGATTCGCCAGATGGCGCTGCATATGTATATCGGTTGGTAGCGAAAAGTCGCATGCTCCAACATTTGTTTGCAAAAATATGATCTATTGTTGACACACTTTCTTGATGTCAGAAGATAACATCATATTTATTCTGGATATACCATATCGTCCTGAAAACAGAGTATAATAGCAATTAACATGTCCTCTATCTATATAAACCACTCTTTTTAACATTGATCACCCCACCGTAAACTTTAGATCAGAAGGGGATCGGCAGATCAGAAGTACATCAGTGATTTACCCTCAGCCATGTTTCAGCCTGCACAGCCTAGGGTTCTGGGCTAAGCTAGGTGTAGGGTAAAAATGTCATGAATTACTGTAATTGTTTACATATCGCTTGTATTATTGCAAAAGTCAGAGGTATTTTATTTTTGCATTATGATATATCTTTATAAAAACACTGGTGTGTGTCAAGTTCTGATAACAAAAATACAGTTACAGCTGAGCAGCGTATAAGAAATGTTTAAAAAAGTGTTTTCTCAATAATATAATGGCTCATCATGTATCATTTATTAACTTGAATAATGTTACTAAGCTTACATATGCTATTTTAGTCATACTTTTGCTTCTATTTTTCTAATTTGTCCTAATTTTTGCTTCAATTTACCTATTATTATCTTACTTATTCTGTATTTTCATTTCTACTGTTGTCATACTTTTTCTATATTTTCATTTTTACCTTTGTCATACTTTTTGTCGTGAAGGTATGCTGGATAACCTGTCATTATAAGGACAAAATATTGGCTGTGTGCAAATTCTGCATTATCCATACTCAGTACAAGGCCAGTAGAGATTCCCCAAAAATTAGTGATGCTCATAACACCGAAAATTGGCTGTGTGCAAATTCTGTTTTATGCATGCTCATTATACAGGACCAGTAGAGATTTCCCAAAAATGAGTAAAGCTCATAACGCTGAAAAATTGGACAATTTTGTGTCAATGTACCAATATAATTTCAAAAGACATCAGTTGTATTTATGCATTGTTTGCATTTCAGTAAATGATTTATAGATTTTATCAGTTGCATGATTTCAAGTGGTTGATGTGTTGATCATTAGGTATGTACACCCTCCCTCTTCTGGATCTGCCAACTCCAGTAGACATCCTCGGAAATTACGGGCCACATCAGGCAACCAGAGAGAGGCTACTAATTCTACTCGAACTGCAAGACTATCTGCCTCATCTCTACAGCAACGTTCAGCCAAGCCCAAATGGGGAACTACCTCTCTAATTGTCAATCACTCCACTTCGTCACGGCAAACGTCTGCTTCAAAAAGCCTGTCGGGAAAAAAGGAAGCTAGCCGAGTGGATGTGGAATCAACTGATGAGCAGGACATTAAGTTTATTAACGTTGATAGTGCCAGGGAAACGGGAAACACATATAGAGGATCAAAGACTGTAGGATCACAACAGCTGAGGCTTATCAATCCAAGTGATGTTGTAAGTGTCATGTGTTTGAAAGGAAAAGGGGCACACTACAATTGATGTGGTGTGTGCAATCACATATATCTGTATAGTTTATTTGCAATTTAGTTTAATCTGATTACCAGTATAGTATTTGTAGCTGCAGTTCAATAATCTGAATTATTGTTTTATTAGATAGATCTTTATTAGATCTCAAGAGATTAACGTAATTGTGTGAACTGTGTGTTGCATTCATTTAACTATACTCCGCTATAACAACTCATATTTACATGAGTTCAATGATTATACGACTTGCCTAAGCAGCTGAACTTTTATGATACATCATAATTAATGCAACAATTAATATTACTGATATAATATATATACCCTTATATCTATAGAATTTATAAATGTTTTAAATGGATTGTTTGGGTAATCAGGGATCCCTTCTGAATGTTTGTCCTTGTGTCGAGGTAATCGCATTAGGCCCGCAGATCAATAGCTCATGGGTTTGTCACCCCTTGTCCTTGTGTCGAGGTAATCGCATCAGGCCCGCAGATCAATAGCTCATGGGTTTGTCACCCCTTGTCCTTGTGTCGAGGTAATCGCATTAGGCCCGCAGATCAATAGCCCATGGGTTTGTCACCCCTTGTCCTTGTGTCGAGGTAATCGCATCAGGCCCGCAGATCAATAGCTCATGGGTTTGTCACCCCTTGTCCTTGTGTCGAGGTAATCGCATCAGGCCCGCAGATCAATAGCTCATGGGTTTGTCACCCCTTGTCCTTGTGTCGAGGTAATCGCATTAGGCCCGCAGATCAATAGCTCATGGGTTTGTCACCCCTTGTCCTTGTGTCGAGGTAATCGCATTAGGCCCGCAGATCAATAGCTCATGGGTTTGTCACCCCTTGTCCTTGTGTCGAGGTAATCGCATTAGGCCCGCAGATCAATAGCTCATGGGTTTGTCACCCCTTGTCCTTGTGTCGAGGTAATCGCATTAGGCCCGCAGATCAATAGCTCATGGGTTTGTCACCCCTTGTCCTTGTGTCGAGGTAATCGCATCAGGCCCGCAGATCAATAGCTCATGGGTTTGTCACCCCTTGTCCTTGTGTCGAGGTAATCGCATTAGGCCCGCAGATCAATAGCTCATGGGTTTGTCACCCCTTGTCCTTGTGTCGAGGTAATCGCATTAGGCCCGCAGATCAATAGCTCATGGGTTTGTCACCCCTTGTCCTTGTGTCGAGGTAATCGCATCAGGCCCGCAGATCAATAGCTCATGGGTTTGTCACCCCTTGTCCTTGTGTCGAGGTAATCGCATCAGGCCCGCAGATCAATAGCTCATGGGTTTGTCACCCCTTGTCCTTGTGTCGAGGTAATCGCATCAGGCCCGCAGATCAATAGCTCATGGGTTTGAACCCCGGCCCGTTTGAAGCCCGGGCACATAATCATTCATTCATTCTTTGTCATCCCTGGAGATTCCTTGGGTCACTATATCCCAGTGTAGCAGTGTAACATTCCCTATTACAATGTATTACTAACATGGCGGGCTCTATG
This sequence comes from Arenicola marina, assembly GCA_964019135.1. Taxonomy (NCBI): domain Eukaryota; kingdom Metazoa; phylum Annelida; class Polychaeta; family Arenicolidae; genus Arenicola; species Arenicola marina. The sequence goes on from OZ025251.1 coordinate 3,251,734, forward strand.
AGATTGTCTGTCTGCACGGAGCAGTAGTTGATACTGGGACTGCATGACTCTTAGCTTCAGACCTCCAGAGAGGCACGGTGGGAGGACGTCTTTGAGGTGGACCTGCACAGCTCACGCATAGGCCGCATTAAAAACCTCGACAAGGTTAGAATGTCATTCAATTAACAAATATTATGTTACTATAACTTACAGCTTAAGTGTGACCAATATTATCGTATATCGTAACGCATGGTGATAAACCTAATTAGTACTTCACGTTCCTTTGCAAAGTGTGCGACACACTATTAGTCTCGTATTGTTTGCAATTACGTATGTGATCTGAGGAGAAATGTTCTATGTTGCAGTTTACGAAGCTGAAAATCCTGGACTTGTCTGGTAACTACATTGGGACCATTGAAAATTTGGATTCAAATGTTGTAAGTTTCCTAATTGGATGCTATTGTGTTTATGTAGTAACTAATATTGTTTTCGTGTGCCGAGATTTTCTAACAGGCGTCCGAAATATTTTATCGTTTTTTAATTACGCACACATAGTGAAATACAATCTGGTATATACAGCTTGCAATTAACTGTCTATCAACTACACACCAGGTTTGGTACGTGTCAGAGCCTCAGTGATATAGACACTAAAGCATATGCAGAGGCAAGGATCCGGATTATCGCAAAATTATAAACGAATGAGATGAACACTGCATGACCTTTATCTAGGTTTATGTTGTAATGTTCGGTATGATTGGAGGGTGGTTGCCGTAACGGGTATTGGAGTTACCCAGGTGCGTTTATCAAGCACCACTGTGGTGTTATAACACACGCGACACGTAGGCCATCCCTTGGTTGGTTGTATATTCAGGACACTTTAACCACTTTTGATCATACCGCGTCAATGGGAGAAGGAAGGGAGAGTGGAGCCATGTCCCTGGGGGAACCCCCTACCCTTTGCGAAGAAGGACATGGCATCTGTATCCTGCGACCACGCAGACATGGCCACAGCGGGGCTCGAACAAGAGCAGCCAAGTCGAGCGCTCTAACTCACTGAACCGGACCGGCCCCTGAAAGATATCATCTCTTGGACGTCTCAGTGAAGGCAATCATCCCTTATTCATGTCAGTGAAAGCTATCATCCCTTGGTTCTATCAGTGAAAGCTATAATCCCATGGTCGTGTCAGTGAAAGCTAGCTATCATCCCTTATTCATGTCAGTGACAGATATCACCCCTTGGTCCTGTCGGAGACAGATATCACCCCTTGGTCCTGTCAGTGACAGATATCACCCCTTGGTCCTGCCAGTGACAGATATCACCCCTTGGTCCTGTCAGTGACAGATATCACCCCTTGGTCCTGTCAGTGATAGACACCACCCCTTGGTCCTGTCAGTGACAGATATCATCCCTTGGTCCTGTCAGTGACAGATATCACCCCTTGGTCCTGTCAGTGATAGACACCACCCCTTGGTCCTGTCAGTGACAGATATCATCCCTTGGTCCTGTCAGTGACAGATATCACCCCTTGGTCCAGTCAGTGAAAGATATCATCCCTTGGTCGTGTCAGTGACAGATATCACCCCTTGGTCCTGTCAGTGACAGATATCACCCCTTGGTCCTGTCAGTGACAGATATCATCCCTTGGTCCTGTCAGTGACAGATATCACTCCTTGATCCTGTCAGTGACAGATATCACCCCTTGGTCCTGTCAGTGTAAGATATCATCTCTTGGTCGTGTCAGTGACAGATATCATCCCTTGGTTCTGTCAGTGACAGATATCACCCCTTGTCCTGGCAGTGACAGATATCATCCCGTGGTCCTGTCAGTGTAAGATATCATCTCTTGGTCGTGTCAGTGACAGATATCACCCCTTGGCCGTGTCAGTGACAGATATCATCCCTTGGTTCTGTCAGTAACAGATATCACCCCTTGGTCCTGTCAGTGACAGATATCACCCCTTGGTCCTGTCAGTGACAGATATCATCCCTTGGTCCTGTCAGTGACAGATATCACCCCTTGGTCGTGTCAGTGACAGATATCACCCCTTGGTCCTGTCAGTGACAGATATCACCCCTTGGTCCTGTCAGTGTAAGATATCATCTCTTGGTCGTGTCAGTGACAGATATCACCCCTTGGCCGTGTCAGTGACAGATATCATCCCTTGGTTCTGTCAGTAACAGATATCACCCCTTGGTCCTGTCAGTGACAGATATCACCCCTTGGTCCTGTCAGTGACAGATATCATCCCTTGGTCCTGTCAGTGACAGATATCACCCCTTGGTCGTGTCAGTGACAGATATCACCCCTTGGTCCTGTCAGTGACAGATATCACCCCTTGGTCCTGTCAGTGTAAGATATCATCTCTTGGTCCTGTCAGTGACAGATATCACCCCTTGGTCCTGTCAGTGATAGACATCACCCCTTGGTCCTGTCAGTGACAGATATCATCCCTTGGTCCTGTCAGTAACAGATATCACCCCTTGGTCCTGTCAGTGACAGATATCACCCCTTGGTCTTGTCAGTGACAGATATCACCCCTTGGTCCTGTCAGTGACAGATATCACCCCTTGGTCCTGTCAGTGACAGATATCACCCCTTGGTCGTGTCAGTGACAGATATCACCCCTTGGTCCTCTCAGTGACAGATATCATCCCTTGGTCGTGTCAGTGACAGATATCATCCCTTGGTCGTGTCAGTGACATATATCACCCCTTGGTCCTGTCAGTGACAGATATCACCCCTTGGTCCTGTCAGTGACAGATATCACCCCTTGATCCTGTCAGTGACAGATATCACCCCTTGGTCCTGTCAGTGTAAGATATCATCTCTTGGACGTGTCAGTGACAGATATCACCCCTTGGCCGTGTCAGTGACAGATATCATCCCTTGGTTCTGTCAGTGACAGATATCACCCCTTGGTCCTGTCAGTGACAGATATCACCCCTTGGTCCTGTCAGTGACAGATATCACCCCTTGGTCCAGTCAGTGACAGATATCATCCCTTGGTCCTGTCAATGACAGATATCATCCCTTGGTCCTGTCAGTGACAGATATCACCCCTTGGTCCTGTCAGTGACAGACATCACCCCTTGGTCCTGTCAGTGACAGATATCACCCCTTGGTCCTGTCAGTGATAGACATCACCCCTTGGTCCTGTCAGTGACAGATATCATCCCTTGGTCCTGTCAGTGACAGATATCACCCCTTGGTCCTGTCAGTGACAGATATCACCCCTTGGTCTTGTCAGTGACAGATATCACCCTTTGGTCCTGTCACTGACAGATATCACCCCTTGGTCCTGTCAGTGACAGATATCACCCCTTGGTCCAGTCAGTGTAAGATATCATCCCTTGGTCGTGTCAGTGACAGATATCACCCCTTGATCCTGTCAGTGACAGATATCACCCCTTGGTCCTGTCAGTGTAAGATATCATCTCTTGGTCGTGTCAGTGACAGATATCACCCCTTGGTCCTGTCAGTGACAGATATCATCCCTTGGTTCTGTCAGTGACAGATATCACCCCTTGGTCCTGTCAGTGACAGATATCATCCCGTGGTCCTGTCAGTGTAAGATATCATCTCTTGGTCGTGTCAGTGACAGATATCACCCCTTGGCCGTGTCAGTGACAGATATCATCCCTTGGTTCTGTCAGTGACAGATATCACCCCTTGGTCCTGTCAGTGACAGATATCACCCCTTGGTCCTGTCAGTGACAGATATCATCCCTTGGTCCTGTCAGTGACAGATATCACCCCTTGGTCGTGTCAGTGACAGATATCACCCCTTGGTCCTGTCAGTGATAGACATCACCCCTTGGTCCTGTCAGTGACAGATATCACCCCTTGGTCCTGTCAGTGACAGATATCACCCATTGGTCTTGTCAGTGACAGATATCACCCCTTGGTCCTGTCAGTGACAGATATCACCCCTTGATCCTGTCAGTGACAGATATCACCCCTTGGTCCTGTCAGTGTAAGATATCATCTCTTGGTCGTGTCAGTGACAGATATCACCCCTTGGCCGTGTCAGTGACAGATATCATCCCTTGGTTCTGTCAGTGACAGATATCACCCCTTGATCCTGTCAGTGACAGATATCATCCCTTGGTCCTGTCAGTGTAAGATATCATCTCTTGGTCGTGTCAGTGACAGATATCACCCCTTGGCCGTGTCAGTGACAGATATCATCCCTTGGTTCTGTCAGTGACAGATATCACCCCTTGGTCCTGTCAGTGACAAATATCACCCCTTGGTCCTGTCAGTGACAGATATCATCCCTTGGTCCTGTCAGTGACAGATATCACCCCTTGGTCGTGTCAGTGACAGATATCACCCCTTGGTCCTGTCAGTGACAGATATCACCCCTTGGTCCTGTCAGTGTAAGATATCATCTCTTGGTCGTGTCAGTGACAGATATCACCCCTTGGTCGTGTCAGTGACAGATATCATCCCTTGGTCGTGTCAGTGACAGATATCATCCCTTGGTCCTGTCAGTGACAGATATCAACTCTTGGTCGTGTCAGTGACAGATATCACCCCTTGGTCCTGTCAGTGACAGATATCATCCCTTGGTCATGCCAGTGACAGATATCACCCCTTGGTCGTGTCAGTGACAGATATCACCCCTTGGTCCTGTCAGTGACAGATATCACCCCTTGGTCCTGTCAGTGACAGATATCATCCCTTGGTCGTGTCAGTGACAGATATCATCCCTTGGTCCTGTCAGTGACAGATATCACCCCTTGGTCCTGTCAGTGACAGATATCATCTCTTGGTCGTGTCAGTGACAGATATCACCCCTTGGTCCTGTCAGTGACAGATATCATCTCTTGGTCGTGTCAGTGACAGATATCACCCCTTGGTCGTGTCAGTGACAGATATCACCCCTTGGTCCTGTCAGTGACAGATATCACCCCTTGGTCCTGTCAGTGTAAGATATCATCTCTTGGTCGTGTCAGTGACAGATATCACCCCTTGGTCCTGTCAGTGACATATATCATCCCTTGGTCGTGTCAGTGACAGATATCACCCCTTGGTCCTGTCAGTGACAGATATCACCCCTTGGTCCTGTCAGTGACAGATATCACCACTTGGTCCTGTCAGTGACAGATATCACCCCTTGGTCCTGTCAGTGACAGATATCATCCCTTGGTCGTGTCAGTGACAGATATCACCACTTGGTCCTGTCAGTGACAGATATCACCCCTTGGTCCTGTCAGTGACAGATATCACCCCTTGGTCGTGTCAGTGACAGATATCACCCCTTGGTCCTGTCAGTGACAGATATCACCCCTTGGTCCTGTCAGTGACAGATATCATCCCTTGGCCCTGTCAGGGAAAGACATCACCCCTTGGTCCTGTCAGTGACAGATATCACCCCTTGGTCCTGTCAGTGACAGATATCATCTCTTGGTCGTGTCAGTGACAGATATCACCCCTTGGTCGTGTCAGTGACAGATATCACCCCTTGGTACTGTCAGTGACAGATATCAACCCTTGGTCCTGTCAGTGTAAGATATCATCTCTTGGTCGTGTCAGTGACAGATATCACCCCTTGGTCCTGTCAGTGACATATATCATCCCTTGGTCGTGTCAGTGACAGATATCACCCCTTGGTCCTGTCAGTGACAGATATCATCCCTTGGTCCTGTCAGTGACAGATATCACCCCTTGTTCGTGTCAGTGACAGATATCACCCCTTGGTCCTGTCAGTGACAGATATCACCCCTTGGTCCTGTCAGTGTAAGATATCATCTCTTGGTCGTGTCAGTGACAGATATCACCCCTTGGTCGTGTCAGTGACAGATATCAACTCTTGGTCGTGTCAGTGACAGATATCACCCCTTGGTCCTGTCAGTGACAGATATCATCCCTTGGTCATTCCAGTGACAGATATCACCCCTTGGTCGTGTCAGTGACAGATATCACCCCTTGGTCCTGTCAGTGACAGATATCACCCCTTGGTCCTGTCAGTGACAGATATCATCCCTTGGTCGTGTCAGTGACAGATATCATCCCTTGGACCTGTCAGTGACAGATATCACCCCTTGGTCGTGTCAGTGACAGATATCATCTCTTGGTCGTGTCAGTGACAGATATCACCCCTTGGTTCTGTCAGTGACAGATATCATCTCTTGGTCGTGTCAGTGACAGATATCACCCCTTGGTCGTATCAGTGACAGATATCACCCCTTGGTCCTGTCAGTGACAGATATCACCCCTTGGTCCTGTCAGTGTAAGATATCATCTCTTGGTCGTGTCAGTGACAGATATCACCCCTTGGTCCTGTCAGTGACATATATTATCCCTTGGTCGTGTCAGTGACAGATATCACCCCTTGGTCCTGTCAGTGACAGATATCACCCCTTGGTCCTGTCAGTGACAGATATCACCACTTGGTCCTGTCAGTGACAGATATCACCCCTTGGTCCTGTCAGTGACAGATATCAACCCTTGGTCCTGTCAGTGTAAGATATCATCTCTTGGTCGTGTCAGTGACAGATATCACCCCTTGGTCCTGTCAGTGACATATATCATCCCTTGGTCGTGTCAGTGACAGGTATCACCCCTTGGTCCTGTCAGTGACAACTATCACCCCTTGGTCCTGTCAGTGACAGATATCACCCCTTGGTCCTGTCACTGACAGATATCATCCCTTGGTCATGCCAGTGACAGATATCACCCCTTGGTCGTGTCAGTGACAGATATCACCCCTTGGTCCTGTCAGTGACAGATATCACCCCTTGGTCCTGTCAGTGACAGATATCATCCCTTGGTCGTGTCAGTGACAGATATCATCGCTTGGTCCTGTCAGTGTAAGATATCACCCCTTGGTCCTGTCAGTGACAGATATCACCCCTTGGTCCTGTCAGTGACAGATATCACCCCTTGGTCCTGTCAGTGTAAGATATCATCCCTTGGTCGTGTCAGTGACAGATATCATCCCTTGGTCGTGTCAGTGACAGATATCACCCCTTGGTCCTGTCAGTGACAGATATCACCCCTTGGTCCTGTCAGTGACAGATATCATCCCTTGGCCCTGTCAGGGATAGACATCACCCCTTGGTCCTGTCAGTGACAACTATCACCCCTTGGTCCTGTCAGTGACAGATATCATCTCTTGGTCGTCTCAGTGACAGATATCACCCCTTGGTCGTATCAGTGACAGATATCACCCCTTGGTCCTGTCAGTGACAGATATCACCCCTTGGTCCTGTCAGTGTAAGATATCAACCCTTGGTCCTGTCAGTGACAGATATCACCCCTTGGTCCTGTCAGTGACAGATATCACCCCTTGGTCCTGTCAGTGACAGATATCACCCCTTGGTCCTGTCAGTGACAGATATCACCCCTTGGTCCTGTCAGTGACAGATATCACCCCTTGGTCGTGTCAGTGACAGATATCACCCCTTGGTCCTGTCAGTGACAGATATCACCCCTTGGTCCTGTCAGTGTAAGATATCATCTCTTGGTCGTGTCAGTGACAGATATCACCCCTTGGTCCTGTCAGTGACATATATCATCCCTTGGTCCTGTCAGTGACAGATATCACCCCTTGGTCCTGTCAGTGACAGATATCACCCCTTGGTCCTGTCAGTGACAGATATCACCACTTGGTCCTGTCAGTGACAGATATCACCCCTTGGTCCTGTCAGTGACAGATATCATCCCTTGGTCGTGTCAGTGACAGATATCATCCCTTGGTCGTGTCAGTGACAGATATCACCCCTTGGTCCTGTCAGTGACAGATATCACCCCTTGGTCCTGTCAGTGACAGATATCATCCCTTGGCCCTGTCAGGGAAAGACATCACCCCTTGGTCCTGTCAGTGACAGATATCACCCCTTGGTCCTGTCAGTGACAGATATCATCTCTTGGTCGTGTCAGTGACAGATATCACCCCTTGGTCGTGTCAGTGACAGATATCACCCCTTGGTCCTGTCAGTGACAGATATCAACCCTTGGTCCTGTCAGTGTAAGATATCATCTCTTGGTCGTGTCAGTGACAGATATCACCCCTTGGTCCTGTCAGTGACATATATCATCCCTTGGTCGTGTCAGTGACAGATATCACCCCTTGGTCCTGTCAGTGACAGATATCATCCCTTGGTCCTGTCAGTGACAGATATCACCCCTTGGTCGTGTCAGTGACAGATATCACCCCTTGGTCCTGTCAGTGACAGATATCACCCCTTGGTCCTGTCAGTGTAAGATATCATCTCTTGATCCTGTCAGTGACAGATATCACCCCTTGGTCCTGTCAGTGACAGATATCACCCCTTGGTCGTGTCAGTGACAGATATCACCCCTTGGTCCTGTCAGTGACAGATATCACCCCTTGGTCCTGTCAGTGTAAGATATCATCTCTTGGTCGTGTCAGTGACAGATATCACCCCTTGGTCCTGTCAGTGACATATATCATCCCTTGGTCCTGTCAGTGACTGATATCACCCCTTGGTCCTGCCAGTGACAGATATCACCCCTTGGTCCTGTCAGTGACAAATATCACCACTTGGTCCTGTCAGTGACAGATATCACCCCTTGGTCCTGTCAGTGACAGATATCATCCCTTGGTCGTGTCAGTGACAGATATCATCCCTTGGTCGTGTCAGTGACAGATATCACCCCTTGGTCCTGTCAGTGACAGATATCACCCCTTGGTCCTGTCAGTGACAGATATCATCCCTTGGCCCTGTCAGGGAAAGACATCACCCCTTGGTCCTGTCAGTGACAGATATCACCCCTTGGTCCTGTCAGTGACAGATATCATCTCTTGGTCGTGTCAGTGACAGATATCACCCCTTGGTCGTGTCAGTGACAGATATCACCCCTTGGTCCTGTCAGTGACAGATATCAACCCTTGGTCCTGTCAGTGTAAGATATCATCTCTTGGTCGTGTCAGTGACAGATATCACCCCTTGGTCCTGTCAGTGACATATATCATCCCTTGGTCGTGTCAGTGACAGATATCACCCCTTGGTCCTGTCAGTGACAGATATCATCCCTTGGTCCTGTCAGTGACAGATATCACCCCTTGGTCGTGTCAGTGACAGATATCACCCCTTGGTCCTGTCAGTGACAGATATCACCCCTTGGTCCTGTCAGTGTAAGATATCATCTCTTGGTCGTGTCAGTGACAGATATCACCCCTTGGTCGTGTCAGTGATAGATATCAACTCTTGGTCGTGTCAGTGACAGATATCACCCCTTGGTCCTGTCAGTGACAGATATCATCCCTTGGTCATGCCAGTGACAGATATCACCCCTTGGTCGTGTCAGTGACAGATATCACCCCTTGGTCCTGTCAGTGACAGATATCACCCCTTGGTCCTGTCAGTGACAGATATCATCCCTTGGTCGTGTCAGTGACAGATATCATCCCTTGGTCCTGTCAGTGACAGATATCACCCCTTGGTCCTTTCAGTGACAGATATCATCTCTTGGTCGTGTCAGTGACAGATATCACCCCTTGGTCCTGTCAGTGACAGATATCATCTCTTGGTCGTGTCAGTGACAGATATCACCCCTTGGTCGTGTCAGTGACAGATATCACCCCTTGGTCCTGTCAGTGACAGATATCACCCCTTGGTCCTGTCAGTGTAAGATATCATCTCTTGGTCGTGTCAGTGACAGATAGCACCCCTTGGTCCTGTCAGTGACATATATCATCCCTTGGTCGTGTCAGTGACAGATATCACCCCTTGGTCCTGTCAGTGACAGATATCACCCCTTGGTCCTGTCAGTGACAGATATCACCACTTGGTCCTGTCAGTGACAGATATCACCCCTTGGTCCTGTCAGTGACAGATATCATCCCTTGGGCGTGTCAGTGACAGATATCATCCCTTGGTCGTGTCAGTGACAGATATCACCCCTTGGTCCTGTCAGTGACAGATATCACCCCTTGGTCCTGTCAGTGACAGATATCATCCCTTGGCCCTGTCAGGGATAGACATCACCCCTTGGTCCTGTCAGTGACAGATATCACCCCTTGGTCCTGTCAGTGACAGATATCTCTTGGTCGTGTCAGTGACAGATATCACCCCTTGGTCGTGTCAGTGACAGATATCACCCCTTGGTCCTGTCAGTGACAGATATCAACCCTTGGTCCTGTCAGTGTAAGATATCATCTCTTGGTCGTGTCAGTGACAGATATCACCCCTTGGTCCTGTCAGTGACATATATCATCCCTTGGTCGTGTCAGTGACAGATATCACCCCTTGGTCCTGTCAGTGACAGATATCACCCCTTGGTCCTGTCAGTGACAGATATCACCCCTTGGTCCTGTCAGTGACAGATATCATCCCTTGGTCATGCCAGTGACAGATATCACCCCTTGGTCGTGTCAGTGACAGATACCACCCCTTGGTCCTGTCAGTGACAGATATCACCCCTTGGTCCTGTCAGTGACAGATATCATCCCTTGGTCGTGTCAGTGACAGATATCATCCCTTGGTCCTGTCAGTGACAGATATCACCCCTTGGTCCTGTCAGTGACAGATATCACCCCTTGGTCCTGTCAGTGACAGATATCACCCCTTGGTCCTGTCAGTGTAAGATATCATCCCTTGGTCGTGTCAGTGACAGATATCATCCCTTGGTCGTGTCAGTGACAGATATCACTCCTTGGTCCTGTCAGTGACAGATATCACCCCTTGGTCCTGTCAGTGACAGATATCATCCCTTGGCCCTGTCAGGGATAGACATCACCCCTTGGTCCTGTCAGTGACAACTATCACCCCTTGGTCCTGTCAGTGACAGATATCATCTCTTGGTCGTCTCAGTGACAGATATCACCCCTTGGTCGTGTCAGTGACAGATATCACCCCTTGGTCCTGTCACTGACAGATATCACCCCTTGGTCCTGTCAGTGTAAGATATCATCTCTTGGTCGTGTCAGTGACAGATATCACCCCTTGGTCCTGTCAGTGACAGATATCACCCCTTGGTCCTGTCAGTGACAGATATCACCCCTTGGTCGTGTCAATGACAGATATCACCCCTTGGTCCTGTCAGTGACAGATATCACCCCTTGGTCTTGTCAGTGACAGATATCATCCCTTGGTCCTGTCAGTGACAGATATCACCCCTTGGTCCTGTCAGTGTAAGATATCATCTCTTGGTCGTGTCAGTGACAGATATCACCCCTTGGTCCTGTCAGTGACAACATCACCCCTTGGTCCTGTCAGTGACAGATATCATCCCTTTGTCCAGTCAGTTTAAGATATCATCCCTTGGTCCTGTCAGTGACAGATATGACCCCTTGGTCGTGTCAGTGACAGATACCACCCCTTGGTCCTGTCAGTGATAGACATCACCCCTTGGTCCTGTCAGTGACAGATATCATCCCTTGGTCCTGTCAGTGATAGACATCACCCCTTGGTCCTGTCAGTGACAGATATCACCCCTTGGTCGTGTCAGTGACAGATATCATCCCTTGGTCCTGTCAGTGACAGATATCATCCCTTGGTCCTGTCAGTGACAGATATCACCCCTTGGTCCTCTCAGTGATAGATATCACCCCTTGGTCCTGTCAGTGACAGATATCAGCCCTTGGTCCAGTCAGTGACAGATATCACCCCTTGGTCCTGTCAGTGACAGACATCACCCCTTGGTCCTGTCAGTGATAGACATCACCCCTTGGTCCTGTCAGTGACAGATATCACCCCTTGTTCGTGTCAGTGACAGATATCATCCCTTGGTCCTGTCAGTGACAGATATCACCCCTTGGTCCTGTCAGTGATAGACATCACCCCTTGGTCCTGTCAGTGACAGATATCACCCCTTGGTCCTGTCAGTGACAGATATCATCCCTTGGTCCTGTCAGTGATAGACATCACCCCTTGGTCCTGTCAGTGACAGATATCACCCCTTGGTCGTGTCAGTGACAGATATCATCCCTTGGTCCTGTCAGTGACAGATATCATCCCTTGGTTCTGTCAGTGACAGATATCACCCCTTGGTCCTCTCAGTGATAGATATCACCCCTTGGTCCTGTCAGTGACAGATATCACCCCTTGGTCCTGTCAGTGACAGATATCAGCCCTTGGTCCATTCAGTGACAGATATCACCCCTTGGTCCAGTCAGTGACAGACATCATCCCTTGGTCCTGTCAGTGACAGGTATCACCCCTTGGTCGTGTCAGTGACAGATATCATCCCTTGGTCCTGTCAGTGACAGATATCACCCCTTGGTCCTGTCAGTGACAGATATCACCCCTTGGTCGTGTCAGTGACAGATATCACCCCTTGGTCCTGTCAGTGACAGATATCACCCCTTGGTCCTGTCAGTGACAGATATCACCCCTTGGTCGTGTCAGTGACAGATATCACCCCTTGGTACTGTCAGTGACAGATATCAACCCTTGGTCCTGTCAGTGTAAGATATCATCTCTTGGTCGTGTCAGTGACAGATATCACCCCTTGGTCCTGTCAGTGACATATATCATCCCTTGGTCGTGTCAGTGACAGATATCACCCCTTGGTCCTGTCAGTGACAGATATCATCCCTTGGTCCTGTCAGTGACAGATATCACCCCTTGTTCGTGTCAGTGACAGATATCACCCCTTGGTCCTGTCAGTGACAGATATCACCCCTTGGTCCTGTCAGTGTAAGATATCATCTCTTGGTCGTGTCAGTGACAGATATCACCCCTTGGTCGTGTCAGTGACAGATATCAACTCTTGGTCGTGTCAGTGACAGATATCACCCCTTGGTCCTGTCAGTGACAGATATCATCCCTTGGTCATTCCAGTGACAGATATCACCCCTTGGTCGTGTCAGTGACAGATATCACCCCTTGGTCCTGTCAGTGACAGATATCACCCCTTGGTCCTGTCAGTGACAGATATCATCCCTTGGTCGTGTCAGTGACAGATATCATCCCTTGGACCTGTCAGTGACAGATATCACCCCTTGGTCGTGTCAGTGACAGATATCATCTCTTGGTCGTGTCAGTGACAGATATCACCCCTTGGTTCTGTCAGTGACAGATATCATCTCTTGGTCGTGTCAGTGACAGATATCACCCCTTGGTCGTATCAGTGACAGATATCACCCCTTGGTCCTGTCAGTGACAGATATCACCCCTTGGTCCTGTCAGTGTAAGATATCATCTCTTGGTCGTGTCAGTGACAGATATCACCCCTTGGTCCTGTCAGTGACATATATTATCCCTTGGTCGTGTCAGTGACAGATATCACCCCTTGGTCCTGTCAGTGACAGATATCACCCCTTGGTCCTGTCAGTGACAGATATCACCACTTGGTCCTGTCAGTGACAGATATCACCCCTTGGTCCTGTCAGTGACAGATATCAACCCTTGGTCCTGTCAGTGTAAGATATCATCTCTTGGTCGTGTCAGTGACAGATATCACCCCTTGGTCCTGTCAGTGACATATATCATCCCTTGGTCGTGTCAGTGACAGGTATCACCCCTTGGTCCTGTCAGTGACAACTATCACCCCTTGGTCCTGTCAGTGACAGATATCACCCCTTGGTCCTGTCACTGACAGATATCATCCCTTGGTCATGCCAGTGACAGATATCACCCCTTGGTCGTGTCAGTGACAGATATCACCCCTTGGTCCTGTCAGTGACAGATATCACCCCTTGGTCCTGTCAGTGACAGATATCATCCCTTGGTCGTGTCAGTGACAGATATCATCGCTTGGTCCTGTCAGTGTAAGATATCACCCCTTGGTCCTGTCAGTGACAGATATCACCCCTTGGTCCTGTCAGTGACAGATATCACCCCTTGGTCCTGTCAGTGTAAGATATCATCCCTTGGTCGTGTCAGTGACAGATATCATCCCTTGGTCGTGTCAGTGACAGATATCACCCCTTGGTCCTGTCAGTGACAGATATCACCCCTTGGTCCTGTCAGTGACAGATATCATCCCTTGGCCCTGTCAGGGATAGACATCACCCCTTGGTCCTGTCAGTGACAACTATCACCCCTTGGTCCTGTCAGTGACAGATATCATCTCTTGGTCGTCTCAGTGACAGATATCACCCCTTGGTCGTATCAGTGACAGATATCACCCCTTGGTCCTGTCAGTGACATATATTATCCCTTGGTCGTGTCAGTGACAGATATCACCCCTTGGTCCTGTCAGTGACAGATATCACCCCTTGGTCCTGTCAGTGACAGATATCACCACTTGGTCCTGTCAGTGACAGATATCACCCCTTGGTCCTGTCAGTGACAGATATCAACCCTTGGTCCTGTCAGTGTAAGATATCATCTCTTGGTCGTGTCAGTGACAGATATCACCCCTTGGTCCTGTCAGTGACATATATCATCCCTTGGTCGTGTCAGTGACAGGTATCACCCCTTGGTCCTGTCAGTGACAACTATCACCCCTTGGTCCTGTCAGTGACAGATATCACCCCTTGGTCCTGTCACTGACAGATATCATCCCTTGGTCATGCCAGTGACAGATATCACCCCTTGGTCGTGTCAGTGACAGATATCACCCCTTGGTCCTGTCAGTGACAGATATCACCCCTTGGTCCTGTCAGTGACAGATATCATCCCTTGGTCGTGTCAGTGACAGATATCATCGCTTGGTCCTGTCAGTGTAAGATATCACCCCTTGGTCCTGTCAGTGACAGATATCACCCCTTGGTCCTGTCAGTGACAGATATCACCCCTTGGTCCTGTCAGTGTAAGATATCATCCCTTGGTCGTGTCAGTGACAGATATCATCCCTTGGTCGTGTCAGTGACAGATATCACCCCTTGGTCCTGTCAGTGACAGATATCACCCCTTGGTCCTGTCAGTGACAGATATCATCCCTTGGCCCTGTCAGGGATAGACATCACCCCTTGGTCCTGTCAGTGACAACTATCACCCCTTGGTCCTGTCAGTGACAGATATCATCTCTTGGTCGTCTCAGTGACAGATATCACCCCTTGGTCGTATCAGTGACAGATATCACCCCTTGGTCCTGTCAGTGACAGATATCACCCCTTGGTCCTGTCAGTGTAAGATATCAACCCTTGGTCCTGTCAGTGACAGATATCACCCCTTGGTCCTGTCAGTGACAGATATCACCCCTTGGTCCTGTCAGTGACAGATATCACCCCTTGGTCCTGTCAGTGACAGATATCACCCCTTGGTCCTGTCAGTGACAGATATCACCCCTTGGTCGTGTCAGTGACAGATATCACCCCTTGGTCCTGTCAGTGACAGATATCACCCCTTGGTCCTGTCAGTGTAAGATATCATCTCTTGGTCGTGTCAGTGACAGATATCACCCCTTGGTCCTGTCAGTGACATATATCATCCCTTGGTCCTGTCAGTGACAGATATCACCCCTTGGTCCTGTCAGTGACAGATATCACCCCTTGGTCCTGTCAGTGACAGATATCACCACTTGGTCCTGTCAGTGACAGATATCACCCCTTGGTCCTGTCAGTGACAGATATCATCCCTTGGTCGTGTCAGTGACAGATATCATCCCTTGGTCGTGTCAGTGACAGATATCACCCCTTGGTCCTGTCAGTGACAGATATCACCCCTTGGTCCTGTCAGTGACAGATATCATCCCTTGGCCCTGTCAGGGAAAGACATCACCCCTTGGTCCTGTCAGTGACAGATATCACCCCTTGGTCCTGTCAGTGACAGATATCATCTCTTGGTCGTGTCAGTGACAGATATCACCCCTTGGTCGTGTCAGTGACAGATATCACCCCTTGGTCCTGTCAGTGACAGATATCAACCCTTGGTCCTGTCAGTGTAAGATATCATCTCTTGGTCGTGTCAGTGACAGATATCACCCCTTGGTCCTGTCAGTGACATATATCATCCCTTGGTCGTGTCAGTGACAGATATCACCCCTTGGTCCTGTCAGTGACAGATATCATCCCTTGGTCCTGTCAGTGACAGATATCACCCCTTGGTCGTGTCAGTGACAGATATCACCCCTTGGTCCTGTCAGTGACAGATATCACCCCTTGGTCCTGTCAGTGTAAGATATCATCTCTTGATCCTGTCAGTGACAGATATCACCCCTTGGTCCTGTCAGTGACAGATATCACCCCTTGGTCGTGTCAGTGACAGATATCACCCCTTGGTCCTGTCAGTGACAGATATCACCCCTTGGTCCTGTCAGTGTAAGATATCATCTCTTGGTCGTGTCAGTGACAGATATCACCCCTTGGTCCTGTCAGTGACATATATCATCCCTTGGTCCTGTCAGTGACTGATATCACCCCTTGGTCCTGCCAGTGACAGATATCACCCCTTGGTCCTGTCAGTGACAAATATCACCACTTGGTCCTGTCAGTGACAGATATCACCCCTTGGTCCTGTCAGTGACAGATATCATCCCTTGGTCGTGTCAGTGACAGATATCATCCCTTGGTCGTGTCAGTGACAGATATCACCCCTTGGTCCTGTCAGTGACAGATATCACCCCTTGGTCCTGTCAGTGACAGATATCATCCCTTGGCCCTGTCAGGGAAAGACATCACCCCTTGGTCCTGTCAGTGACAGATATCACCCCTTGGTCCTGTCAGTGACAGATATCATCTCTTGGTCGTGTCAGTGACAGATATCACCCCTTGGTCGTGTCAGTGACAGATATCACCCCTTGGTCCTGTCAGTGACAGATATCAACCCTTGGTCCTGTCAGTGTAAGATATCATCTCTTGGTCGTGTCAGTGACAGATATCACCCCTTGGTCCTGTCAGTGACATATATCATCCCTTGGTCGTGTCAGTGACAGATATCACCCCTTGGTCCTGTCAGTGACAGATATCATCCCTTGGTCCTGTCAGTGACAGATATCACCCCTTGGTCGTGTCAGTGACAGATATCACCCCTTGGTCCTGTCAGTGACAGATATCACCCCTTGGTCCTGTCAGTGTAAGATATCATCTCTTGGTCGTGTCAGTGACAGATATCACCCCTTGGTCGTGTCAGTGATAGATATCAACTCTTGGTCGTGTCAGTGACAGATATCACCCCTTGGTCCTGTCAGTGACAGATATCATCCCTTGGTCATGCCAGTGACAGATATCACCCCTTGGTCGTGTCAGTGACAGATATCACCCCTTGGTCCTGTCAGTGACAGATATCACCCCTTGGTCCTGTCAGTGACAGATATCATCCCTTGGTCGTGTCAGTGACAGATATCATCCCTTGGTCCTGTCAGTGACAGATATCACCCCTTGGTCCTTTCAGTGACAGATATCATCTCTTGGTCGTGTCAGTGACAGATATCACCCCTTGGTCCTGTCAGTGACAGATATCATCTCTTGGTCGTGTCAGTGACAGATATCACCCCTTGGTCGTGTCAGTGACAGATATCACCCCTTGGTCCTGTCAGTGACAGATATCACCCCTTGGTCCTGTCAGTGTAAGATATCATCTCTTGGTCGTGTCAGTGACAGATAGCACCCCTTGGTCCTGTCAGTGACATATATCATCCCTTGGTCGTGTCAGTGACAGATATCACCCCTTGGTCCTGTCAGTGACAGATATCACCCCTTGGTCCTGTCAGTGACAGATATCACCACTTGGTCCTGTCAGTGACAGATATCACCCCTTGGTCCTGTCAGTGACAGATATCATCCCTTGGGCGTGTCAGTGACAGATATCATCCCTTGGTCGTGTCAGTGACAGATATCACCCCTTGGTCCTGTCAGTGACAGATATCACCCCTTGGTCCTGTCAGTGACAGATATCATCCCTTGGCCCTGTCAGGGATAGACATCACCCCTTGGTCCTGTCAGTGACAGATATCACCCCTTGGTCCTGTCAGTGACAGATATCTCTTGGTCGTGTCAGTGACAGATATCACCCCTTGGTCGTGTCAGTGACAGATATCACCCCTTGGTCCTGTCAGTGACAGATATCAACCCTTGGTCCTGTCAGTGTAAGATATCATCTCTTGGTCGTGTCAGTGACAGATATCACCCCTTGGTCCTGTCAGTGACATATATCATCCCTTGGTCGTGTCAGTGACAGATATCACCCCTTGGTCCTGTCAGTGACAGATATCACCCCTTGGTCCTGTCAGTGACAGATATCACCCCTTGGTCCTGTCAGTGACAGATATCATCCCTTGGTCATGCCAGTGACAGATATCACCCCTTGGTCGTGTCAGTGACAGATACCACCCCTTGGTCCTGTCAGTGACAGATATCACCCCTTGGTCCTGTCAGTGACAGATATCATCCCTTGGTCGTGTCAGTGACAGATATCATCCCTTGGTCCTGTCAGTGACAGATATCACCCCTTGGTCCTGTCAGTGACAGATATCACCCCTTGGTCCTGTCAGTGACAGATATCACCCCTTGGTCCTGTCAGTGTAAGATATCATCCCTTGGTCGTGTCAGTGACAGATATCATCCCTTGGTCGTGTCAGTGACAGATATCACTCCTTGGTCCTGTCAGTGACAGATATCACCCCTTGGTCCTGTCAGTGACAGATATCATCCCTTGGCCCTGTCAGGGATAGACATCACCCCTTGGTCCTGTCAGTGACAACTATCACCCCTTGGTCCTGTCAGTGACAGATATCATCTCTTGGTCGTCTCAGTGACAGATATCACCCCTTGGTCGTGTCAGTGACAGATATCACCCCTTGGTCCTGTCACTGACAGATATCACCCCTTGGTCCTGTCAGTGTAAGATATCATCTCTTGGTCGTGTCAGTGACAGATATCACCCCTTGGTCCTGTCAGTGACAGATATCACCCCTTGGTCCTGTCAGTGACAGATATCACCCCTTGGTCGTGTCAATGACAGATATCACCCCTTGGTCCTGTCAGTGACAGATATCACCCCTTGGTCTTGTCAGTGACAGATATCATCCCTTGGTCCTGTCAGTGACAGATATCACCCCTTGGTCCTGTCAGTGTAAGATATCATCTCTTGGTCGTGTCAGTGACAGATATCACCCCTTGGTCCTGTCAGTGACAACATCACCCCTTGGTCCTGTCAGTGACAGATATCATCCCTTTGTCCAGTCAGTTTAAGATATCATCCCTTGGTCCTGTCAGTGACAGATATGACCCCTTGGTCGTGTCAGTGACAGATACCACCCCTTGGTCCTGTCAGTGATAGACATCACCCCTTGGTCCTGTCAGTGACAGATATCATCCCTTGGTCCTGTCAGTGATAGACATCACCCCTTGGTCCTGTCAGTGACAGATATCACCCCTTGGTCGTGTCAGTGACAGATATCATCCCTTGGTCCTGTCAGTGACAGATATCATCCCTTGGTCCTGTCAGTGACAGATATCACCCCTTGGTCCTCTCAGTGATAGATATCACCCCTTGGTCCTGTCAGTGACAGATATCAGCCCTTGGTCCAGTCAGTGACAGATATCACCCCTTGGTCCTGTCAGTGACAGACATCACCCCTTGGTCCTGTCAGTGATAGACATCACCCCTTGGTCCTGTCAGTGACAGATATCACCCCTTGTTCGTGTCAGTGACAGATATCATCCCTTGGTCCTGTCAGTGACAGATATCACCCCTTGGTCCTGTCAGTGATAGACATCACCCCTTGGTCCTGTCAGTGACAGATATCACCCCTTGGTCCTGTCAGTGACAGATATCATCCCTTGGTCCTGTCAGTGATAGACATCACCCCTTGGTCCTGTCAGTGACAGATATCACCCCTTGGTCGTGTCAGTGACAGATATCATCCCTTGGTCCTGTCAGTGACAGATATCATCCCTTGGTTCTGTCAGTGACAGATATCACCCCTTGGTCCTCTCAGTGATAGATATCACCCCTTGGTCCTGTCAGTGACAGATATCACCCCTTGGTCCTGTCAGTGACAGATATCAGCCCTTGGTCCATTCAGTGACAGATATCACCCCTTGGTCCAGTCAGTGACAGACATCATCCCTTGGTCCTGTCAGTGACAGGTATCACCCCTTGGTCGTGTCAGTGACAGATATCATCCCTTGGTCCTGTCAGTGACAGATATCACCCCTTGGTCCTGTCAGTGACAGATATCACCCCTTGGTCGTGTCAGTGACAGATATCACCCCTTGGTCCTGTCAGTGACAGATATCACCCCTTGGTCCTGTCAGTGACAGATATCACCCCTTGGTCGTGTCAGTGACAGATATCACCCCTTGGTCCTGTCAGTGACAAATATCACCCCTTGGTCGTGTCAGTGACAGATATCACCCCTTGGTCCTGTCAGTGACAGATATCACCCCTTGGTCCTGTGAAGGACAGATATCACCCCTTGGTCCTCTCAGTGATAAATATCACCCCTTGGTCCTGTCAGTGATAGACATCACCCCTTGGTCCTGTCAGTGACAGATATCACCCCTTGGTCCTGTCAGTGATAGATATCACCCCTTGGTCCTGTCAGTGACAGATATCATCCCTTGGTCCTGTCAGTGACAGATATCATCCCTTGGTCGTGTCAGTGACAGATATCAACCCTTGGTCCTGTCAGTGACAAACATCACCCATTGGTCCTGTCAGTGATAGACATCACCCCTTGGTCGTGTCAGTGACAGATATCACCCCTTGGTCCTGTCAGTGATAGACATCACCTCTTGGTCCTGTCAGTGATAGACATCACCCCTTGGTCGTGTCAGTGACAAATATCACCCCTTTGTCCTGTCAGTGATAGACATCACCCCTTGGTCCTGTCAGTGACAGATATCACCCCTTGGTCCTGTCAGTGACAGATATCACCCCTTGGTCCTGTCAGTGACAGATATGACCCCTTGGTCGTGTCAGTGACAGATACCACCCCTTGGTCCTGTCAGTGATAGACATCACCCCTTGGTCCTGTCAGTGACAGATATCATCCCTTGGTCCTGTCAGTGATAGACATCACCCCTTGGTCCTGTCAGTGACAGATATCACCCCTTGGTCGTGTCAGTGACAGATATCATCCCTTGGTCCTGTCAGTGACAGATATCATCCCTTGGTCCTGTCAGTGACAGATATCACCCCTTGGTCCTCTCAGTGATAGATATCACCCCTTGGTCCTGTCAGTGACAGATATCAGCCCTTGGTCCAGTCAGTGACAGATATCACCCCTTGGTCCTGTCAGTGACAGACATCACCCCTTGGTCCTGTCAGTGATAGACATCACCCCTTGGTCCTGTCAGTGACAGATATCACCCCTTGTTCGTGTCAGTGACAGATATCATCCCTTGGTCCTGTCAGTGACAGATATCACCCCTTGGTCCTGTCAGTGATAGACATCACCCCTTGGTCCTGTCAGTGACAGATATCACCCCTTGGTCCTGTCAGTGACAGATATCATCCCTTGGTCCTGTCAGTGATAGACATCACCCCTTGGTCCTGTCAGTGACAGATATCACCCCTTGGTCGTGTCAGTGACAGATATCATCCCTTGGTCCTGTCAGTGACAGATATCACCCCTTGGTCCTGTCAGTGACAGATATCATCCCTTGGTCCTGTCAGTGACAGATATCATCCCTTGGTCCTGTCAGTGACAGATATCACCCCTTGGCCGTGTCAGTGACAGATATCACCCCTTGGTCCTGTCAGTGACAGATATCACCCCTTGGTCCTGTCAGTGACAGATATCATCCCTTGGTTCTGTCAGTGACAGATATCACCCCTTGGTCCTCTCAGTGATAGATATCACCCCTTGGTCCTGTCAGTGACAGATATCACCCCTTGGTCCTGTCAGTGACAGATATCAGCCCTTGGTCCATTCAGTGACAGATATCACCCCCTGGTCCAGTCAGTGACAGACATCATCCCTTGGTCCTGTCAGTGACAGGTATCACCCCTTGGTCGTGTCAGTGACAGATATTTATCCCTTGGTCCTGTCAGTGACAGATCTCACCCCTTGGTCCTGTCAGTGACAGATATCACCCCTTGGTCGTGTCAGTGACAGATATCACCCCTTGGTCCTGTCAGTGACAGATATCACCCCTTGGTCCTGTCAGTGACAGATATCACCCCTTGGTCGTGTCAGTGACAGATATCACCCCTTGGCCGTGTCAGTGACAGATATCACCCCTTGGTCCTGTCAGTGACAGATATCACCCCTTGGTCCTGTCAGTGACAGATATCATCCCTTGGTTCTGTCAGTGACAGATATCACCCCTTGGTCCTCTCAGTGATAGATATCACCCCTTGGTCCTGTCAGTGACAGATATCACCCCTTGGTCCTGTCAGTGACAGATATCAGCCCTTGGTCCATTCAGTGACAGATATCACCCCTTGGTCCAGTCAGTGACAGACATCATCCCTTGGTCCTGTCAGTGACAGGTATCACCCCTTGGTCGTGTCAGTGACAGATATCATCCCTTGGTCCTGTCAGTGACAGATATCACCCCTTGGTCCTGTCAGTGACAGATATCTCCCCTTGGTCGTGTCAGTGACAGATATCACCCCTTGGTCCTGTCAGTGACAGATATCACCCCTTGGTCCTGTCAGTGACAGATATCACCCCTTGGTCGTGTCAGTGACAGATATCACCCCTTGGTCCTGTCAGTGACAAATATCACCCCTTGGTCGTGTCAGTGACAGATATCACCCCTTGGTCCTGTCAGTGACAGATATCACCCCTTGGTCCTGTGAAGGACAGATATCACCCCTTGGTCCTCTCAGTGATAGATATCACCCCTTGGTCCTGTCAGTGATAGACATCACCCCTTGGTCCTGTCAGTGACAGATATCACCCCTTGGTCCTGTCAGTGACAGATATCACCCCTTGGTCCAATCAGTGACAGATATCACCCCTTGGTCCTGTCAGTGACAGATATCACCCCTTGGTCCTGTCAGTGACAGATATCACCCCTTGATCCTGTCAATGACAGATATCATCCCTTGGTCCTGTCAGTGACAGATATCATCCCTTGGTCGTGTCAGTGACAGATATCAACCCTTGGTCCTGTCAGTGACAAACATCACCCCTTGGTCCTGTCAGTGATAGACATCACCCCTTGGTCGTGTCAGTGACAGATATCACCCCTTGGTCCTGTCAGTGATAGACATCACCTCTTGGTCCTGTCAGTGATAGACATCACCCCTTGGTCGTGTCAGTGACAAATATCACCCCTTTGTCCTGTCAGTGATAGACATCACCCCTTGGTCCTGTCAGTGACAGATATCACCCCTTGGTCCTGTCAGTGACAGATATCACCCCTTGGTCCTGTCAGTGACAGATATCATCCCTTGGCTCTGTCAGTGACAGATATCACCCCTTGGTCCTCTCAGTGATAGATATCACCCCTTGGTCCTATCAGTGACAGATATCACCCCTTGGTCCTGTCAGTGACAGATATCAGCCCTTGGTCCATTCAGTGACAGATATCACCCCTTGGTCCAGTCAGTGACAGACATCATCCCTTGGTCCTGTCAGTGACAGGTATCACCCCTTGGTCGTGTCAGTGACAGATATCATCCCTTGGTCCTGTCAGTGACAGATATCACCCCTTGGTCCTGTCAGTGACAGATATCACCCCTTGGTCCTGTCAGTGACAGATATCACCCCTTGGTCCTGTCAGTGACAGATATCACCCCTTGGTCGTGTCAGTGACAGATATCACCCCTTGGTCCTGTCAGTGACAAATATCACCCCTTGGTCGTGTCAGTGACAGATATCACCCCTTGGTCCTGTCAGTGACAGATATCACCCATTGGTCCTGTGAAGGACAGATATCACCCCTTGGTCCTCTCAGTGATAGATATCACCCCTTGGTCCTGTCAGTGATAGACATCACCCCTTGGTCCTGTCAGTGACAGATATCACCCCTTGGTCCTGTCAGTGACAGATATCACCCCTTGGTCCAATCAGTGACAGATATCACCCCTTGGTCCTGTCAGTGACAGATATCACCCCTTGGTCCTGTCAGTGACAGATATCACCCCTTGGTCCTGTCAATGACAGATATCATCCCTTGGTCCTGTCAGTGACAGATATCATCCCTTGGTCGTGTCAGTGACAGATATCAACCCTTGGTCCTGTCAGTGACAAACATCACCCCTTGGTCCTGTCAGTGATAGACATCACACCTTGGTCGTGTCAGTGACAGATATCACCCCTTGGTCCTGTCAGTGATAGACATCACCTCTTGGTCCTGTCAGTGATAGACATCACCCCTTGGTCGTGTCAGTGACAAATATCACCCCTTTGTCCTGTCAGTGATAGACATCACCCCTTGGTCCTGTCAGTGACAGATATCACCCCTTGGTCGTGTCAGTGACAGATATCACCCCTTGGTCCTGTCAGTGACAGATATCACCCCTTGGTCCTGTCAGTGACAGACATCATCCCTTGGTCCTGTCAGTGACAGATATCATCCCTTGGTCCTTGTAAGTGACAGACATCACCCCTTGGTCCTGTCAGTGATAGACATCATCCCTTGGTCCTGTCAGTGACAGATATCATCCCTTGGTCCTGTCAGTGACAGACATCACCCCTTGGTCCTGTCAGTGATAGACATCATCCCTTGCTCCTGTCAGTGACAGATATCACCCCTTGGTCCTGTCAGTGACAGATATCACCCCTTGGTCCTGTCAGTGACAGATATCACCCCTTGGTCCTGTCAGTGATGGACATCACGCCTTGGTCCTGTCAGTGACAGATATCATCCCTTGGTCCTGTCAGTGACAGATATCACCCCTTGGTCCTGTCAGTGACAGATATCACCCCTTGGTCCTGTCAGTGACAGATATCACCCCTTTGTCCTGTCAGTGATAGAGATCAACCCTTGGTCCTGTCAGTGACGGATATCATCCCTTGGTCGTGTCAGTGACAGATATCACCCCTTGGTCCTGTCAGTGATAGAGATCAACCCTTGGTCCTGTCAGTGACAGATATCATCCCTTGGTCCTGTCAGTGACAGATATCATCCCTTGGTCGTGTCAGTGATAGACATCACCTCTTGGTCCTGTCAGTGATAGACATCACCCCTTGGTCCTGTCAGTGATAGGCATCACCTCTTGGTCCTGTCAGTGATAGACATCACCCCTTGGTCGTGTCAGTGACAGATATCACCCCTTTGTCCTGTCAGTGATAGAGATCAACCCTTGGTCCTGTCAGTGACAGATATCATCCCTTGGTCGTGTCAGTGATAGACATCACCTCTTGGTCCTGTCAGTGATAGACATCACCCCTTGGTCCTGTCAGTGACAGATATCATCCCTTGGTCCTGTCAGTGACAGACATCACCCCTTGGTCCTGTCAGTGATAGACATCATCCCTTGCTCCTGTCAGTGACAGATATCATCCCTTGGTCCTTGTAAGTGACAGACATCACCCCTTTGTCCTGTCAGTGATAGACATCATCCCTTGGTCCTGTCAGTGACAGATATCATCCCTTGGTCCTGTCAGTGACAGACATCACCCCTTGGTCCTGTCAGTGATAGACATCATCCCTTGCTCCTGTCAGTGACAGATATCACCCCTTGGTCCTGTCAGTGACAGATATCACCCCTTGGTCCTGTCAGTGACAGATATCATCCCTTGGTCCTGTCAGTGACAGATATCACCCCTTGGTCCTGTCAGTGACAGACATCATCCCTTGGTCCTGTCAGTGACAGATATCATCCCTTGGTCCTTGTAAGTGACAGACATCACCCCTTGGTCCTGTCAGTGATAGACATCATCCCTTGGTCCTGTCAGTGACAGATATCATCCCTTGGTCCTGTCAGTGACAGACATCACCCCTTGGTCCTGTCAGTGATAGACATCATCCCTTGCTCCTGTCAGTGACAGATATCACCCCTTGGTCCTGTCAGTGACAGATATCACCCCTTGGTCCTGTCAGTGACAGATATCACCCCTTGGTCCTGTCAGTGATGGACATCACGCCTTGGTCCTGTCAGTGACAGATATCATCCCTTGGTCCTGTCAGTGACAGATATCACCCCTTGGTCCTGTCAGTGACAGATATCACCCCTTGGTCCTGTCAGTGACAGATATCACCCCTTTGTCCTGTCAGTGATAGAGATCAACCCTTGGTCCTGTCAGTGACAGATATCATCCCTTGGTCGTGTCAGTGACAGATATCACCCCTTTGTCCTGTCAGTGATAGAGATCAACCCTTGGTCCTGTCAGTGACAGATATCATCCCTTGGTCCTGTCAGTGACAGATATCATCCCTTGGTCGTGTCAGTGATAGACATCACCTCTTGGTCCTGTCAGTGATAGACATCACCCCTTGGTCCTGTCAGTGATAGGCATCACCTCTTGGTCCTGTCAGTGATAGACATCACCCCTTGGTCGTGTCAGTGACAGATATCATCCCTTTGTCCTGTCAGTGATAGACATCACCCCTTGGTCCTGTCAGTGATAGACATCACCCCTTGGTCGTGTCAGTGACAGATATCATCCCTTTGTCCTGTCAGTGATAGACATCACCCCTTGGTCCTGTCAGTGATAGACATCACCCCTTGGTCCTGTCAGTGACAGATATCATCCCTTTGTCCTGTCAGTGATAGACATCACCCCTTGGTCCTGTCAGTGATAGGCATCACCTCTTGGTCCTGTCAGTGATAGACATCACCCCTTGGTCGTGTCAGTGACAGATATCATCCCTTTGTCCTGTCAGTGATAGACATCACCCCTTGGTCCTGTCAGTGACAGATATCACCCCTTGGTCGTGTCAGTGACAGATATCACCCCTTGGTCCTGTCAGTGATAGACATCACTTCTTGGTCCTGTCAGTGATAGACATCGCCCCTTGGTCCTGTCAGTGACAGATTTCACCCCTTGGTCCTGTCAGTGACAGACATCACCCCTTGGTCCTGTCAGTTATAGACATCATCCCTTGGTCGTGTCAGTGACAGCTATCACCCCTTGGTCCTGTCAGTGACAGACATCACCCCTTGGTCCTGTCAGTGACAGACATCACCCCTTGGTCCTGTCAGTGATAGACATCATCCCTTGGTCCTGTCAGTGATAGACATCATCGCTTGGTCGTGTCAGTGACAGATATCACCCCTTGGTCCTGTCAGTGATGGACATCACCCCTTGGTCCAATCAGTGACAGATATCACCCCTTGGTCGTGTCAGTGACAGATATCATCCCTTGGTCGTCTCAGTGACAGATATCACCCCTTGGTCCTGTCAGTGACAGACATCATCCCTTGGTCGTGTCAGTGACAGATATCATCCCTTGGTCGTGTCAGTGACAGATATCATCCCTTGGTCGTCTCAGTGACAGATATCACCCCTTGGTCCTGTCAGTGACAGATATCACCCCTTGGTCGTGTCAGTGACAGATATCACCCCTTGGTCGTGTCAGTGACAGATATCATCCCTTGGTCGTCTCAGTGACAGATATCACTCCTTGGTCCTGTCAGTGACAGATATCACCCCTTGGTCCTGTCAGTGATAGACATCACCCCTTGGTCGTGTCAGTGACAGATATCACCCCTTGGTCCTGTCAGTGATAGACATCATCCCTTGGTTCTGTCAGTGATAGACATCACCCCTTGGTCCTGTCAGTGACAGATATCACCCCTTGGTCGTGTCAGTGACAGATATCATCCCTTGGTCGTGTCAGTGACAGATATTACCCCTTGGTCCTGTCAGTGACAGATATCACCCCTTGGTCCTGTCAGTGATAGACATCACCCCTTGGTCCTGTCAGTGACAGATTTCACCCCTTGGTCCTGTCAGTGACAGATATCACCCCTTGGTCCTGTCAGTGACAGATATCATCCCTTGGTCCTGTCAGTGACAGATATCATCCCTTGGTCCTGTCAGTGACAGATATCACCCCTTGGTCCTGTCAGTGACAGATATCACCCCTCGGTCCTGTCAGTGACAGACATCACCCCTTGGTCCTGTCAGTGACAGATATCACCCCTTGGTCCTGTCAGTGACAGATATCTTTCCTTGGTCATGCCAGTGACAGATATCACCCCTTGGTCCTGTCAGTGACAGATATCACCCCTTGGTCCTGTCAGTGACAGATATCACCCCTTGGTCCTGTCAGTGACAGATATCACCCCTTGGTCCTGTCAGTGACAGATATCACCCCTTGGTCCTGTCAGTGACAGATATCACCCCTTGGTCCTGTCAGTGACAGATATCACCCCTTGGTCCTGTCAGTGACAGATATCATCCCTTGGTCGTGTCAGTGACAGATATCACCCCTTGGTCCTGTCAGTGACAGATATCACCCCTTGGTCCTGTCAGTGACAGATATCACCCCTTGGTCCTGTCAGTGATGGATATCACCCCTTCGTCGTGTCAGTGACAGATATCACCCCTTGGTCCTGTCAGTGACAGATATCACCCCTTGGTCCTGTCAGTGACAGATATCACCCCTTCGTCGTGTCAGTGACAGATATCACCCCTTGGTCCTGTCAGTGACAGATATCACCCCTTGGTCCTGTCAGTGACAGACATCACCCCTTGGTCGTGTCAGTGACAGATATCACCCCTTGGTCCTGTCAGTGACAGATATCACCCCTTGGTCCTGTCAGTGACAGATATCACCCCTTGGTCCTGTCATTGATGGATATCACCCCTTCGTCGTGTCAGTGACAGATATCACCCCTTGGTCCTGTCAGTAACAGATATCACCCCTTGGTCCTGTCAGTGACAGATATCACCCCTTGGTCCTGTCAGTGATGGATATCATCCCTTCGTCGTGTCAGTGACAGATATCACCCCTTGGTCCTGTCAGTGACAGATATCACCCCTTGGTCCTGTCAGTGACAGATATCACCCCTTCGTCGTGTCAGTGACAGATATCACCGCTTGGTCCTGTCAGTGACAGATATCACCCCTTGGTCCTGTCAGTGACAGACATCACCCCTTGGTCGTGTCAGTGACAGATATCACCCCTTGGTCCTGTCAGTGACAGATATCACCCCTTGGTCCTGTCAGTGACAGATATCACCCCTTGGTCCTGTCAGTGATGGATATCACCCCTTGGTCCTGTCAGTGACAGATATCACCCCTTGGTCGTGTCAGTGACAGATATCACCCCTTGGTCCTGTCAGTGACAGATATCACCCCTTGGTCCTGTCAGTGACAGATATCACCCCTTGGTCCTGTCAGTGACAGATATCACCCCTTGGTCCTGTCAGTGACAGACATCACCCCTTGGTCGTGTCAGTGACAGATATCACCCCTTGGTCCTGTCAGTGACAGATATCACCCCTTGGTCCTGTCAGTGACAGATATCACCCCTTGGTCCTGTCAGTGACAGATATCACCCCTTCGTCGTGTCAGTGACAGATATCACCCCTTGGTCCTGTCAGTGACAGATATCACCCCTTGGTCCTCTCCGTGACAGACATCACCCCTTGGTCCTCTCAGTGACAGACATCACCCCTTGGTCCTCTCAGTGACAGACATCACCCCTTGGTCGTGTCAGTGACAGATATCATCCCCTGATAGTGTAAATGAACGCTTAAATTGCCTGTGGGCTCAGAAAAGGATTCTCTTTAGCTGTTATGTTATGTTAGCTAACATGACATGATCTCCGTGTCGCTTGGCTGTACTCATCTTTATTAATTTTCAGGAACTTAAGGAACTAAAGCTTTACGACAATGACATTGAAATGATACAGAACTTAGAAAAGTAAGTTTTTCCTTTTCATTCATGGAGAGAGTTTAAACTTGTGACAGGTAATTTAGTTTTCCTTTAAGGAATTGTTGTTTGGCACCAAGGAAACGCCAATGGAAACCTGTTTAAAAGCGCGACGGCACAGTGTTCCAACGTCCTTCGTTGCTTAGCGTTCGGTGTGATATGAGTTCAGTCACAAATTTAAATAGATAAAAATATATAATTATATAACATGTAAATAAACCAGTGTGTATTCTTTAATGCTTACCTTGGCATGTCGAATTTTGTTTTAATCTTTTCAGATTGACCCAATTGTGTCATCTTCAATTACAACATAACCGAATCAAGTCCATTGGTAACTATTTATTGCACTTTTAGCATTGAAAGTACACTAAATACTATCAAACTTGTCATGCGCTGTGTCGATGTTATTAACCCCAATAGTTTAGTCGACGGCTCAGGAGAGGGTCCCTGGTGTAGTGGTTAGCGCGCTAGACCGCAGATCAATAGGTCCTGGGTTCGAATCCGGGCTCGGGCACCTAATCTGGGGCATGTTTTATCTTTTTGATCCTTCATCGTCCCGGGAGGTTCCTTAGCCCAGTTTAGTCTTAGTGTGCACAAAAGCGGCCTAAAACACCAACATTTCATTTCATTTCGTTAGTCGACGGTCTACAAGCTACATCGGGAAGGGAGACCTCAGTACGGATGGGCTTCTCACAGTCAGTGCAATCCACGTACCGGTAATGCGCATGTTTGAAGGCCGTAGGTTTAACTGGTTCGCCTGGAGTGGCTTAATTAGAGTGTTGACGCTCTCTGCGGTGGACGGTCATCACCGGCATGTGAGGTTGTTCAACATGTCTAATGGCAGTTTAACAACGACATAGTTCAAACAGAGATACAACGTACATCATCCAACTGCAGATGGCATGAATAATTTGATATTTTAGGCCGCTTCTGTGCACACAAGAGCCAAGGAGCCTTCTGAGAAAATGACAAAATGAATGGATAAAACATGCTCCTTATTTGGTCCCCATGCCCGGATTCTAACCCAGGACCCATTGATCTGAATTGAACTGCAGACGGTTTGGTCATCCAAAGAATGAAAACTGGAAACGTGGCTGCCGCCAATGTGGCCATTACGTGACGGTGTTAAACGAATCCTCTGTGTGTACTGACGTGTGTGTGTGTTGCCTTGGTTACCGCGCAGGTAGAGGACTCCAGGGGCTGTCACATCTGCGAGTTCTGCGCCTAGACAGTAACAGTCTGACCAGGCTGGAGGTGCGTGAGCTGTGCGGCGCCAGTCAACTCAGCACGCTCGACCTGAGCAACAACAACCTCGACAACATAGCGGTCAGTGGCGCGTCCCTAGATGACATTGGTGACCTTGAGGGAATGTCGCGTGGTATCACGGTTACTCATGCAGCAATATTTTGCCTGAGAAATTGTTTAACTTTTTTTAAATGGAAATGATGTAATTAGGTTCTTAGCGTGTAACAAAACATAACATTGTACACAATTAATACCAGAGCATGTCGTTTCGCCACATTTTTGGGCCAAACTGGTGCATCTCGTCTGTGGCTGTCTTGTGTACTACGTCATCAGAATTGAGGCCTCGCTGCCGTTGTTTACCTTTTAACAGATGATAACATGCCTATTTCGAGTTAAGTCACACAGTCAGATAATGTGTCCAAGACATTTCTCAACAAATGTTGGTGGAATTTGCGGCATGAGCAGTGGTAAGTTTACAGGGTTACACCGCGGGATAAGTTGATCCAGTCCCCCTGGCCGGCCAACTGTTATATGAGTTTTATCACGTGACCAGAACTATGCGGTGGATGTACATTTTTATCACGTGACCGAGCAGTACGGTCTGGAATCTCTGATTTCATTTATGATCGCATATGTTACGCTAAAGAAAACTACTACCAATTGAAAACCCAACTTATGACATGCGGCACAGTAGGCTAAATCATTGGTTTCGAAACATAATATGGTATATTCCTATGCCTGGTGAATACTGAAAGCAAGGTCTCGTCAATGGTCGAAGTATACAAATAATAAAAGTATAAACAAAGAGATATGTATGAGCTGTGCGTAGGTAATTGAGTTACTTGGGAGTCTGCTGTAAGCGTTCTTCAGCAGGTGTTTTGCTCTTTAATAGGCTGTGATCTGTTTACTTATCTCCTTAATGATTGTGAGCTGTTGGATTATCTCGTTAATTGGTTGTGAGCTGTTTGAGTATCTCGTTAATTGGTTGTGAGCTGTTGGATCATCTCGTTAATTAGTTGTGGGCTGTTTGAGTATCTCGTTAATTGGTTGTGAGCTGTTGGATTATCTCGTTAATTGGTTGTGAGCAGTTTGAGTATCTCGTTAATTGGTTGTGAGCTGTATTGTTATCTCGTTAACAGGCCGTGTGCTGTTTGCCGAACCTCTCTGAACTATTCGTCGTTAACAACAGGCTGAGGACGCTATGTGACCTGTCACGGTGCAAGAAGGTGAGTGCCGGTGCTGCCGCCTACCGACGTTAATTACTTGTCGTCCTCAGAGATTGTGTAACCCGCTCAGTGGCGCCCCCTACAGACGTTTATGCTCACTGACACGAAGAGTGTCACTGTCCTGTATCGAAGTTGCTACGGGGATTCTAAAGCCGTACATGTAGCTCATTTTATGTTACATTTGAATTTCTTACCCAACTTTGGAGTATTGATGGTCAAGGTTAATCAGGCGTACAGCAATACTTTCTATGAGAAACTTGGTTTTAATGGAAATGATGTGTTTTATAGATCAATTACCAGGGCATGTTGTCAGGCCACTTTTTTGGCCAAACTAGTGAATCTCATGTGGGAAATGTGGCTTTCTTGTGTACTACGTCATCAACATTCTCGCATCACTGCCGTATTTAACTTTTGAAATATAATACTATATCTGTTGTGAACAGAGTTAAAATTCACACTGTCAAACAATGTGTCCAGAACGTTTCTCAAAAAGAGTTGAGAATGACAATTGTATTTGGCAAATTGCTGTATGAGCAGCTTTAAGTTACCCAAGGTTTAATGGTATGAGCAGCTTTAAGTTACCCAAGGTTTAATGGTATGAGCAGCTTTAAGTTACCCAAGGTTTAATTGTATGAGCAACTTTAGGTTACCCAAGGTTTAATGGTATGAGCAGCTTTAAGTTACCCAAGGTTTAATTGTATGAGCAGCTTTAAGTTACCCAAGGTTTAATGGAATGAGCAGCTTTAAGTTACCCAAGGTTTAATGGTATGAGCAGCTTTAAGTTACCCAAGGTTTAATTGTGTGAGCAGCTTTAAGTTACCCAAGGTTTAATGGTATGAGCAGCTTTAAGTTACCCAAAGTTTAATGGTATGAGCAGCTTTAAGTTACCCAAGGTTTAATTGTATGAGCAACTTTAAGTTACCCAAGGTTTAATGGTATGAGCAGCTTTAAGTTACCCAAGGTTTAATTGTATGAGCAGCTTTAAGTTATCCAAGGTTTAATTGTATGAGCAGCTTTAAGTTACCCAAGGTTTAATGGTATGAGCAGCTTTAAGTTACCCAAGGTTTAATTGTATGAGCAGCTTTATGTTACCTAAGGTTTAATGGTATGAGTAGCTTTAAGTTACCCAAGGTTTAATGGTATGAGCAGCTTTAAGTTACCCAAGGTTTAATGGTATGAGCAGCTTTAAGTTACCCAAGGTTTAATGATATGAGCAGCTTTAAGTTACCCAAGGTTTAATTGTATGAGCAGATTTAAGTTACCCAAGGTTTAATGGTATGAGCAGCTTTAAGTTACCCAAGGTTTAATGGTATGAGCAGCTTTAAGTTACCCAAGGTTTAATTGTATGAGCAACTTTAAGTTACCCAAGGGGTAATGGCATGAGCAGCTTTAAGTTACCCAAGGTTTAATTGTATGAGCAGCTTTAAGTTACCCAAGGTTTAATTGTATGAGCAGCCTTAAGTTACCCAAGGTTTAATGGTATGAGTAGCTTTAAGTTACCCAAGGTTTAATTGTATGAGCAGCTTTAAGTTACCCAAGGTTTAATGGTATGAGCAGCTTTAAGTTACCCAAGGTTTAATTGTATGAGCAGCCTTAAGTTACCCAAGGTTTAATGGTATGAGTAGCTTTAAGTTACCCAAGGTTTAATGGTATGAGCAGCTTTAAGTTACCCAAGGTTTAATGGTATGAGCAGCTTTAAGTTACCCAAGGTTTCATGGTATGAGCAGCTTTAAGTTACCCAAGGTTTCATGGTATGAGCAGCTTTAAGTTACCCGAGGTGTAACCCTCTGTCTGTACACAGCTACAGGAGCTGGATGTCTCCAACAACCGTCTGACGGACCTTTCAGCTGTCAAGGGACTCTGGCTCCTCACGGTGAGACGGCCGCACGTCTTCATGGGATCGGTAGACCGCTCCAGATACCCCTGTCGTCATCTATCGTAAAAAAATTACTCTTAATCACACTGATTTCACACCTACTGACGCCCCAGCAGGGGTCGTATTCATAAGCCACACGTAGCTTACGAATAGGACTTGTTTGGATCATCACACAGTTCCTGACGTCGTGACGTATCTACTGCTGCCTACTGCCAATTGGAGTAGTACGTAGAATACTGCAGTCCGTGCGTTAGTAGCTATGAAACGAATCCTGGACATATGATGCACAAACTACGTGTGGCTTGTGAATCCCGCCCCTGGCAGGCTAGGCTGGTAGTCTTACTAATGTCGTTCCACACTACTGTGTCTAGCGTCTTGGTCTTAGAACTTAGCCGTAATTTAGGATACTCCTAGTTCTGGTAATGCATATGGTTAGTGGGCGTTTTAATGTTGTCGCCGGTGTGGTATGCGGGATTGTCCCCCATGCGGAGATGTCCCATTAGTTGTCCCCTCTGTATCTATCATAATAGCCCCGTACAAACACATGCGCGGAGAGGGTCTCAATATCATGTATTGTATATAAGGGGGACAGCTCCGCATGGGGGGACACTTCCGCATGTCACACTGGCAAAATCGTTTCCAGATTTGTAATTAGCGGTAAGATGGTTGGACAGGGTGAAGTCAAGCTGTGAATACTGCCACGTCCATGTGAATGTCATCTGTCAGCTATACACTCTAAAGTGTGGATGGTCAGTGTGACCTATCCACACCAAGGACTGTGTTGCGCGCGCTGTTGCTTTATTAATGTACTAACAGAATCCTTCACTTCTTCATGTCTACGGTGGTTTGGCTTCAGACCTTGAAAGCGTCTCACAACCACCTGACGTCACTGAAGACTCTAACCAGACTGAAGTGAGTACACGCGCACAACTTATGCTGCATTCAAACGTTTGTAGCCAAAGTCTAGTTGTCACCATTACATTCGTAATTGTTATTATTTTATCGAGAGTCTCGGAATTACTGGGATTAAATATTTTGCTCTAAATAAACCAATTAAACTGATGATTAATGTTTGAGGGAACCATTAGACTATTAGGCCAACTGACCTAAGATCTAATGTGGTCTGGACAATCTCGTAGCTTTTTTAGTTTTTCTGTATTTAATATATGTTTTAGGGGATTACAAGAACTGGACTTAAGTCATAACCGAATAAATCGGCTTGGTAGCTTGCCACAGACCTACCCGGGGTTACAGATCCTTCATCTCAATGATAACCAGCTGGATAATTGGCAGGACGTGGTAAGTAAGGGATGCATGTAACTCAATATATTTGCGAGTTGCTTATATACTATGACACGGGACTTTCATGTGATGTAAGTATTCTTCAAAATGTGTCCTTCAAGATTCTTAATATATCACGTCATATATCGGTAACCTAAGTAAGGCAAACTCCCTAGACGTCATGACTCATGTATTATTAACCTGACAAATGGAGATCCCCTAGACGTCATATGTCAATAACCTGACAAATGGAGACCCCCTAGACGACATGTATTAATAACCTGACAAATGGAGACCCCCTAGACGTCATGTATTACTAACCTGACAAATGGAGACCCCCTAGACGTCATGTATTAATAACCTGACAAATGGAGACCCCCTAGACGTCATGTGTTAAGGACCTGACAAAGGGAGACCCCCTAGACGTCATGTATTATTAATCTAACAAAGGGAGACCCCCTAGACGTCATGTATCAATAATCTGACAAATGGAAACCCCCCAGGCGTCATGTATTAATAACCTGACAAATGGAGACCCCCTAGACGTCATATATCAATAACCTGACAAATGGAGGCCCCCCTAGACGCCATGTATTCATAACCTGACAAATGGAGACCCCCTAGACGTCATATATCAATAACCTGACCAATGGAGACCCCATAGACGTCATGTATTAATAACCTGACAAATGAAGACCCCCTAGACGTCATGTATTACTAACCTGAAAAATGAAGACACCCCTAGATGTCATGTATTACTAACCTGAAAAATGAAGACACCCCTAGATGTCATGTATTAATAATGTTACAGATGGAGACCCCTAGACGTCATGTATTAATAACCTGACAAAGGGAGACCCCATAGACGTCATATATTAATGATGTCAAATTACCCCTAGACACCAAATACACCTAGACACCTATTACACCTAGATACCAAATACACATATAGACACATGTGTGTACAGTTTCCACTACGTATATATAATCATGGAAAAACGAAACGCACCACTTGTCACAAATTATATTTTAATTACAGTGGTACGGCCATATAACGGAATGCGCTTTTTCAGTGTGCCTGACGCTGCTTTGTTTCTCCTCCAGTCTCAGCTGAAAGAGCTTGGACAGTTAGCTGAACTGTCTCTGTGGGGCAATCCATTCAGTCAGGATCCCGACAAGAAGTTGCAGTATGCGTCCGAGCTGCAAATCCTGATCCCTCATCTGGAGATACTGGATGGGGTAAGTTGTAGGCTTACTGCGCTCGTTCCGTGGCTCAACGTGTCCGGTGTATAGTGTATGATAGACAAACATTTGTCAAAGAGGTCACAGTAATTGTTAAGCTAAAGTGATATTTCCCGTCAATTAACAAAGACCCGGCTCAAGGCGCCTTGAGGCAAGACCTGGCGGCCACCGATTGCTCAAGGCTAGGGCGTATTACTCACGGACGACGGGAGTTGAGAGTAAATATAACTGTTATATAAAAATATAGATGTAAGATTTGTTTCAAATGGAATGGCAAATACGCCGGAAAACGTCACCATTTCTTGTTTGACGCTTTGGTTGGTCGTTCGTTACGTGTACCAACGTTACGTCACTGATTTGTGTGTACTTCACTGTATTATTACACAGTGTTATGGATGTTGAGGATGTTTATGAGGCTCCACACAATGAATTTTAGGGACAGGCCTAGGTAATTCTTGCACTAACCAGACCCTAGAATTTATTTAAATTTATTTTATTTAGATCCTGACATGATTGGCGGAAACAACTTTTTGAATAGCTTTAGGCTGACCTTATATCATTACATGTGTCGTCTGCATGGGTTTTTGATTTACCGCGTTATCATAGCAAACGCAGTCTGGCGCCTGCTCGCTAAACAACACTTTCTCGCAGTCTGTTTGACAGTCGCCCAGTAGGACAGCCCCATTTCGTTTCGAATTCTGGTTCGGGCCATTCTGGGACATTTATACATTTTGTTTGCAATGGCAAACTTGGAATACCTAAAGATTAACTTTAGTAGCCATTTTTTGAATGGCAAACCCACGGGAAACAACAACGTGCAACAGCTAGTACACCAGCAAATGTGAGGGACACCCCGATAGCTCAGTGGGTTAGAGCGCTCGCCTTGAGTGCTCTGGCCACCTGAGAGTTTAACAGCACGTGGATCGGTGGTTCGAGCCCTGCTGTGGCCATGTCTGTGGTCCCAGGGTAACCATCCTATGTCCTTCGTCGCCAAGAGTGGGGGGTTACCCCCGGGGACATGGCTCCGCTCTTCCCTCCTTTTTTCATTGACACGATATGACCAAAATTAAAGGTTTAAGGGTCATTAATG
The DNA here is from genome assembly GCA_964019135.1 of Arenicola marina. NCBI lineage: Eukaryota > Metazoa > Annelida > Polychaeta > Arenicolidae > Arenicola > Arenicola marina. The sequence goes on from OZ025251.1 coordinate 3,289,204, forward strand.
TACAAGCAGCCAACAAATTAATGTGTTTGAAATTGACGACTATCAACCAGACCGGTTGGTGGCGACACCTTCTCATACAAGTTGACCTTGACCCTCTGGTGTCACGTGCAGGTGGCTCACCGGAAGTCCTCGACACTCTCACAGACGCCGATTATGCGACCCATGTCAGCCTCTGCCGGTAGGTGGCGTTCCATGTGTTTCTGTGTGTTTTTCTGTGTTCTATGTGTTTCTGCGAGTTCTGATGTGTTCTGAATGTTTGCTCCACTTTGTGGTTTAGCATGCATGTCAATGCATGGTATTCAGGCAATGATATGTTGAGGCTAAATGTAAGCTGGAGGCTGCAACGAACCAAAGACATATATGTATAGTTTTTTTCCTTGTCGCTGTACAGCCATGAGACACACAGGCATAGCACATGAATTCGGTAGATGCAGTAGATATATGATTGCTTATCAACTCTTTGCAATTATACAATTTTGGCGTGTTCTTGTCCACCGCACAAAAGTGCCATTGAAACATATTCCTATATTTTCCTATATGACTAAATCTACCAGGACACGGTTACTCACTGTCCGAGGTCGGGCAAGGATTATCATACAGTCAACATGCACGAACGGCAGAATCCTGCCAGTCGAGCAGCACAATCAATGGCAACAATGTTACAATTTTATCCCTGAAATGTAACTTCTAGTCATGTTATACAGATCTATAGGGTAATCTTTGCCAAGGCGCAAATTATAGTTATGCAGGCGAATTGCTTTGCTAGAGTCTCCTTGCATGTGGAGTTGTGTCAATGACTGGTAAGCTGTATTTAGCTTGTTCACCCTCTCCCCTGGCCTGTAAAGTCCAAGGTCTGTACTATGAAAGTGTATTCGTACGTCATGCATGCGTGCAGGTCTTCACGTATACATCTCGTGTTGGGAGGCGGGTGGGGGCGTTGTTTATCGCGCAACTTACCAAGTAGCTACTCTCACGCTCATATCTCCTATTCGGCCGGCATCATACAATTAAAGACAGCTATTATCACTCATTATCCACTTCCATTGGAACCGTGCTTACCGATTACCCTTGCAATAATACGGTCATTATCGTGTCATGTTGGCGTTATGACTGGCTGGACGTCTGTTTCAGTGATTAGCGCCAGGCAGGTGGAATCTCATCTTCTCAAGGTCGACACGGAAATGACGTTACTGGAGCAGACCTTCACAGCAAGGTGGGGCCGGCCCTGTAGCTCAGTGGGTTAGAGCGCTCGCATTGAGTGCTCTGGCTAACTGAGAGCCTAACGGCATGTGGACCGTTAGTTCGAGCCCTGCTGTGGTCATGTCTGTTTGGTCGCCGGATAAAGATCCCGTGTTCTTGTTCGCAAAGAATAGGGGGTTACCCGCGGGGACATGGCTCCACTCTCCCTTCCTTCTCCCATTAACGCGATATGATCGAAAGTGGTTAACGCGTCCTTAATATACAACCAACCAAACCCATCAAGGTGACGTCCGTGTGTGTAAAGCTCAGTCCATGGTCCAGCGTATGGCTCAAGCCGACGGGTGGACGGGCTGGGGTTGGTCGGGGCGACACCCTAGGCTGTACATACACCAGGACAAGGATACATATACCTTGGTTTGGTATAACTGGTGCATCGGCATTATGAATATTAGGAGCATATACTGGGTAGTAGTTAGTTCCAGGAGGCCACATATTATATATATTTAATTTTAAATATATATATAATATATAATCTTAATATATACATATATATATAATTTTAAATTTACATACCGGTATATATAATATATAATTTTAAATTTACATATATGTAATATATAATTTTAAATTTACATATATATTTCTATATATATAGTTATCTATTTATCTTTATTATTTTATATCTAGGAATATATATAGATATATATGCGGATAATTAACAATCTACTGCATTTGTATATAGCACCTTTACCATTGGCAACCGGAAATTGCAAGCTTTCACTTCTTTCGGCATGATTTATGTTCAGAGACAATAAATTTTAGTGAAATGGAGCAAAAGTGAACTGATATCATGATGTTGAGAAACACTGTGCCTGTCTTATAGGAAAGTATTTGTCCTGCTCTAGGTTCGACTCTCTGAGGTGTACGATGGAGAGACTTCCAAGCCAGGGGGCGATTGGAGCGCCATCTAGCGGCACGCCAACGAACGACGGCAGACCGTCCAGCAAGTGCGGCAAGTGCGTGGAAGTTATTCTGTAGGACTAAATCAGTGCGAGGCGGTGGGTTATTTAAGACAGGCCAAGTCCACAATAACAGATAAAATGTCACTTCACTTCATCATTCCCGCCACTAGCACTGACCTTAATTTCGTGTATTCCTTAGCTTACCGTGTCTTGTTTCCCGTCACTGACCGATCATGGAATGGATGACCTTCAAGTTTTTTCCGTTTCAGGAGGTCACGGATCAAGGACGCCCTTGCCTTCGCCTCGCAAAACTTCCTCCAGGCTCAGCTATCAAAACAAGGTCAAGGTCGAGACAGCTGCACTGAAGATGACCTGGAATCAGCGAATGGGTGACTCAAGGTCACAGCGTTGCCTATAGTCAGTGACACGTGGCTGGTGTTTGTTGCCTGGAGGTCTATTTATAAAAGCCACCGTATTGCACGGAGGAGTAGTTAGTGGATAGGTGGCTAATGTCACCATGAGCGCGCTATGTTTTGGGGAACAATTACTTTGGAGTAGGTCCATCTACGAAGGTGTCCATCTTTCTGTTTTAGCTCGTGGTAATGTTTAAATTTGTGTGGGAATACGCAGCTATGGGGTGAAACGTGGAGTGGCATAGAGAGATCTGTGGGGCAGGCGCCTGTGGGGTAGAGACCTCAGGGTAGAGACCTGTGGGGTAGAGACCTGTGGGGTAGAGACCTGTAGGGTAGAGATGTGGGGCAGGCGCCTGTGGGGTAGAGATGTGGGGCAGGCGCCTGTAGGGTAGAGACCTCAGGGGTAGAAACCTGTGGGGTAAAGACCTCAGGGGTAGAAACCTGTGGGGTAAAGACCTGTGGGGTACAAAACCTAAGGGGTAGAGGCCAGTGGGGACGTGAGGGATAAAGGCATGAGGGGTAGATGTCGGTTTTAGCATACAGCTGACTCGGGGTTATTCCGTGGTGTATGCCGTCCTACCGTACCTACACATTCCGAGTATACTGTGTTCACCCACTAAGCCAAGTTGTTAAGACTGTTAAGGTTGCGTTGCGTGTTTTGATATATTCTGTAAATGTGTTTCATCATGATTACGCATTAAAGTGCTTAAATAAGTTGAACAAATTTATATCTTTTAGTCCCATTTTTGAAAGGACAAAATACATTTCTGACACGGGTTAAGGATGGAACCCTTCCTGTAACTTCCAGTTCTATGTAAACCAAGGCTTATTCGACTCTGCTATAGCCAATAAAGTCGTTAAAAAACTTCTCCCGTCGTCCGTGGGTAATGCGCCCTACTCCTGAGCAATCGGTGGCTGCCAGGTCGGGGTCCCTATTATATCGGTCATCGACATTTGGTCAGGATCCAAGCAAGCAATTTATGGCCTTCGGGAAGAGATCTGTTTCCTTCCGCAAGATGCGCAGTGGAGGTTATAGACTTCACACACGGTGTGCCATCACAGAAATATGTAAATATATATCTATATCTCTCTCTCTATATATATATATATATATTTATATAGCTACATATAAATATGTGACTGATCTCAGCGTTATTTCGAAGCTGTCTTGGAACAGCAGTAGACCGTTTGCTACACACATTAGAATGGAGAAAACAAAATGTCGGGCGAATATATGTTTTCCTCGGAGAAACACCCGAGGAAATAGTCTACTTGGTTCTATTGACATATATATATATATATATATATATAATAGACACATATGTATAGACGACTGGTCTTATTTCTAAACTGCCTTTGGGAATGGCAGAAGGCCATTCGATACTCACACAGCAACGCTAACAAACTGGCTGACTATACCGACCATTGGAGCCTTAGACTGAGGGGGTGGTGGTGGGGTGGTGGGGGGGGGGGCGGTCATACGTAAGACCGCCGAGTGGTAAACGGCTCAGACCGCGACAGGAAGGAGTAGTGTCGCCATTATACCTACCGTAAACTGCGTAATGACCGCCTCATAACGCGGCCTCTCGAGAGCCTCAGCCATTCGGGGAGAGGGGGGGGGGGAGGTATAACGATTCACTGCAGCCATAAAATGGACTTTTGCGCACGCATTTGGCATTGCCATACCTTAGCCACTCAATGACTGTGTTCTCACAGAATTTGGATTTTGCCAAAACATGACAATTTACATGATTGAATAAAACCTGGGAAATAGACATGGACATTACCAGTTAGGTCTTTTGCCCGCGTGATATATATGTAAAAATCTTTCAAGGAATTATGCTTATCAATGACCAAGACATATGCTGGAAACTAGCCGTCGATGCGTCATGCGAAACCTTCACGTTCTCAGCCTGACAGTGAGGGCACTGGCCTTATTCCGGCGGAAGTGTGACGTCATAGAGCGGATAGCGAGAGCCTACGTGACGTCACCCGTCCCTCTGTCTAGTCGTGGGAGTAATTTAGTGGCTGACGAAAGTGATCTCGTCTGTGGAAAGCAATACATTACCCCTGCCCCCCCCCCCCCCCGCCCTACTCTACACTCCTTCCGGTCGACAAGCTCGCTGACAATGTCGCCGAGTCATGTTACTTTCAAAAACAACGTTTTTACCCGGAAATTGTCTTTCCAATGGAGCAAAAACTGTATTTCCCAGCACGTGCCGACAAACGCCAGTGGTTCTCTCCCACCACCCCCGACCCCCGAGCCCCCCCCCCCCCCCTCTCCCCCTCCCTCCTGCTCGCGTCCATCAGATTGGTGCTGGACCAGAGGACAACCTCCTGGAGGAACGCCGTGGCAAGGACGAGGTGGGAGATGGGAGGGGGAGGCGACCAGTCGTTGGCGATGTCTCCATGCCGCTGATTGCCGTCGCCGTCGCCATTGCCAAGCGCTCACGGTACCTACCACCTACCACCAGACCCACCAACCCCGGCCGCCCCCCCCCCCCCCCCTAACCGCCCGCCGCCCGCCGCCTTCGTTACCCAAGGACGCCATCGCCGCCGTCAGACGCCGGCGCCTGCACGTCCCCGCCGTTGATTGGCTAATTAAATCTGGATGTCATGGCAACCATGCCCAGACAGGTATTGTTTCGCCTGCGGGCTGTAGGACCATCACTCGATCTGGCGAAATGGAAAAAATTGCTTAAGAACTAATTATTTACGTGTGGCCGGTTGGCCGTCTAATGGGGTAACCATATAGCCATACATGAGAGACTTTATGGACAAAGCTCGGCCCCGACGCGGCTTTGGACACCGCGGCCCGCTTTTAATGACGGATCGTTAAAGATGACGGCCTACCAATCTCCTTAGGCTGGCCACACGCGACCCGGCGACCTTCCTACATGAGACGATGTAGCTCTACAAGGAGTCGGTGTGGCTCTACAAGACTCGGCTTGGTTCTACAAGATTCGGCTTGGTTCTACAAGAGTCGGCTTGGTTCTACAAGAGTCGGCTTGGTTCTACAAAACTCGGCTTAGCTCTACACGAGTCGGATTGGTTCTACAAGAGTCGGCTTGGTTCAACACGAATCGGCTTGGTTCAACACGAAGCGGCTTAGCTCTACAAGAGTCGGATTGGTTCTACAAGAGTCGGTTTGGTTCAACACGACTCGGCTTGGTTCAACACGAATCGGCTTGGTTCTACAAGACTCGGCTTGGTTCTACAAGAGTCGGCTTGGTTCTACAAGAGTTGGCTTGGTTTTACAAGACTCGGCTTGGTTCTACAAGAGTCGGTTTGGTTCTACAAGAGTCGGCTTGGTTCTACAAGAGTCGGTTTTGTTCTACAAGAGTCGGCTTGATTCTACAAGAGACGGCTTGGTCCTACAAGACTCGGTTTGGTGATACGAAACTCGGCTCGGTTCTATAAGACTCGGCTTGGCTCTACGCGCCTCGGCTTGGTTCTACAAGAGTCGGCTTGGTTCTACAAGAGTCGGCTTGGTTCTACAAGAGTCGACTTGGTTCTACAAGAGTCGACTTGGTTCTACAAAAGCCAGCTTGGTTCTACAAGAGTCAGCTTGGTTCTACAAGAGTCGGCTTGGTTCTACAAGAATCGACTTGGTTCTACAAGAGTCGACTTGGTTCCACAAGAGTCGGTTTGGTTCTACAGGAGTCAACTTGGTTCTACAAGAGTCGGTTTGGTTCTGCATAACTCGACTTGGTTCTCTAAAAGACTCGGCTTGGTTCTACAAGAGTCGGCTTGATTCTACAAGAGTCGGCTTGGTTTCTACAAGACTCGGCTTGGTTTCTACAAGAGTCGGCTGGGTTCTACAAGAGTCGGCTTGGTTCTACAAGACTCGGTAGTGCTATAAGACTACTTATATTTTTGACTCCCATTGTATTTAAACAATATAAACGAAGATCTGTGGATTTAAATCGCCAATTTCGGGGTCATTGAATCCAATTAATAAGCCAAAGCAACTGCGCAGTGTCACTTTGAGAAGAGGGGCGACAAGCCCGCATTCCACGCCCATCGTAAGGTATGATGTGGCTGATATACAGGAACAAGTCGACAGCTTCTCAAGTACACCAAGACAACACTTATCCCCCCATCATAGCGGGGTGGGGGGGGGTCACTGGGACGAAGGACCGGCCATGTTTACGAGGAATTAGCCGGAATTAGCCGAGAACTTGCATGTCACTCCAGTCCTCTACAATGTGTTGCTTTGATCCTTATCTTACTGTTCCGAATCATACGCGACAAGGGCTGGGTGGGGGGGGGGGGGGCTCATGGGGGGAGGTGGGGG